>OY744523.1:89634293-89741793 GCA_963556195.1 Sepiola atlantica
TTTTGTATGAATCTGGTGAGAAAAAGATAGACATATCAGCACCCTTTAACAGAGTAAGGCTCTGAATTGAAATACGTACACATACAACTATAAAAGAAAGGGTTGAATACCCAAATCATATATATTTCATGTAAACAAGAATCATCAGTGTGGCTTCGAACACACGAATGAAGAAACTTGTTACTTTTATCAGATGTATTTGCCTACGCAGACACTGAGAAAACTATATAACGAATAAAAGATAATATATCTATATTTATTAATTTAATACAGTCAGCATACGTAACGAACTAAACAAAGCAGAGGGAACTTGGCAATACTTCTTTAGTTAGAACTTTTAAATATTGTCTTTAGTGACACCTTTCTTTGAAGTGAACGTTAAATAAGCATTTATAATAAATATTTTTTTCAATATTCACATACATATGTGTTACATTTTAACCAAAAATGATAAGTACACTTTGTGTATTTTCCGACATCACGCCATCAGTGCCACTAACGGAGCTATATGAAAACGGAAGGGTAATATTGGTTTAATAAACGTATCGATCGCCTAAATTTCACATCTGATCAACCGCATTTGAGATGGTAATTCTTACCGTATCATATATATATATATATATATATATATATATATATATATATATATATATACACACATCGCTTACTCCTTCTTTTTCTCTATCATCAATGAATTAAGAATTTATATTTTTATATGCTATCTTCATTTTGTTTACTTTTTATATTTGATCGTCAACGGTCTGACATTTTACCACGAAACAATCCAAATTTTAAAATTTCCTTTTCTTTTCTTTTTTACCCATTTCAGTCATCCACAATATGATTTGAGGTTAAGATCGGATTAGTACTCTTCCTGAGGAGATCTTAGTTTATAACAGGCGTTGATCGATTACATCGACATGCCAGTGTCGCAGATTTGGTCACTTGTATGCATGAATTCAATAATCGTATACATATATATGTATATATATATATATATATATATATATATATATATTCATATATATATATATATATATATATATATATATATATACTTTAATATATACACCTCTATTATATGAGGATATGTTTATATATATATATATATATATATATATATATGTATATATATATATGTTTATTATAAATCTATATTAATATATACCAATATATATCTATATATATATATATATATATATATATATATATGCTATCTATATCTATACATATATCTATAACTATCTATCTCTCTCTCTCTCTCTCTCTATATATATATATATATATATATATATATATATATATATATACATATATATGAAGAGTTCGAACGCAAAACGCGATAAATCCAATAGTTTAAATTAGTTTAAACTACTACCGTAAACAATAAAAGGCCGAATATATTTAATTTAGACTTTGACTAAAAGCTGGTTTTGATTGAAAGCGAAGAGACATGATGGCGGTTTCATATTATGTAAAATATGAGTTTGGGGTATGATCGAGTATTCACATGGAACACTTTTCGTAGTGATAGTTTCGTCATTTTGTGAATGGTGTTATATCGCGTTTTACAGTCGAACTCTTCATATATATATATGTATGTGTGTTAGTGTGTGTGTGTCTCCTATAGAAAAAAAGTTTTCGAATCTAGATTAAATAGAAAAGTTAATTCTAATGTAAAATTCACATAAACAAGCCGCGCATGCGTGGTCCCCCTCTGTATGTGACTCGATGTGGCGAGTGTAAAATGCAATAAATTTGGGCAATTTAGGGCATTTTTGACCCCCATTGTACCCCCTGGGGGAACGAACCAGAATTGTTCTGAGGTCAAAAATGCTCATTTTATATCCATAACAATAACCTCTACATTTTGGCCAAGTTTCAGAAAAATTGAATGGATGGATCAAACGTTATGGGAGAAAAGGTTCATTTTTTTCCATTTTGGGGCTTTTGACACTCTAGGGTGCGAATCAGATGTTTTCCTTGGTAAGCGATCCTTATTTTCTATTAGGAACAATTGCTTCCACATTTTGGCCAAGTTTCAGAGAAATTGAATGGATGGATGAACATTTTTTGCCATTTTTGGGCCTTTTGACACGTCTGGAGGGCTAACCAGATTTTTTTTTTTAAATCGGAAAATGTGACTTTCTAACCTGACAAAAGTTACAACTTCATGCAAAATTTCAGAGAAATTCAATGGATGGTTGCGGAGAAAAATCCGGACGGACGGACAGACGGACGGACGGACGGACGGACGGACGGACGGACGGAAATGCCTCAAAACATAGGTCCCCCGATTTTATAAATCGGGGGACCAAAAAGTTAATGTACGTATTCTTTAAGAGGCTAAGAGGCATGTTTCGTCAGTAAGGGTCGATTGGCTTCGGTATTTTCAGCTTATATATATATATATATATATATATATATATATATATATATATATATATATATATATATACGACATATAAATATATATATATATATATATGTATATATCTATCAATATATATATATATATATATATATATATATATATATATATATACATACCTATGTGTGTATATATATATATATGTTACTATTTGATGTATTCGCATAACATTTTATAAGGAAATACAATGTTTTATGTATCAATTTTTAGACTTTACTTAAACTGTGCTCGATTCGCACGATAGTAAGCTATGAACATATATGTATGGCCATTAAGCTACACAAAGGCTCCTGTGGTTCATCGCCGAGGGGGGATCTTCAGGCTAAATATATAATATATATATATATATATATATATATATATGTATATATATATATATAATACATATATATATATTTATATATACATCTTTCTTTATATATATGTATATATATATGTATATATATATGTGTATATATATGTGGGTATATATATATATATATATATATATATATGTGTGTGTGTGGAATGTTTATCTGTCTATCTGTCTATATAATATATATATATATATATATATATATATATATATATATATATATATATATATGAAACTTTAAATTTAAAAAAAAACTCTTTCAAATTTGGAACTTTGACAGTCCTCATCTGTTAACTCATCAATCATTAATCTCCTCTGATGATAAGATTTTAAACTTTGAAAAGCCTGGTTTAACGAATTAAAGAAGAAAACCAATGTTTTCATTAACTAATCTGCTCCCTGTTTTGAACAACTGAAGATATTGTTTTGCTTGCATTTGCAGGTCTTATCAATGTTCATTGACTTACCTTATATATATATATATATATATATATATATATATATATATATATATATATAGGCAGCATCTTCTTTTGCAAGCAGGTATTGTGTTTTTGTAAAAAATATGATATGTTTGTGAAGAAAGTAACATATGTTGATGTTTTTCTACCTTTCTATATTTCACCTTTTGTATAAGGTGCAGACAAAATTATATATTCGAATTTATGTAAAAGCTTAGTTAACTAAAGCAATTTCTAAACGTTTCGAAAACGATTGTACCACTAACCGATTTTGTATCTATTATTCTTGGAACTGTAATAAATAATTGTGTGAATTTATTCATCTCTACTTGTTCTACACACACACACACACACACACACACACACACATATATATATATATATATATATATATATATATATATATAGTGTTTCAGGTTGTATATGAAAAGAAATCAAAGAAAGTGCTCGATCCTATAAGAGAGCTAATATAATTTATTTAGATACTGTATATTACATATTTCAGCAATTTACCGCGGTTTCAACCACAGGGGCAGATTTAGACATCTTTAGTAAATCTCCGTGGTCAGTGGATTCATCGGCATGCTGAAATGATTGTAGACACGCCTGACAGGGAATGGCGTCAACAATGACAGAAAAAAACGGTGCATATCTGAGGGCGTCCCCGAAAAAATCCGGTGTGGGATAGTGATTCACTAGGGCTCAAGTGGGGCCTTAATTTTATTCCATAGGAGGTTTTATTTATTATTTATTTATCTATTAGCAAGTTTTATTTATTTATTTAATTATCTATTCTTTTGTAATGTTATTATTATACCTGAGATAATACGAGAGAAGTGGCTGTATAGTTTACCGTTTGAGCCTGTGAAACTAGTGTGCTTTTTTGTTGTCGTTGTTGGGAATAAAGTTATGTATCGGATTAATTGTTCGATATAGAGCTGAAAGAGATGATTCCAATATGTTTTTATCGACTTAACGTGTTTGTTTATTTTAGTTTATTGAGTCCGTGTTTTCGTATTTTCTGTTATTTTTGTTATGTTATTGTTATATATGGCCTGAAAAAATACGAAAAGAAGCGGCTATATAGTTTGCCGTTTGGTTTGTGGAACTAGGGTACCCTTTTGTTGTTGTTTTCGGGAGTAAAATTATGTATCGGGTTAATTGTTCTATATAGTGTTAGAAAGCATGATGCAATAATGTTTTTATTGACTTAACGTGTTTGTTTATTTTTGTTTATTCATTTGGTGTTTACGTATTTTCTAGATCTTAATGGGAAGCGGTGTTTCGTTGATATGTCCCGTTTATAACCAGTAGTGCTGAAAAACAAAAACTAAAAAACAAAAAAAGAACAAAAAAGAATAAAAAATAGTTATAAACGGAATGATGGATAGTATCTGTTATTTCTGTTTGAGTGGTATAATGTTACTCTCTTTATTAATGATGCGTTAATAATATTTATATTATATTTGTATTTGTATTTAGTGTAAATCTATCAAATTCTTTATCTTGTTATTTAATACGTCCATGCGCACTGGCAAATACACTTATATACACACACGAGCATGGAATTACAAACATGCCTATACACAACATCTGAACATACGTGCGTGTACACACATCTTCGCTCACATGTACGGGGGGTTATTAATTTATTTTATTTTTATTTTTTGTGTTTTAAATCTAATCTTTTATTTATTTTATTAATATTATTTCATATTTTATATTTATTAATACTCTGCTCCTATACATACACACGCGCACTCGCATACATTCTTGTACACACATCTGGACGTATACGCACGCCTGCACATTCATCTTCATTTATACAGGGGTGGGCGGGTGATTTGAGAATCTATTACATGAATTGTATGAAGCGGGGATGGGTGGGGGGGTTATGGGTAAAGAAAACTTGGTGGTGTATCTTAAATCCTCTGATAGGAGGGTCACGTGGAGATGGGGTATCTGCTGGTAAAGGTATAATCCGCTGTGGATGGGGGTTAGTTTTAGTATGGATGATGTGATTATCTGTGCTGAAAGGGTGTGGTGTTTATTGATGAATGTTTTATCTGGGTAAGGACAAGGTTTTATCAGGGTAGGCATTGTTAATTTAGTCGCGCCCGTGGTGTGTTTAACATATATCTTTCAAATACCCTAAAAAGACCACATAACCACACTGGCAACCCACGTATGGGATCGAAAAAAGTCCAACACCCCCTACAAAATAGAATTGAGAATTACCGACAAACCTAAATCCTACAGCCCCACGTCCAGGACCTCCCCTTTGTGCACTACTGAGAAATTCAGAATTATACAAGCTATCAACAACCCTTCCATAAACTGCATGAACATAAACACCGAGGTCTTCAGAAAATGCCCCTCCAGAAGAAAATTCCTGCTAGCCCAATGGTCTGATAACAATATAACATAACCCACCATGAATCCTTGTAAACTAAATACCCCTCTAAAAAGATAGCAAAGTATTTCTTAAAAAACATATAAAATTACTAATCCCCCCCAATACCTCCCTAAACCCATAACACAATTCCTATTCCTCTATTTACGTACAAAATACCCCTCCCCCAATATATATGTTAAACACACCACGGGCGCGAACAGAAAATACGAAAAAACCGACTCAATAACGAAAAATAACAAACACGTTAAGTCGATAAAACCATATTTGAATCATCTATTTCAGCTCTATATCGAACAATTAATCCGATACATAACTTTATTCCCAAAAACGACAACCAAAAGCACACTAGTTTAACAGGCTCAAACGGTAAACTATTAAACCACCCCTTTCGTATTTGTTTAGGTATAATAATAACATTACAAAAGAACAGATAATTAAATAAATAAATAACACTTGCTAACAGATAAATAAATAATAAATAACACTTCCTAGGGAATAAAATGAAGGCTCCCCTTGAGCCCTTGTTAATCACTATCCAACACCGAGATGCACCGTTTTTCTGTCATTGTTGACGCCATTCCCTGTCAGGCGCGTCTACAATCATTTCAACTTGCCGATGATTCCACTGGGCACGGAGATTTACTTAAGATTTATACATCTGCCCTTTTGGATGAAACCGCGGTACATTGCTGAAATATGTAATATACAGTTTCTAAATAAATTATATATATATATATATATATATATATATATATATATATATATATATATATATATATATATATATATATATATGTGGATATACATTTATATATATTTATATATATAATATATATATATATAAATTAGCCATTATCTATGATAGTTTTTTAAACAGTTGTCCAAAGAGTCCCAGAACAGATATTGAGAAATGTACATGGTCAATCTCTAATGTAGTCCAATACATGGAATGTGAACGCCAATAAATTATAGTAAATTTTCTCTGTTTGCTGTTCAAATAATGTCTTATGTTATATTAAAGATCGTATATTTCTAATTATTGATAATGCCGTTATAATTCAGTAGAATATAAATCTTAGTGCATTTTATTATCAATTATTATATATAGAGAGATGTATGTTATAATATAGGGGCCCCTTTATTTTGTGCAAGGTATACCGTCTTGTTTTAGTTTTGTTTCGAGTTTTAGAGTGTGTTGTTTACGATTATATATTCATCTTTATAGGTATACTAGCATGGGTAGTAAGCGTAACATCTTCCGTTTACCCCTCTCTATCTGCGGGTAAAAGTGTAATTATCTATTTCTACCCCGGGCAACGCACCTCTTTCGTGCCCAATTATTTTCCCGCTATCTTTTCCACCCCGTCTGCAGGTAAATGTTTTTCACGGTGCACCACCCTTTCTCATCCTACTATCTTCACGTTTTCCCGGGGCTTTTTTTCCAACCCATTCTCCACTACATCTCTGAAAGCAAAAGTGTAATTTTTTCTCTCTTCCACGGGGCAAAAGCTGTGTCTTACCCGGTCGAACTTTTCATCCTCTAGCCCGACAGTCGACCCCTATCCCATGACCTACTATCTTCCCGCCGCCCCCTCTTAAGGCATAAGTGTGGTTCCCGCTCGCTTTCCGGCTTTCCTTTCATCAGCACTCTCTTTGTTGCTAACCCTGTCTTTTCTTTCCGTCCGCGTTATATGTATATTTAGGTTACCGTTAAAAAATTAATACCGTACGAGACGACTGGAATAGAACGCTAAGCCTTTGGATAATAGACCTGCGTTTATAACCACAGTACTACAAAAGACAGTATGAAATATTACAACAAAATTAGTCAGCTAAACGAAGTCTGAAGCTGATACGCGTTTTATGCGCGAACTCATACGCAGATCATATCTCCTCCAAAAAGCGACCAATTTATTGAGCTCCCGTCACACATGTTGGGGCATATCTATGCGAAGATATCTACGTTACTTTTCAATTTTTGGATAGGATGTGTTCAGAAGCGAGAGGATTCTTGAAAATGTCATCTTTATGATTTAATGTCGGGCATCGTGGGAGCCTTTTTCCAGACACACAAACATACACACATACCCACAGACGTATGGCATTTATATATCACATGCATACGTATCGTTGTCTTCTTAAATGTATATCGTCTCCAAATTAAGTGTATTTCTATGAAATTGCGTACACATCTGCAATACGTTAATCTATTTATGTAAATGTCTTCTGTAATGATATAACACATAGATATACACATTTACGCCGATAATTGATGTATGCTTGCAAACATTTGCTGTTTTCATCTTACAAAAATATCGTAGCGATGTTTGTCATTATCAACTTCTAGGCCTCGTGTTGCGTGCACTCTATAAAGGAAACACACTTATCAACTGGGATGTAATACGTTGAATAATACATTTACGAGGATTCAGGGAAGAAACGATTGCCTCAAACTAAGAGAAACAAAAGTGTCCATGGAGAAATTTCAGCATCGGAATGAGAAATATATAATACTCATTGATAGAAAAAACGTGTTGATGTATCATGTCGAATTAAGTAAGTTATATTCATCATATTTATTTTCCTTACCCACGAAATATATTTCTGGACGTGGTTCATTCGTTTACTAGTGTAATCTGTTGCCATGCTAGCTTATAAAAACACCCAAAGATGAACCATGTCTGGAACGTAATTGCTTTTTATCTTTTCAAACTGAATACTTACCTAGATAGTAATTGTTTAGCGTCTGTTAACCATTTGACAGTTAAGCCCTGATTTGGGAACCTTAGATAATTTGAACTTACAACTCACCTGGCATTACTTCGAGGTAACTTTTTTCGCGACATGATCCGAAACTCCAATACAAAGCTAAGCTCGGAATTCGATGCTTTTGAAGCGTCGATACATCTATTTCATCCATTTACTTCCATTCCCATTTCATTCTTAAAATGTGGTACATCTAATGATGGCCTCCATGGATTAAATTGATTCTATCGTTTACAACTTTTTTTTATTTACGATAAAAAAATAATCTTCGAGTTATTAACATGAGAAATCTATTCAGAGAGTGAATACATATATTATGATGTTATAGCTACAATATTTGAGAAAAAAGGACTAAATTAAGTAACAAATTAACCGAAAATGCAGTAAAACAAAGCAAACAAACTACTGTCTATAATAGGGAACATTCGTCCGTAAACCAGTTAGTGCATTATTTGTTCTAGACTAAATGTTGAATATCATTTTCGACTGTTTGGCATATATGCATCATATAGCATACCAATTACTTTGTCAAGCCTAGATTTTAAATATCATGTCACCTATATACTTGCCCCCAACAAATGCAAGATTAGATCTTAGTATGAAGAAAACCGATCTCTTCAGAGAAGAGTTCTCTGGATTAGGGCAATAATAAACATTGCCTCAGTCAAGATTGATGTTTTTTTATGTGACCGAGAACGGTGTCTTACAAAATCCTTGACGATTCTTATTTAAGTACACATTTATATGCAAATACGGCACACTAAGTATGATACACTGGTTCCCGTTGGATCATCGAAGTTTAACAACATTGATCTACACTAGTACATGATGGGGTACCGTTTGGAAATATATGGTGATGTATCCCTAAGCGGCATATACATGCTGACTAGGGATCGCGTGTTAATTTGTATTCCCCATAAACTTCCACGACAAAAATGTATTACCGATTAAATAAATGGGCGAGAACCGAACAGCAAGTGCAGTATCAGGACTGTCTGTAGGGAATCATTAGAGACAGCATAGACATATAGGTTAGGCTCGTGATTCTAGACTATTTTTACGAACTGAGATCGAGCTCATGCGACCGTCTGCGATGACCCATCTTGCACTGACGAGGGTAGACCACCTGAAATGCTACTCTCCGTAATTACAAACACACTTCAATATTTTAAAATATTTACAGTATATATATATATATATATATATATATATAAAGATATAAATATGGCATCTCTAGTTATATATATATATATATATATATATACATATATATATATATATATATATATATATATATATATATATATATATATATAAATATTAAATTATTACTACCTAGAGACGCTAGCGTTTCAAGCTTATTGCTCTCGTAAGTGCAGGAAAGTAAAAGTGCAAACGGTCGAGAGGCGTGAACCCGGTTGACAGAGTCAGCCTAGAATCTGCAAGCAGTCGCCATATCCACTCGACCAACGGAAACTGTCACGTAATTCAAGGAAATTAAGATCTATATGTACCTAGAAGCGAGCACAGATAGAAGACTTGTCGAGATTGTTCGACGAACGTATTCGGAACTTTGCATTAGAGCTTTTTAACAGTCTATTTTTAATATCCCCGAGAGTGCTCAACTTTAATTTATTAAAGGGGCTTAGTATAATATTTATCAATAAATATTAAATTATTAATACCTACAGACGCTAGCGTTTACAGCTTATTGCTCTCATCAGTGCAGGAAAGTAACAATTTCAGCCGAACCCGGTTCACAGAGTCAGCCTAGAATCTGCAAGCAGTCGCCATATCCACTCGGCCAACGGAAACTGTCACGTAATTATGGGAAAATAAGATCTACATGTACCTAGAAGCGGGCACAGATAGAATACTAGTCGAGAGTGTTCGACGAACGTATTCGGTATATATATATATATATATATATATATATATATATATATATATATATATATATTTGTGTTATAATGGGATAATTCCAGGAGGAAATCTGGGTATGAGAGCTTAATGTAGTAAACAGAGCAAGAATAACATAAAATATAATAACACGAAATCACATAATTGTCGATGCAATAATTTATTTCAACCGTGCGGTTTTTTCAAGCATCAATCAGACAATTACATTCTTGAGACTGATAGAAAATTGAATTTCCCTACGACAATTTAAACACAACTAGAGAGAGTGGTGGTAGCAAGCAATTTGATACATCTTTTATAGAGAGGGAGAAATTAAAAACTTATATTTAACTATGGCGATCGAAGGGGAGGGATCTTTAAGTTAATCAACTAAAAACTGCCGTGTCAAAATTATGACACATACGACTTGACGATATCATACATATAGACAACTTTACTCACGCGCATACACAAAACTAAATACGCACACGTCCTAGACTAATTTTTAGAACTCATATTGTATCAGTAAGAATATACAGTGTTATGTAAATATTGTGTGTAGGTGTGTGGATATGTATGTACGTGTGTGTATGTATATATGTGTTTATATGCGTATATGTATATGTATGTGTGTGTATGTATAGGTATGTATATGTTTACATGTGTGAGTAACTACATGCGTTGTCATTTGGTCAATATTTCAAATAGATTCAGGGATATATATATGTGTGTGTGTATGTATGTGTATATATATATATATATATATATGTATATGTATGTATATGCTTATATGTAGGTGTGTGTGTGTGTGTACATATATGTATGTGTGTGTACGTATGGATTTGTATGTATACATATATGTATGTGCGTATAATTTTATTTCAATTAGATTCTCTTTCTTGGAATCCAGACGGACTGGGAATCTATGACACGCGGTTTGTCTATTTCTTTCTCTTGTTTCTTTCTTTCTTTTCTCCTACCGAGTTTGAGAACACGAGTTTCGCCGGACGCATTTCGTCTCGGCTAGAGATGTATGAATAAAAGTTGTGTGTGTGATTATGCTTAGTTATGGTAATGTGCGAGTGAGATTATGTATGTGCGTGCGCATAGGACGTGTGCGTATTTAGTTTTGTGTATGCGCGTGAGTAAAGTTGATGTATGATATCGTCAAGTCGTATGTGTCATAATTTTGACACGGCAGTTTTTAGTTGATTAACTTAAAGATCCCTCCCCTTCGACCGCCATAGTTAAATATAAGTTTTAAATTTCCCCCTCTCTATAAAAGATGTATCAAATTGCTTGCTACTACCACTCTCTCTAGTTGTGTTTTAATTGCTGTAGGCAAATTCAATTTTCAATCAGTCTCAAGAATGTAATTGTCTGAGTGATGCTTGAAAAAAACGCACGGTTGAAATAAATTATTGCATCGACAATTATGTGATTTCGTGTTATTATATTTTATGTTATATATATATATATATATATGTTTTGATCGTTCGTTAGAAAAAGTTATCCTTTATATATATATATATATATATATATATATATATATATATATATATATATATATATGTATATATATATATATATATATATATATATGTATAATACGATAGTACGAAACCGACTACGAGTGTTAAAACACCTATTGTCTGTCATACTCTTCCACGAATATGGTAGCATTAACATAATTTTCTAACATATTACACACCTGACTCTTAGTAATCAATATATACAAATATATATATAAATATATATATATATATTTATATATATATATATATATATATATATACATGTATATATGCAAATTTATATATATATATACATATATATATACATGTATGTGTGTATGTATATGTATGTTTGAACGTTTATGTGTTTTAATGTGCATGTTTATTTTGTCCTTACAAATAAATGTGTGGCGTCTGTTTTTTTTAACGCTAATTTTCGTACTTGCGCAACAAAATAACCAAACGTTATCACCAAGTTTTATGTTTACTGCTGCAACATTTTAATTCGACTGCTTCATAAAGTCTAACGAACAGCAATGTTATTGGTCGAAAAACCTTTTACCCTAATACTATTTTTATAACTTCTATCTGTAATTTACATCAGTAATACCCTTACTTGTGAAAAAGATCGATCAGATATAGAGGCAAACGTAAAAGTGTTTCATTTTTTATCTAATTGTAATTTACATAGACATACTTGATGTCAGTATTTCACATCGAATAATTGTAGAGGTAAATACTTGCTTATGCATGTGCCAATTGAGAAATCACGAAAAGAAAATACGCTGACGTCTCAGTAGAAATAACGGAAATTGCATGTAAGAAAGAATGAATAGAGATAATTAGCCTTGCATATATACGAAAGAATATTAAAAAAATATACTACTATTAATAATAATTAATATACTTATACTCACAATATTAACATCAACAATGTAAACAAACTGAAACTGCAACATTAACATAAGGCAACATGAACTGCCATGGTGGGAAAATCCGATAATCTACAATTTCCCTCAAAGAAAAGTTGTTCACCAGCAACAACTAAATTGTCGTGAAAGGTCAAAGGGAAAAATACCGGGGAGAGAGAAAATTATCTACACTCAAACGTCACGTACATTACTGAAATCATTATCAGTCTTATTGCAACTCGAATTCCGGTCAATGGCAATTAGCAATTAGGAACACTGTTGCGTAAAAACGGATGCGTACTGTACTAGATATCCCAGAGAACATATGACTCAGACTTCAGAGAGCACCACCGGTTGCTTGCGTCGCTAATATTCATTTTGCAAGTGTGAAACCCCTATAGTCTGCAATACTCCCCCCGCCCTCTATAGAATATAGTGGCATGAACACAAGTTGCTACCAGGGGGCACACTTGCAGAAAGCTTGAGACGATTAAAAAACTCAGCTGGGATGGGGATATTAGGTGTTTGACACATGAAAATGCTTATTTAAATTCAGTTTCCAATAAAAGCCATTGAACGTTATCAGAGAGCATTCTATCGTTTACTTCTATTGCGAGATGGTGTAGGATAGTCATAAAAAAACGGATGAGTACTGACAATCTGGGGAGACTTGTTATCACTCACCCTCAAAGGAAAATTGGGCTTGCCAGTGATAAGTCCTAGTGAAAAACACATACTATTTCTACTACTACTACTACTACTACTGCTAATCATAATAATAATAATAATAATAACAATAATACGAACACTTACAGTTGTGTTACGGTTTTTAATCGTAAATAAAAGCCTTTGAACTGCCTCATACGTGTTTCATAGTTCTTGATAAATCTATACGTTTGCAGTGTTCAATCATTCTTAATATATTTTTACGTGAATCGCTGTGTGCGTTCCGTGGCTTTTGTATCTTACTTTTCTATAGTCTCTCACCGTACATATCCAGTTTTCACTTCAAATTCAAACAAAATTGACCTCTTACTTTCTTCGTTTCCTTCTGTATTGGCCGTCGTGATTCGTCTTTTCCTTCACTTCCCTTGTCGCTGTTGAGTTTTCGTCGACACCCTCTCTCTGTTGTTATTTTCCTTACGATCATCATAGTGGTAGCGTAGGTTTGTACTCTTTTTCGTCTCAATGATCATCATAGTTCTAGCTGTCAACAAATATTTACATTTATCGACAGAAGGAGTCTAAGATAGTTTTCGAGAGGTCCAGGAGTTTTATTTTCTTTCTAAAAAACACGCAAGAGATACTGATTATTTTTGACTTCCACTTATCTGTTATCTCTTTAGTTATTTCTTGATTATACTTGGTAGTGGAGCAATTACATACTAAACATGCAGGGTAGATTAGCATTCGATCCATACCACATTTTCTTTCAATTTTTCTCTGTTCAAATTCAATCCCAGAACTCACTCGAAACTATGTCGGTCTCTATTTTGACTTTTATTGACCCCAAATGATTTCTTGTTTTTTATCTGAAGTTCAGCTGTCTTTTACTAACAACAGGGAAAATCTGAGAAAAGAGATTCGTATCTCTAAGTTTGTGTCAGCACGACATGTTAATTTCGAACTCAGTCACAATCCATACTAGTTGAAGTACACCTTTTTAAAATAGGGCTTCTCATAATATAACATAACCAGCCGCATGTAAGTCGCAAAAAATTTTTAATGGAATAATGGAAAGAAACACCATATTAAGCCGAGAGAAAATGAACTGCAACCCATCTTATAACTGATCCTGCACACCTACACAGGAAGGAATGAATTAGTATCGGATTTGACTACACAGAATATACGGGGATGATAAAGGAGGATTGAAAGATTGATGAGACAGAGAACTAACCTGACTTTCCGTTGAACAGTACGGACAGAATTACGATCTGCGGGACACTTATTGCAGATTTTATCCAACAAAAGAGCAACATATTTTGCCAACGAATAATTAAGTGTAAGCGGCCTTTGCGAAAACGCAAAACCAGTTGCCGTGTTTATCAAAAGACGGGAAAAGTTCTAGACAGCTCTGGAGACTTGTTGTTACTCAACCCCCAGGGAACACCGCCGATCTTTATCAGTGAGCTACCACTTATGAATACCTTTGTGAGAACTCTAACGGAGTAATATTATCATTAATTAATAGATTAATTAATAATATAGTAAGGGAGCAAGCAATACTAGTAATACTGATGAAGTATCCATAGAATTAGGACAATACAAAGAATATAAATTTAAAAATTATATAATAATAGGTGTTAGGAAGGTGAACAAAAAGAAAAATCTAATGGAATATGCACGATAGACATTATCTCTGTAAAGGAACTCTAATAAACTATTTATAACACAGTCTACAATACTACAGAATATGGTAAATATGGCTGGTAATTTACAGTTGTAGCATACGTGTTCCCCTTACGAATGTTACAATCTACACGTTCGCAAAATGAAAAAAACAGCAAATGTTTTTTCTGTACATTTAAAAAATTCAATTCAATATTTATGTTAGCTATCTGCCTGTGGAGGGGGATAATAACTTAACCACACTTTAGCCTTTGAAAACACGTCTGCCTTCTCCGCAAAAGTTACCGACAGAGTATTCTGATATTAACCACTTCTTTTTTTTAGAATAATAATGTTCTACTCTGTAAGCTACTAAAGTAAAATTATTTTACAAAAAACGGAATATTAATTGTAATGAGAGAATAATATTGGTTGAAGAAGAATACAGAGGGAATATAGACAAATAAAGGAATATAATACAGTGATACATGAAAATGACGAAGATCAATAAGTTAGAGAAGCAGAACAATTAGTTGAATATGAAAGAGAACCACAACATGCAAGAATAGTAATGAAGAATAAAAATGAAATCACTAATGATAAGGAAATTGAATAATGTGTGGTAAAAGAATAATTAAAATAGGTAGAAACATGCAACTAGAGAGAACATACTATCTGATAAAATACAAAATAAATAAGAAGGAATAGTTAAAGCCGTGAAATTAGCGCTCAGACAAGCAGGGAAGGGGAAATCAAAGAACAAAATCGAGAAAGTGACACACTCCTACAGGAATCGATAAGAGCGACGTATATTTCCACAATGGCTTCTAATTTTGTAAAGTTTCTCATTAAATATCAGGAAAGAAAATAAGTTAAAATGGCGACTGTCTTTAACAATATTTCTTTCGATTTTTTCAAATAGATAAGACATGCATTAGTTTTATTTTAGCTTTCATCTTCAAGGATCGTTACGTTAAACTCGCCTTATATTTACTGGTTGCCTGTCAGAAAATCCCCCAGAAGAAGGGCGTACAATTTTTTTTCAATATGCCCCTAAATATCGGAGAAATAAAATGAGAATAAAAGGAATAAAGACGTAAAAATAGCGCAAGAATGAATAGAAGACAAATATGAAGATTTAGATGTAACATTTGAAGTTGATTTTACGAGAAAATGATGTAGAAGAGAGTGATGGAGCGAAAAAAGACAGATTATAGGTAAACGACGGCAGGAAAGATGAAATATGAAACGGGAACGGATTATAAGATGAATGAATAAGAGTAAGAAAATAATGAGACGAAAAAGAAGAGGAAGTAGTAGCAGACAAAGAGAGAGTAGTAGAAAAATACGAAAAAGATAAAGAAAATTAACGAAGCCAATGTTAATTAAGTGAGAGTAAAAAGAAAGGAAAGAGAAAGAAAGGAAAAAGAACAAGACACAATGTGAAATGAAACTAGTGAAGACGAATAAGTTGGCAATGAAGGAAAAATGTATAACACAGAAAAGAATAAGAAGATTAAGGAAACACAAACATATTATTAGATGAGTGAACATGTGAACAAACATAATGACAAAACAAAAAGGAAAACAAACTCGAACACAATTACAAAAAGAAAAAAAAAACAATCAACATCCGCAAAAATGAAGCATACAAACACACGGTTACTAATGTAGATGAAACTTCTTAATAAAACAGAGAGCAACACGTAGGTGTATAACAATAGTGAATATAAACAAGAGCGACAAAAATACAAACATTGAAAAGAGAGAAAGTGCACGTAATAATAAAATAGGTTGAATACGAACGATGCGGAAAATGTTTACAGTTGAAATATACTAGAAATAAAATAGAAAATCAAAAACAAGAAATGAATAGTTGAACTATGTAAAAAATACCACAATTGTTTACAGACAAGTTGTTAATTATGATTGCTGTTAGAACAAATGAAAGAAGGCCTAAAAATGACGGAGCATTGATGGATACATTCATAACGAATCCGCCAGGAGATTGGAAATGTTTAATGTAAATTTAAGCATTGAAATGAAAAGACAAAAATATAGAAAGAGTATGTTTTTATACGTAACTATTAAATTATTTTACCTACAAACACCCATATATATATATATATATATATATATATATATATATATATATATGTCGGTGTGTGGGTGTGGGTGTGGGTGTGTGTGTGTGTGTGTGTGTGTGTATGTGTGCGTGCGGAGAGGTGTTTGCATTTTAAAATGCCTGTTCACTTTACAGGAGATAAAAAATGCAAGTAGTTCATATTATTTTCCGTACAAATTTCATTATAAGCAAATATATACACGAAGACATACATATATATATATATATATATATATATATATATATATATATATATATATATATATATATATATATATTATTAAAATAATATGATGCATATACGCATTTAAATTATATTTAAAAATGTAATGTATACATGTATATGCATGTATTAAAAAATGTAAATGCCTATATTTAACTTATAATCTAAACACTATATATATATATATATATATATATATAATATATATATATACATACATATATGTGTGTATCTATATATATATATATATAAATATATTTACTGATATTGCTATCTGTATAGACAATAATATAAATGATGTACATATATTATCCCGTGCGATGAGAACATGCACTTCTAAATGTAAACACACACACATACAACCCCCCATATATATATATATATATATATATATATATATATATATATAATATCTAAGATCCCTGAAGGATAAATGATATCGGTAGAGAATATTGCGTAAAATAACACAATGCAATAGAGAAGAAGAATACCAGTTTAAAAACTAAAGATTCAAACTAGATTTATGGGTGTTTTTAAGTATATATATATATATATATATATATATATATATATATATATATATATATATATATATATATATATATATATATATATATATATATATATATATATATATATATATATGGGACTGTATATCCTGAAGGAGAAAAATGAATATAACACGTTTGTTTCTATATTAAAGGATATAAAGACAAATAATTATATCCATGTTTTGTTATTATATATTTATTTGCAAATAAAACAGATAATAGATGTATTTCTTTCTCTCTTGATATTTATAGTGGACGTGTGTTTGATGTGTGGTTATGACCACGTTTTTGTATCGATATGATATAAGGTATAATGGTATTTGAGATAATCTTTAAATTGTTTACACAGTTTGTGCTTTTGGCGACTAGTACAAGTTAGTTCTCCATTAATTACTTGCTTGGGTAGTCTATCATCTGCAAGGCTAACAGATTGACAGCACAACGAAGTCTGTGTTTACTTATATGACACTACATGCTTAGAACACCAGCTCGCTCTAACACTTCAGTGTCAAGTGGCAATGCTGATGAAAACGCTCTTGCATGCAAATATGAGCGCTATAATGGGCCATGTCTCACAGGTGTGTAAGAGAGTTGATACAACACATGACTTGATACATGGAGATCTAAGGTATCTGCTTGATATAAGTAGTACCCACAGCCGATTTTACTTATCTAAGCACCTAACGTTTCTTTTTCCGAAATAACAGAACCCACATATATAAACAGATCCACTATAGACAGTATGTTGCCTTCAGAAATATGTCCGGTTACTTATACAGGTTGCCAGAGACGGGGGCCAATATATACTTCGTTCTCCCCATGGTTATTGTTAGACCCATGATTCTACACACCCATGAACAACGATTCATGATATATTACATATCATTCTCAGAGTGAGCTACGAGATCGACATCGTCTGCATAAGAAAGTCTCGAACAGTGGAGAATTCGTGTAAGTTATACAGCCGACCTGATGTGCAAAATCGAACATTAACATTTTTGTCAGAGTTATTAAAAGCCAATGACAGAATTACAGAAATATATCCATATCTAAATGAATAAATGCGAATTGTTACCATCTATCCTAACTATATTTACATCAAAACACGTTAGGAGTATATAATTCTAATGATATAAGAATATATTGAAATACCATTTATATAGGCATCTCCTACTAACTCTAATATATATCGATGGTGTTTCCTTGCATGTTCATGTATTTTAAAGTTTTTAATAAATTAATATTCTGTAATATTCCTTTTTACTTTGTGTTGTCAAATGTTCGTCTACATACACAATCGTTTCATCGATAGTACTATTATTATGATGATAAATAAAATAAGATAAAGAGATTTTATTAAAAAAATGATCGCGTTTAAAAACTTATTCAGGATTTAATTTTCAAAGTTAGATAATTTATTTCGGGCTTTAGTAAAGTTTCAAATATCGCTGAGATGTCGAACATATACTACACTTTGATCTTTGCCACAGAAGCATACACATATGTTTTTGTAACTAGGCTTAGTCAGAATATATTTTAAGGAGCTTGTTTAGTATCGATTTGTTTTCACAATGTCGTCAACGCAAGAAAGACTTCCTCCTTTTGGGGTGAAGGAAAGTCGTGTTCGTCATCATGATATTATCGTCTGTCATGGGGGGTTTGTGTTGTATATGTTCGTTCAACATAATACTAGCTACGAAATAACGATGACTGAACTTTATAATAAAAATGTATTTTTCAACTAGAAAATTATCAAAGTTATCGTTCTTCCTTACCAAGCCGATGTATCTTTGTTTTTGAATACGGTGACTATTTTTCCAGCCACTTTTCATTCAAGCGTTTCAAGGGGACAATGCAAGTTGCCATGGTTTTTAATGCTACCTACATAAATAAATGCAAAAGTGTTTTTTTATCTATTCTTACTATATTTCCATTAAAACCGTTTATTCTTATTTAATTATCTGTACTATATTTTCATTCGTCATAGTACATTCCTCCCAGGCATTACCGCCTCTTCGGGGGAAGGCCGTACATACTACATTAGTTCTTCACGATACCATTTCCTCAGGATTACGAGTTTCGTGAGTGGGGAGTGAGTGTACTATCTATTCTGTGTCATGATATCATCCTCCTAGGCATTAACCCCTGCTTTGGGGGCGGAGGTCAGTGTATGCAGTTCGTTCATCATGCTATCACACTCTCAGCATCTAATTTGGATATTTATTTATTTTTTAGTTTCTAATGAATCAATATTTTCTAATATGTCAATAATTAAATACATGCGTTTATTATTTTTTAAATAAATGTGTTGCTGTTGTTGTGGTGGTGGTTGTTTTTGTTGCTGTTCCTATTTCTATTTACTTTCTCTCACGAGAGCGGAGTTAGGACAAATGTAAATATTAACGTGACGAAAATCGAGCTTCCCCAAAATGGGCACTCTCAATTGGAACTAAAGTTTCCATTGCATCGGTCTAGAAGTTGTCTTCTTCACTGGCAGAGAACATAAAAACTCCGAGCAGATTCAGTACATATACCACATTTTGTTCCAAGCCAAAAGACTAAGGAGTTTACATGTACGGAGTGATGATGATGATTGGTTATGAAAAATAAATAAACCTTCTCTAATCTTTCTAAATTCCAAAAGAAATAGTTTTCGTTAATATTCTTTACGTATTTTTTTTCTTTTATAATAAAGGAGAAAAGTACAAAGTACTCATTTTAAATTACTCAGTAATATACAAGTGGAATATTTTACTAATCGACGTTCCACCCTTATATTCATTCATTTCATTATATAACCAGTGTTAATTAAGAATTCATTTTAATGTTTTGCCGAGGCCATTACAAATATGTTTTACTTTCCTTGGTGTTTTAGTTTTTGTAGATGAATCAAACGACTTATTTCCCCATTTGAAGGGTAGGCCCGTATTATGGCCCATACCACATCCTTTCAAATAATGTATACATACATATATATGTGTGTATATATACATATATGTATATACTAACAATATATATATATATATATATATATATATATATATATGTGTGTGTGTATATACATATATGTATATACTAACATATATATATATATATATATATATATACTAACATATATATATATATATATATATATATATATATATATATATATATATATTACTAATACATACGCACATAGGAGTTTGAATTACAGGGTAGCTTGAACAACCTACTAGACACTTTCCTCGGGTGTATTCAGTCTCCCTGTACAGGGGTTTGTCAGGACAACCAGCCACGAGGATACTTTACGCTTCAAGTTAACCCTAGCTAAATATTTAAAATAACATAGTATTCGAAGCCCAACAAATATCCACTCGAAATTGGCTCATATGAGAAATTGGGCACCTTCTCCATATAATGTTACATCAAGTAACAACACTTAGATGGATACTCCACCAGACTAGATCAAATCTTATCCTGAAATTCGAATAAAATATAGTGGTCCGAATTACATAATCATCGATGCAATAATTTACTTCAACATTGTTGTATTGTTAAACATCCATGTGAGATGATTACATTTTTGAAAATGTTCGAAAATGTAATTATCTCACTTGGATGCTTTACAATGCCACAATGTTAAAATAAATTATTGCATCGATGATTATGTGATTTCGTGTTACTATACTCTATTCCATTCTTGCTCTGTGTATTACATTGAGCACTTATACCTGGATTTTCATCCGGAAATGTATTTCATTATAACACACAACAATATATATATATATATATATATATATATATATATATATATATATATATATATATATATATATGCATACTAGCGAAAGTATACTCTTTCAAGTATCATAGTGGGCGAATTAACACCATACTGCCTGTGAAATTGGACGTACACATTAAAAAAAATGCATAATAACGAACTAACATCTATTACACTGCACGCCTCATCTCTAAAAATACAGTTAATGGTTTGAGATAATATAATGAGAACATACCTACCTTATCTCTCACTCACAACTAATGTATACTATACTGCCCCCCTCCAACAAAGAGGGAGTACTGTCTGTGAACACTCTATCATTGCATATTCAAAAATACTTCACTAGTCCAAAAAAGACGAGAGAAAAACCTCGGAGTAGTATTTCTCCGAAAAATGAGAGTTTAAACATATGAACAAACGAACATAATCTAAATCTTCCTTCGAAACGAGTGCGTAATGTCTGGTAGGATGTTGTGCTTACATAACTATACTACTCACTCTGAAAAAGAGGAGGTGATATCTGAGTATCATCAGAAAGTAATTGGTGCAGGTATGATATCATGAAAAAAACAGTCTACATTACACCCACACAAACGGAAAATGTAGTCCTTGGCATATGGGGGCATTACAGAATAGGACATAACACATCACTTCATCCCCATGAGTTAATAGAGTACCTGAATAAGACTGCAATGTAAGAGAGGGCGGTCTTATGAACAGAAAATACATAATCCACTACTAAACCCAATAAAAGACAACACAAAAAAGGAGGATGCAATACCTTGAGGATTCCTCTTTAAACAGAGGCGTTTTCCTGAGAGGGCAATATGTTGAGAGCATGGGCAATACTACATGCATTACCCACCCCAATAAAAATATATTCTGATTAAATTATGATATTTTCTTTTTCATTTAAAAATGTTTCATCACAATAATATATATTGTTAATATCATGTAGGCCTATGGCTCATATAAACGTGTAGTATCTGTTCACATGACCCTAACGACATTAGGCGTGTACTGCACGTTTAAACCGGAAGTATTTAGGTAAATAATTTCCATTATTAATATAATTCTTAGACAATTTGCATAACACTATCATTCGTTTTTTTATTTAATCGCTTTAATTAATACTATTAATACATGGAAGTTATGATAATATTACAATCGACACAACTATTGCTTATATATAATAACATTTTGTCAAGAAAATAAGAACTGTACACTACATGATGTTAATTTATAAGAAAGTATATTATATATGCAAATTATATATGCAAATCAAGTTGTTTGTAGGGGGTTTAGATATTAGTATAAATAATGTATTTCAAAACATTAGGGTGTATCATTGAATACAATAAGAATACACCATGTGGATAGTCAGGTTAGATGGAGAGAAATTGCATTTATTTATTTGGATAAGTTGTTAGTATTATTCGGTGTATATGGCTTATACAACTACGGTGTGTATAAATAGTGATAAATAAGTATTAGAGCTATACTTTTGTATAAATGATAGGATAAGTAAACATTTATACATACACACACACACACACATATATATATATATATATATATATATATATATACATACCTGATAAATAAACAATAAACACGGTAATAATAAACACACACACATATATATATATATATACATATATATATATATATATATATATATATATACATACCTGATAAAGAAACAATAAACACGGTAATTCTATAAATGCATAAATGCATTTTAAGCATTAATCACTAAAATTCTGTTTTAGTCTTTCGATTGAATGACGGGTGAATAGATGCGCCAAATAATTTGAGTCGACGTAATCTCGCTTATGTTAAATAGATTTTAGTAGATTAGATATGTACTCATCGAAAAATGTTCGTATTCAATGTTAATTTATATGTATTAATTTTTTTATATCCCATTAATTTTCCTATATTTAAAAAAATATTTTTCTTTTTTTTTGCACATCATTTTTATGAAGTTAGATTAATATGGATAAAGAAAAATTATTGGCCGATTTTTTTAGATGTTTCCGCTCGAAGCTGAAATGCTTATAAATGGCGAAAACGTTATTTTATGAAAATATCTCAAACTATCTCCTTACCAAGGTACGTTTAATGTGTACTTATATAAAACGCATAATGGTGACATCAAGTAAATCACTCTTGTGTATGTCTAAGACTTAGAAAATACTTCACCCAAATTAAACGCCGTTTAACAAATATATTAAAGTAGATAATTCAGCAGAATCTCAAACACGTATTAAAATCGTTGCAGGAAGATATGCTTTACCCGTTGTAAATAAAGGAAGAACTCATTATACTATATTGATGTGTCAACACACCTTTGAAAGCACTCTGTATGATTGCCAAATGTTTCGAGGTAAAAAAATATAGCACAGTTCTAAGAACTATAGAGCTTCAAAGAGGATTATTTTCGAAATGTGCTTAGGTCAAACAGGACGCGAGTTTTCCCTGTTTTGCTTTCATCAAGTGAACCCCTAAAAGTGTACTTGAGCCAATACGCACTCCAAAGATTTCCATTGTCGTGAACTGAAATTCCGTGTGGAGCGTTTTTTTCTTGTCTTTTCCCTATTTACTATCTTTAACCATTAATGCGGCTCATGAAAAACTTAATGAGTCGAATGTTTCAAACAATTTCCGTTGGGTGCCGGTGGCTTCATAAAAGTACAGATATTCTTAAGATGCGTATATTGGACATGCGCGTTTAGCAATGAAAGCTATAATTTACACTTAGATCTGATAGATACATTTATAAGCTATTTTACACACATAATAGCACACTTTTGAGAATTGTAGTAAACCCTACAATTCGATTGAAACATACGCTTGATAATCAAAAAAAGATGCTATTTGAATATTCACTGTGACAAGCCTACTAACGAAAATCATATATTAGTGTGATACTTGGCCGCATCTAACGTCTATTAAATGTGTGTGTTAAGCAAGGGAATTGTTATTTCATAACTTCACCTTAACAAAGCAACGTAGTACTTTTTTTTCAAAAGTAAGCATTGCAGTTGAAATGAAATTCAATTCTAAACTTAGGGTCATGGAAACATGTATTCAAATATTTGCAAGACAGATAAACGGATACAGTGTTTCATGCATAAATATGACAGGGGACGAACATGCTATTAACAGTTAGGCGTTACAGACAAAGCGACTCCAATAACTTATTGTAAGATTATTCGTCGCATTTTAATTAATCCGTGCCTATTCTTTAAACGCGATTTACGAGGGAAATGTTATTTCAAACTTAAGCGGGGCATATAAAGCAGCAGAGAGTGTCTCCTGTAGATATGTTGTAACTTATCTGAAATAAACTGCGTCTATTTTACATGCGTTGTTACAGGTGGAAATTCCATTAAAAGCTCAAGCATGAAAGAGTCATTAGGTAATTGCATTACTTGATGCGACGGACGCATCTATACAAAGTTTTTACTGAGAAAGTATGAGTCAGCAAAAGTCTACGAAAAGTTGTCCCTTGGCCGGAATCCATGAAGTCAATAGCGAAGTAAATTCAGCGAAACCTTCAAAAGAATTGTACAAAAAATGGAAGTTCCAATTCTTTCTGTCATTCATTGATTGCGAAAAAAATCTAATAAGATACAATGAAATAAAGGTATAAAAGCACCACAACTTCGTTTTATTTCAATTTATCATTTTATTTTCTGCTTAATTACATCGTTTGAGAATTCTACTATAAAGACTTTTTCATCTTTGGATCATTCATAAGAATTCTCTATCTGCATATATTACTCTTGGAGTAAGTGATATATTGTAGATAATTATTTAAAAGACTGCTTCGCCGATATTGGGGTACTTACGTAGTAAATTGCAGATGATAGCACAAATTAATTACATTTTGAAAATTGTATATTTGGAAAAATAGTAATAATTTGACCGGAGGTTAAAATATTTGTAGCATCCAGTATATTAGAATTCCAACAATAACTTCGGGTATCTCCTCCTCTTCCTCCACCTCCCCATCTTCCTTCTCTTCTTCCTCCTCATCGTCGTCGTCGTCGTCGTCGTTGTCGTTGCATCATCATCATCATCATCATCATCATCATCATCATCATCATCATCATCATCATCATCATCATCATCATCATTTAACCTCCAAGAAAAGTCATTTAAATTATCGCGTACTAGTAGCAATATGTGATGTGCCTGGAGTCTGTGTGGCAACGATTCTTCCTAGATTTATAGTATAAACCCATTTTTAGCAAAACCGTTATGAATAACATTGTCTTCTCGCAACAGCCGTTTGCAATTTATTTACCGATGCTAAAGGTCGATGTGTTTTTTCTCAAAATTGAGTTTCGAGAACCCTTCAATAAGTCTAGTAAAACCTGTGCTTTTCAGATAAATACTCTTCAGCTAAATTATTCTTCTTCTTCGTTATTTCTATTCTCGCTGAGATTTCATGACTATTTTCTGACACGCCAACCGACGTAACACATATCTAAATTAGTAGTTACATTTATTTGGTTATGTGAAATGCTCCCTCTATGATTCTATTTCTGTTTACTAAACTTTAGACTTTTTTTCAGTGTATCGTTGTTTAGTCGCCGCTATGATGTTAACTGATTTGTTTTTTCTTTCTGATTCGAGATATCTTTAGATTATTTACGTTGTGTTTATCACTGTCGTACTGTATATATTGTCAAGCTTCTCTTTTATTCCAATTTATCTTTGTCTGTTTTTCAAGTTTTCTGAAAATGTTTCTAATGTATGGTACTATTATTAATATTACAGTCGTTTTCATAATGCCCTATATATTTTACAGCAATAGAGCAAGCTCCGTTAATTGGATTATTTTTACTGTATATTTATTCTTCAGACTATCAAATGCTGGGACGGCGATAACTACCATTTAGTAAATTTACTTTTTGCATTTACTATTACTACGTCCGGTCTTCTGGCTGACATCAGTTTATTCATTTTTAGTTCGATATAACATAAGATTAGTTATTCATACTGACTCGGGTATATGACTGTACCATTTGCTTGCAACATTCCATGTTGACTACTTTGCTAATTCTTTGATGTCTGTATTTAAGCTTTTTAGTAAATCTTTATGTGTTTATTGATGTTCCAGTGTACCGAATTTATGTTTGACTGGAAACTCTACACATAACGTTTTGTGGGGCTAGTCTACCTATGTGTTGAGATAGTTCGTATTATCGCTTTGTTTTTGCGGATAAATAGAGCGATCCCATTTCTATTTTGTATTTTCTGCCGCCAAACAATATCGGAAGTAACTTTTGGGCATTCCTATAAATCGTTTTGTTTTACTTTTGTGTATTTGTAAAAAAGTTTAACTTTTCTTCGTTTTGTATTATTTACTCACAAGTACTTCACACGAGGAATTATCAGTGATCGATCACTAGTAGTAAATGTTAGTGTTCTTTTGTTTCTTCCTTGTGACTACATAATGTAAAGCTGCATGTTTAATAAAGCAATGCATACATTTCGTATAGGTACACACACACACACGCACATATATATATACATATATATATATATTTATACAATAATATGATTAATATTTTTAATTAGTATCTACATACATTTATGTTAAATCTTTTTCCGGGAATCACCAGTGTAGAGGATACCTGCTCTGCCGGTTTCACGATTCGATCCTCGAACCAAAGTTTCCTTTTAACTTTTAAGTCTGAATACTCAATCGATGCGGCCAACTTCACAGCCATGGGAAATAACACGAATAAAGTGTGCTCATGTCTATCACCCACCCAGATGATTGAACCTTCAAACTTAAGATGACTGTCACTTAGAACTGAATTTAATTCGTACTATATCCACTGCACCCAACATAAGAACAGTGGTCTGAATATACCAAATTCTACAAATTATCAGCACTCAAACAAACGGTAAACCAGGTTAGAATGCAGGAGAAAAACAAAAAAACAAAGATTTTTCCGGTTTCGTAAGTATTATCGAACGTCTTCACAAAAAGTAAAGATTTGGATCATCTTTTCATTTTCCCATGTGTGTGCCTTCAAAATAAAATAAAATTTTTCCAAATCTTAACTTTTTCTATAGACGTTCGATACAACGAACGAAACCGGGCAAATCTCTTGTTTTTTTGTTTTATCCTGCATTTGAACCAGTTTTCAGTTTGTCTTATTTCAAGCATTTTGTTTACCACGGCAATTCATTTTCATGACTTATCGTGTACCTTACCCCATATATATATATATATATATATATATATATATATATATATATATATGTGTGATTTTATGAAGGCTTACCAAAGCATTCCTTTCAAGACACCAATGATCACCATTAAAGATATTTTTTCTTACAAATACTATTTATTCAAATTAAATGTTTTTTCCTACACGTGTTTCACTACCAAGCAGTTACTTGCTTGGCAGATCATCAGGGAAATCACAAGCCCAACCACACACTCTACTATATCGACGCTAAATCGAATCACCCACCGATGGTGAAAAGAGCCATTATTCCTGCAATATCGAGTAGGATATCTAAGCTGTCCAAGAATCAACAAATATTCGACAGCAGTAAGCAATTCTACAATGAGGCTTTAAACAGATCAGGATACAAGGAAAAAATTAATTACCTTGTGCCTCCTTCGGTTGGGAATGGGGGACTAAACGGGAGACCGATTGCCTCTCGATCAATGGTTTCATATAATAGGGCAATGGGCAAGGCTAGATATAGGGGACCTGGTGTATCCCACGGTAATGTAAACCAGGCAGGGTGGGAACCGGTTGATGATAATATTCGTGAAGTTGGAAGTAACGAATTGAACTCACATGCTACCCAAACCGGGGGGGAAGGTAGGAAGAAAAATAGGAGAAGGACCACTACATGGTTCAACCCCCCCTATAGCCAGCATATTAAGACTAATATCCCAAAGATTTTTTATAGCATAGTGGAAAAAAACTTTCCAAGGGATAGCAGATTGGGGGGAATCATTAACAAAAATACTGTAAAACTCTCTTATTCAACCTGTAGAAATATAGCCACATCCATCATAGGATATAATAATTCTAAGATAACTAAAACAAGGGAAGCCATGTTCTCTTCTGGTGTTGATCCAAGTAACACCAGTTCAGTGAGAACCTCCATTATAAATAACCATAGTAGTAGAACATCCAGCAACGGCCCAGCACAAAACTGTAACTGCAGGGCCTCTAACATCTGTCCACTGGGGGGGAACTGTAGAGTTTCAAGCATTGTCTACAAATGCGATGTGATAACAGAGAGTAGTAGGAAATCATATATCGGTTCAACCGGGGGTGAGTTCAAAGATAGATTCAGAAACCACATGAGTTCCTTCAGGGGAGGCCAAAGGGAAGACATAGATAGGCCTAACACTTCTGTTGGCCGTTTTGTGAGAAACCTCATTGCTAGGCAAGACCCTTTCGAACTGAAATGGTCAATTTTGGGGAGGGCTAACAAATATAAACCGAACAAAAAGAAGAGATGCAACCTATGTGCATTGGAGTCGTACCACATCATGACATCTAGAGATAATTTACTGAACGCTAGGCAGGAAATACTACAATGCTGTCTGCATAGAAACCGTTACCTGTTATCAAGCCTAAAACCTGGATAGGAGGGGAATTGGGGGAAGTATAAACTTACAGCAGAGATAGGCAAGATGGACACTTCCTGAGGCAATCTGGGGCAATAATTAGTGTATAATAGGGAGGATGAGAATTAGTAACACGTACTTATGCTAAGATATGTCTTAATTCAATTATTAGCGGATACTCGAGACTTAGGTTGGGGGTGATAAGGTAGGAATATTCTATCGGAATAAGGCCCAGTGATAGTCAACTATAGTAAATACTTATTCAGCGGAATAGAGGGGGAAATTGTGTTACATATAAAAAAGATAGTGGAATAATAAATAATAAATCACAATTTATTCTCAGAAATAGATATATTATACGAAATGCATTGGGGATTTCAAGTAATTTTAAGTGAAAAATAAGAAATAGCAACCTGGATGCTATCACTATTTAATTAAATTAGGTTAAATTAAATTAGTTTTTAATTAGATTAAAATAAATAAAACAATTTGGTGGCAGGAATGGGGAAAAGTAATTAAGGAAAAAATAATTTTAAAAACATGCATGCCGACACGGACTTAATTTCTAAAAATAGAAACAATTGAACTTTATAAAAAAAGTATTTTGTACGGGATTTTAAATTAGTAATAATAAAGTCTCCTGTCATTTAATGAGTAAGAGTGATATTTTCCCGTAAAGTTGACAAAAGAATAAACCGGTCCATTAAAAAAAAGTTTGTTTTTTTTCAAAATAGAAAATAGATTTCTGATAACGATATTCCGTTGTAACATTTATTTATGGAAGATAGAATAATATTCTCCACAGAGAGTTACAAACAGACACAGCCGTTAAGGAAATATTTTAAATGATTTAAAATAATAACTAGATTTTTGTAGAAGGCCTTTTTATAATAACAGTTTATTTTTGATATATGAATAATTTTTTTAAAAACAAATTCTGCGGGATAGGTTTTTTTCGCTTCGTTAAACAACAAAACGATAACAATTCGGCAGTTAATTAAATGAAGGATATTTTCACAAAATGTAAAATGACGTCCCAGACACTAGATGATTAATTTCTATAAGGAATAGGTTTAATAATAAATAATTTTAGAAACAGTATTTTGAATAAATAGTTTCTATATTAAGATTTTTTCTTGATGGAAGGGAGTTTTTTGCGGGATTGACATTCAACTCGTCGTGTGTTTATTTCGAAGGGTAATAAATCAACAATTGAAATAAGACTCTTTGAACTCGGACGAACATTTGTGTTGACTTTTCTTTGTGAGAAGTTGGATTTAGAATTCCCATACTATCATTGGATTGGAATGGTAACTTGTGAGCGGTATCCTGAATGATTTAGTTCTTTTGTTTTATTGTGTGTGTGTGGGGGGGGGATTTATTCAGCTAACGTGAAAGTGTATTATCGCACATTGTTCCGGTTTTGTGTTTTTATTGAATGTATTTGGGACCGACTACTTGCTTGTTAGCTTGGTGGAAGAAATAATGCACAAGCTACTTTTCTAAGACTTTTCTAGGACTTTCTTTTCTTACCGTTGTTCTTCCTTGTTTTTTAAGTTTGACTTTTATTTTTATTTTTATTATATTTTTTTTCCTCTCCTTTTCTTAAGTGACCTCAACTATTACAACGCCACATTGTGTTTTGTCGGCAGTTGAAACCAGTATTCCAGACATTTAATTTCCCTGATGATCTGCCAAGCAAGTAACTGCTTGGTAGTGAAACACGTGTAGGAAAAAACATTTAATTTGAATAAATAGTATTTGTAAGAAAAAATATCTTTAATGGTGATCATTGGTGTCTTGAAAGGAATGCTTTGGTAAGCCTTCATAAAATCACATATAAATGCTCTGTACTCTGTAATCGAGTATCATCGAGCTTGTTTTTTATTGGAACAACCCCGGTCTTCACTGAATGATCTATTTTATAAGTGAAAAATCTAAATCTATATATATATATATATATATATATATGTTTGTGTGTAGCATTTGATTACGCGTAACAGTTTGTCGAATTATATCAGTTATACAATATTAAGAAAAGACTCGACTCGGTGGATCCAAATATTAGTATTACTTTTTAAAAAATAAATAAATAACGCTACTAATCTGTGGGTGTTAATGGGCATTTTAAATCAAAAATAAAATTCAATGTAATAAATATAAAAAAACGCATTAATAAAATACTTATATACATATCTACATCAACCACAACATACGAAATCACTCCCATGTAATGGTATACTTCTATAGCTATTGAAGTAATCACTCTACAGTAATAAGCGGGTGCAGGTTAATATATTGAAAATTCATTGACCGACATCAGTATTACACATAAAAAAACAAATCTTCACAATATTTTAAATGTGAACACGATTGGTAATATTTCTATTTTTAAAGATTGTGAAATTTAACGACGACCTAAAAGGCGTGCAAGTGTTGTTTTAGTCAAAGAATGCCAGACGCACAGACAAAATATTCCCGTACACGTAATTATAATAGAGTGCTTCTATCTATATAATTAATTAATTGGTTCACGTTCAGGTATTTCTAATGCATTTTATTAGTGATAAAAAAACGAAAAAGAACAACAGGAAAAATCGGAAAATGGTCGGACATTAAGGAGCCGCGGGGCTACAATGTCTAACACTAATTCGATTTGCTCACTTCTTGTAAATGGTCGGATCGGGAAGATGTGAAACATTAGGAGAAAGAAACGGAGTGAGGAAAGACCAGATAGAGTGGAGCAGTGTAAACAGATAGAGAACAGCTGAGTAATGTACAAGATCCAGCTGAGTTTAAATCGGCAGGAGAATCGAGAGAGAACGATCAAAATGCTAGAATGATATAAAATATAGCGCATGCCTCTAACGTGACGGACGAGTATAAATACAATGTCAAAAGTTAAATTGGCGGTAACGATAGTAAAATGGATATTGGTGCGAACTGATGACAACATGTACTCTGGTATTATGTTGTTATCCTTAGAACCAATGGTACTATCACTATTAGCTAGCTTAACGCGCTCCCAACGATGAGTATATTATTCCGAAAGAAAATGTGAATACAATGCTAATATAGACTCAAACTGGCAGTTATGCTCTATGTACGTTGTTATTAGGGTATATGAATCACATGCGTTTACGTAATCTGTTTAATTCATTTGATCGTTGATCATATAATTTGTTATGCTAAATTCAAATCTTATCCGATCCGATCCGATCTGCTCTTAATACATTGTTAATGATATTCATTAAAACGCTTTTTATCTATAGACTAAAAAACATTGGGTATGTTTCAGATATATTTCCTGCCAGCATCTAGCTTTCATCCGTACGGCATGTTCTCGAGAGTGGAGGAGGGGGAGACTGAGGAAAAGATGAGTGAATGACCAGAGAGGGGTAGGATTAATGGAATTATGAATTTAATTACAAGAGGGATTCAAAGCAGAGACCCTTAGTTTATTGATTCGTGTACATTTTTCTAAAACATTGAAACTGTTAACACTTTCTAAATGTTTACTTTTTAATTTCCATCAATCTATTAATTTTATTTGCAATGCACCTACCTTAGCCAATCATTCATTATATACAATTTCGCTACAACTGCACGTGACAGGCTCAGAGAATCGGGTTGTTTCAGAATCCAACTGTATTCCCAGTTACCTAATATTCATAAAATATAAACTATCCATCCATATTTAATTACAAACGTAATGTATCGTGAATTTTTGCATTTGTTATTCTTATATTAAAGTTATAACATCCGATTTTAGTACTCGTGTACAGTAGTGCACGAGTATTAAAATCGGATTTTTTTTGGAGGGGGGGGGGAGAATCAATAAAATACACCTAAGTGAAGTTAATTATTTTTCCTTACTTTTGAGTTGGAGACACTGCTTTTTTACGTGTATTAATCCATGGACAGTTTTTCTAAAAAATATTCAACCTAATTAGACACAAAATATAATATGATATAATTAGATTTCTGGCAAAAGCAATACATTTAACACATCCTTAGTATAGCTATAGTGTTTGTATTTAAAACTTTAAATTATTCCCGAAAATATGTTTTTTTTTTGTTTTGTAAGCTTTGTGGAGAGTTGGCTGGAAAGCATGATCTCTACGAATATTAAATAGAGGTGTGATATATATTTTTAAAATTCATTCCTGTAAGAATAGCAAACAAGGTAACGATACATTAATACATGACACCGTGGTAAGGTAGCATACAGTATATTTTATATGTATTTATTTTCTTATATTCGTATTCTTACTTAATTCGGTATGTGTAGATGTTACTGAAGCTCTACCATTTTCATTTTGACTCCCTTCGAGCCTGGTTATGTTTTAATTTAGCTTTTTTCCTTGAATTACATACATGACACACGTTATATCACAAACGGGAAGCTAACACTTATCTAAAGCATGTGTATACATCCGGCATTCAATATAGTGAATGAACTTATTTAGAAACTCGTAAACTAATTATTACTAGTCAAGGAGATATCGGTCACTAAATATACTAATTATATTATCCTGAATTTATCTAATCGACTTAAATCCACATACGATTATTATCGTTTAGGTTTGTAATTTGTATGTTAAAGTTATTATTATTATTATTATTATTATTATTATAATTATTATTATAATTATTATTATTAGTATTATTATTATTATTATTATTGTTGTTGTTGTTGTTGTTTTTTTCTTTGCATTTGTTCTTCTTAGCGTTTTCTTTTCCATTGCCCATTAGTAGTAGAAGGAATATATGTTTTAAAATATCTAAGATATTCTACACGATGCCATCCAGATATTTGCTTCTGAATAATATTTCCATGTATTTTAAATTGCACTATTATACACACCCACGCGCAGAAGTTCTATATGCACATATTGAAACATATGATCATTTAACATACACATTTATATTATGTGTTAGACATAACAACCGTGTTTTTTATTTAGTTCAAAAGTGAATCATTAATTCAACATTAGTTATCACCACAATGAGACACCCATACAGAAGGAGTTTGTGCTATTTACATATGATATACATTTTCATTTTCATGTTGACTTGAATATCTTTTTATAAACACTTATTTAAGATATTGATACACATATAATTTAAAGGGTGTATATTTCAATTAGATTGCAATTCAAAAGTGTATTTATTATTATTATTTATCGTAATTGTATACGTAGAATAAGTAAAATTAATGTACTTAACAAATTGAAGCACGCCTTTTGAAAATGCTTATTTATTGTTATATGAATAGTTTATCACACTTTCACTTTTAAATAAAGAACATTTATATTGCATAAGATACCCCATATATTGGAATCACTTACTAGACATATCCTTGAGTGTACTCGATCTCTTTGTAAAAGCGTTTGTCAGGAAAAGCTGACATGAGGATACGTTCACCCTACAAGTAATTCCCGACCAAATATTCAAAATAGCATAGTATTCGAAGCCTAAATATATCCCCTCTACACAACTGTAAATTGGCGAATACAAGGAGATATGCACCTACTCCAAGTAATGTTACTTGAACCATACATCATGGATTCTTGTCCTGGAATCCGGTATGTCTAGGAGACTACAAGAAGAATATACTATAACATAGTAAACTGATCAATTGGGGAGAGGAGCATTTACATTCGTAACTTATTTAATTACTCAAAGAGTAACAAGAAAAAGAGAACTTTAATAGGATTTTCGAATATCTATGTATATCATAGACATCAATGTAAGCCCTAGGAAGGAGACCCGTAGTTTCTAAGAACTTCAACTGAAGAAAAATGAAACTAAACACACTATACAACATACACACGAAACTAAAAAATACTTGAACTTGGGAGTGATAAATAGAAAAACGTTCGTTGAAACTCTTATTAGCGATAAATTTATGCCATTGTCTTTTTGTTGTGTGACTGATAAATCTTTATTGTAACACATAACATATACATGAATATGGATTATAAAACATGTATTTATTCAAAATAGTTTCATATATATATATATACATATATATATATATATATATATATATATATATATATATATATATATATATATCGGAAGAGAAAGAAGGAGAGAGAGATAAAAATAGAGAGACAGATAGGTAAGTAGATGTTTTTTATATACATATAACTATGTGTAAAAGTGTATCGATTTGTATAAAGAATATTAACTTCTGAACTAATTAATCGATAATTATAAATTTTGGAACAAGCCTACTTAGCCTCGCATGTAATTTGAGTGAGATTTTGTTTAATTTAATTGTATGCAAAGGGAGCAGAAAGGGTGTGGCCATCCGACCTGAAAATAAAATGGTCTCCTATTTTTGTGAAATTTTTACATAGGTATTATACGTCAATTACAAAATAGTCAATCTCTCTAAAGCGATTTTAGTGGATTTTATATAGACAATCTTGTCCATTAAAAATTCAGATCTCTCAGATTTGCAATAATTTCAATTCATAGACATTACACCCTAAATGATTTCCATTTCATTTTAAGACCCGTACAGCTAAAGCATTACATTTTGTACATGTTTCCAAAATCAACATAACGTAATGTGTTTTGATCAGACATGCAATGTGTAGTGTGAAAATGAGGTTTAATAGCATTATATCATTATATCTTCGTAAGGTGGCATATCCTTTTAAGAAAAGTGTTATGCCCTGTGGATTTAACTTTACCGGTCCTGGGCCAGGTATATTTATATATGTATAGGTGTGTAGTATTTCGAAATATTTTAGATAAAGTAATTAGAATGACAATTGGCTTGTAATCTTGCTCATAAATCAGCCGTCTGTCCTACGTTTGTAACAGCAAAATGTAACAGACATCCATAAATGTGTACATACTCGAAAAGATCGCCTATCTATAGTGTTCTATTATTTTACTAAGTTTGATAACTTTCCACAAGGTTAGAGCCATCAAACTTCCTTACAAGTAATGTTAAACCACACGTGGTGGAAAATGAATGTATGCGATATATTTTATACGGTGCCATGCAACAATTTCTACACATAATAACAACATTGTTTTAGATATTTCTGATACTCTTAGACTAACACATTTATTGCTCGTAGAAAATATACCTACGTATTCAGTTAGGCAATTACGTTGTAAACTTAAAAAAACATATTAAATTATTGAAACACATAGTTTTCATAAACAAGCGAATTTATAAAGTAATGAGACTTTACATCTTGACCGTTCTAAAACCAACTTTATTTTTATTTAGAATAATATGGTATGATTTAAGTGTTACTATTTTACTAGAATGACCAACATTCCAACGGTTTTTTTTCCAAAATGGGTCTCATTAATTTTATGATTTAGTTGAAGAATGATTAAAATTATTCCTCTATTTAAACATTGCTAGGATGAGGAAAAGTTAAATAATGTATCATAAACTTCAGAAACGTATTGTACCTGAGGACTAATTCGCTTGATTATATGCGGATATATAGTCATGTAAATAGGCAGTTTAGCAGGTGTGCGTTTTCGTTATTAGAAGAGGTTTCATTCTATTTGTTCGTCAAAAGCATTTCTCGTCGAAGAAAAGTAATGCTATGTGCGTCAGGTTCAGTAGTGAGAAAAGTTGGCGAGGAGACTGAGTCATGCGTAAACTACTTCACGAATTATTTTAAGTTACTGTAGTGAATTGCAAATAAAATGCACATGCAGATGATAGTCTGGCATTCATGCTTTCCAATAGAACACTTCTAGCCTATCATCGAACTAGATGTTTATGCCACTGGAGTTTAATTTTCGTTTCAACGGAATTATGGACAGCCAGTGATACTCCAGCAAAGGCCACTATAAAAAATACTGATTAACTCAATACAATATATTTTGAGGTTATAACATTCTATGGTGGTTATGTAGGCACATACAGTAATGCTCATAATATATATTATTATATATTTAAGAATATAAATTAAGTGTAAGATATTACCCACATTTATCTTTATTTTATTTATTTTTCCTTATCTTGACTAATACACATTTCTTTTGCTTGTTTTAATAGACAACTGTTAACATTGGTCGGTAAACTCTTAATTATTTTAACAAATAAGTTATTTTGAAAATACTAGCAATGAACTTTTGATAATTTTTACCAACACTTTTATAACAGTGAGCTAGATGACCTGTGAACACATTTTAGAAATTGAGTCATGGGAAATTGAGAAATATCTATATTTGTTAAAAAGCTATTATCGCTGGTCACGTTAAACCGCTTCTAGAACTAACTTGTACTCGAGATGTAAAATAAAAGACTTACTTAAAATCTGTTACTAAGATCACAAGAAAATGGTTAGATCATTCTTCCGCTCAATAAAGTGTCTTACTTTTTAACGCAATTATCTTTTTATGGAGTTTGATACATTCTAAATTGACTATTTTTGTCACGTCCGAATAGCACATGCTGATAGCACAAGTCCCACTTTTGTAAGCCAATTATATAATAACCTATAAAGAGTGTAGCTATTTAGGTAAACATTTTATACTGACTTATAAAATTGTTCCATATTTCTGTTTGCATTTCCTTAGTTATTTGTCTTTTATACAAGAAGATATTGATATTATTTAATAATAATTGTAAAACTTTTAAAATACAATGTGAAATATGTTTATTTATGCATTACATATGACTTTATTTATTCTTTATTCTCAGCCTTGGTTTGGATAGATACATGAATAAACAAGATGGGAGGTATCGGACCACAATTATGCATTCAATTAAATACTATGTTTACGCGGTTCAGTCTTCTTACAAATGTTGATATTATCGAAAAAAAAGTCTACGTTAGATACGACCGTAATCTATTTCTGCGTGATACAGATTTTTTTATTATTGATACACATTTAAAATGTGCTATTATAATAATAATTAAAATTGAATGAAGTTATATTATGATCATTCTTTGTCTTATGTTTATTCATATTCTCATACTTATTCCAATTTTAATTGTTATTCTTATTTTTATTAATAGTGTAGTATTAATAAAGGGGGGGGGGTACTATTTTACTATACTTAAAGTGTCTGCGCTTGCTGCAATTGCTCAGCCAATATAACATTTATATATTGCTATCTTCCAACCTGCAGTAAATTAAGATCTGCGAGAAGCCAATATCAATCCTCAATAATAAGTAATGAAATATCCCTCCCCCACACCTTCCATTTACTACCCTCTCTCTATATATATCTATATCTGACTTTCTTTCTGACTTTACATATATATATATATATATATATATATATATATATATATATATATATATATATATATGAGATAGTGATCGGGGGTGTTTCAGCACATTGTGGCGCTGTCAACGTGCTCGGAAAAACGAATAAGAAATCAATACATTTCTAAATTTTGTCCAAGAAATTTCCTTAACAATTTCCCTGATTAGGTGTAATTCAATAACTGACAAAAAATATTATTCACAGCGATTTGACGCAGTTTTTATTAAAATTGATTTAGTTGTAAAGAGTTATGATAAAATGAGAATCGGCAATATATACTAATAAATATCGATATTATCTAACGCCTTTTACATAGCTATGTATAGTTATATGCATGCATACATACATTTAAATTGTATATATCAATATATATATTGATGTGCATTTACATATATGTACATATTTGTATACATTCTGGCTCTGTCTCCATGTATTTATATGTGCATACGTGCGTATGGCTTTTTATCCACATGCTCATGCATAAATAATTAACTACTTAAAAGGATGTGTGCATAGGGACTTCTAAATATAGATATGTATATTAGCATATATATATGTATTTATATATATGGGAAAATGAAAAAGGAAAACAAAAAAATGGATGATTTTTATGTGTACATCAACGTTTCGTATTTATTCATAAGACTTCATCACGATGATAATATAGAGAAAAATGTCATGCAAGTACAAATAATTGTAGGGTTGACATAATGAGAGGGAAAAAAATAAAATAATGGCCACTACTGGGTGGACGTCTGTACTTGGTGGAGAATAACAATGAATGTTGAAGAAAATGAGTGGGGAAGAAGTGGAAAGATGGGAGTGAGCAAGGACTACTGTGGCTGGTAGTAAGAGAAAGAGGTGGGGGATGAGCAGGGATAAAGTGGATGGCAGAGAGGGAGTGGAGGAGAGGGAAGAAGGAGGTGTTTGACCAGATGGCTGCGGTCAAGACTGAAGGGGAAAAAGTAAGTTGGAATGTTTGTGTGTGGGGGGTGTATGCAGAGAAAAGGAGGGTGGGTAGAGAAGGAGGGGGGGGGGCGGTGATTTTTGTGGATGGGCGAAAGTTATGGTCTTAGAGAGCGTTTTGAGGTAATGAGGGAATTTAAGAAGGGGGTATGGAAGAGGGAGGGTATGAGAGAAATAGTTGAGAGGGGGAATGGGCGAGAGGGAGAGGGAGGATTTGTTGTGATAGGGTATGAAATATTTGAAAAATTTGGAAAATGATAGCAATGAGTGAGGGAGTGGAGGGGTGGAGGAGGGAGGTAATTGAACGGGTGGGTAGGGAATATTTGAAATATTTGGAACATAAGAAAGTTTAATTCGACTGCAGTGTTCAAAATGTGAGGGAAAAACGGAATGAGTAAGAGAAAGTAAAGATTCATGGAGAAAAAGGAAGGGTGTGAGTAAGTGGGAGAGTGTTATAAAGGTTAGAGATGAAAATAAATGTTATCTATGATCAGGCAAGAGTCTTTGTTCTGTAAGGATAGTCTTGCTTATTAAGGGTGATAGGTTAAAGAAGCCATTTCGTTGCTTGATAGTGGTGGAGGCGGTGATGAGAGCAGTTTCCAATAATCTTCGCCGAGATTTGTTGTGGATGTATTTTGTGATTTTGGCTTGTTCAAATTTGAACGCATGACCTTGTTCTAGTGTATGGGAGAAAAGTGCACTGAGATGGTGGTTGTTTTTTATGTCCCTTTTGTGTTCATTTAATCGTTTCTTTACTTCACGTTGTGTTTCTCCCACGTAAAATTGATGGCAGTCATTCCACTCTCAACTATGTCTCTCATACCCTCACTCTTCCATACTCCCTTCTTAAATTCCCTCATTTTCTCAAAACGCTCTCTAAGACCATAACTTTCGCCCATCCACCAAAATCACAGCCCCTTTCCTTCTCTATCCACCCTCCTGTTCTCTGCATCCTCCCCACCTCTTTCTCTTACTACCAACCACAGTAGTCCTTTCTCACCCCCATCTTTCCACTTCTTCCCCACTCATTTTCTTAAACATTCATTTTTATTCTCCACCAAACACAGACGTCTACCCAGTAGTGGCCATTATTTTATTTCATTTTTTTTCCTCCCAATATGTCAACCCTACATGTATTTGTACTTGAAATGACATTTTTCTCTATATTATCATACTGATGAAGTCTTATAAATAAAGACGAAACGTTGATGTACACATAAAAAAAACATCCATTTTTTGGTTTTCCTTTTTCATTTTCCCATCACGTCGGATTACCTTCATCCTTCTCTTCCCATATATATATATATATATATATATATATATATATATATATATATATATATATATATATATATATATATGTATATTAATATAACACTTTATATATATACGTAATATATCTAAATACACATTTGTTCATATGGGTATATTTTCATGTTCACATAAGTGTTTATGTGTGTATAAATACTTATAAATTTATGTATAAATGACCAGATATATGTCTATATTAATAATTATATGTTTATATATATATATATATATATATATATATTACGCTAATGCATGATTATGTTGGTAGATAAGAAACACAATGTATGTATAATTGTGTATATATGTGCAAGTTGGATTAGAGACACATATTCAAAACAAGAGACAAAACAATAATACATAAAAGAAAAAAGAAGAAGATATAGTAAAATAGAGAAGATATAAATGAATATAACAATAGGAAAATTCTTCCATTTGTTATATTATGTGATAAATGTGAGTATTTCATTTATGAAACCAATCAACGCAAATATAAAATATAAACATAAAAACTAAAACCCAGTAAGAAAGAAAAACAAAGGAAAACCAAATGAAATTGAAAATTGTTACTTACTGTTTAGTAAAAGAATTAAAAAATAAATATATATATATATATATATATATATATATATATATAAACAATAATATTTTTTAAATAAATATTAAATATTTAAATACCTAGAGACATCGATTTTTCATGCTAACGCAATCTTCAGTCTAGGAACTAATTTTCAACGGTCGGTGGGCGCGAACCCCGAACACAAATCGCCACTGATTCGTAGTCGGTGATCTTAACCAAAGGGCCATCGTAAATTAATTAGTAAATGTAGAATAACTTTAACTGTAAATATCGACACGTGGCCGTTATATATATATATATATATACAAAGTCAAAATGCAGTAAAAATACAGCTGTACACAAAAAAGAGAGCCCTAAAAGCGGGTAAAAATATGCTAAGTTTCAGATAAAAATATATATATATATATATATATATATATATATATATATATATATTATGGAAATACATACATTATTTAGAGATAGGAAACACAATGTATGTGTAATTGTGTATACATGTGTAAGTTGGATTAGAGACACATATTCAAAACGGGAGACAACACAATAATAAATAAAATTTAAAAAACAAAGCTATTGTAAAATGCAGTTGACATAAGTAAAACAATTAAGTAAAAACAATACACACAACAATACACAAGAAATGAAAGAATCCGAAAAACAGGTATAACAGATACTAAGGTGTATATATATATATATATATATATATATATATATATATAGTCATCCACATACAGCCTGTTTCGCTGTTTCACAGCTCATCAGTGCGGCTAGACCAGTTAGTGTCTCAAGCCGGGATATATATATATATATATATATATATATATATATATATATATTGTCTGTGTTCGTATTTTGTCACAATTTTCTCATTTATTGCAACATTGTTAATAATAACACGATTCGTCAAGTTAAATTATACCGTTTTTATTTTTTTCTGATAGTCTCTTGTGTACTAATATCACAAAAAGATGATAAATGCTCCATAGGTTTCACGAACGTTTCTAATATTTGTCGAATTATCTTCAGGTATCAAAAGCGAAGGTACAAAAAATGATGGAGAAAGAATCTAATCTTAAAAAGCCGGTAAAGAAACGTGCATAGAACGTTTTCCGCATTGTTCCAGGAAAATGTTGACGATTTTAAATTTATCTAATATATATATATATATATATATATATATATATATATATATATATATATATATATAAAATAAATACATTATATAACGTTATTTTTACTTACATGCGCTAGTGTTTCGAGCTTTCGCTCTTATAAGTGCACGGATGCCCGAACAATGCTGAAATTAATCTTATGTACTTTATTAATCTTATTAATCTTTAATATATATATATATATGTATATATATATATATATATATATATATATATATATATATATAAACTTTAAGAAAGTAGAAACATTTCCTGATAAATATGATTGCAATAATAATATTTTTTTACATTTTAATGTGAGAGAAATGTGATATTTGGATGCGGCTATTTATAGCAAGGTAAATGAGCGTTACCTATAGATAAACGCATGTTTGAAAGCGACGATTAATTGCAAAAGCTTACTGGTAAGTTCTGTGAGACGAATTCAACATAAGGCGTGCTAAAATTTGTTCATAAATTAATTGTACATTTCACAGAAGTGTCTATGCTTGGGAATCGGATTCCTAACGATCGATGGCTGAGTCTGCTGAGCAGGCTTTTAGGATTGGGAGAATGACCTCTTACGTCGACTGTGCTACTGATTAAATTTCTGGATTTGTTCACAATTGTTAAAATTATAACTTGATTAAAATATGATTTATTTTTAAATTTATTGATGCCACTTGTTATTCGGCGTGGAAACATCTTCCAACAGACCCTTTTTTATTTGGGCAGTACGGATTGAATAACTAGTATTCTATACCACAATATTATATTCAGAGCGAAATTACGAATTCAAATGGGAATACGATGAGAAACTAATTTTGGTTATTCGGACTACATTTCTCATCTTGAATGTTTTATCATTACAATAGTTCGGCTGATGTAACCACCGGCCATCTTCAGTGTATCTCTTCGATTCCGGAATATGTCTGTCGAACTGGGGAATCTTGACGGAATTTCGAACGGAAACCTTTATGTAATCCACAGGTGTAGCATGCTCTTCTTCCGTCAACCATGAGTAGGAGAAGTCTTCAGTAATTCGCAATTATTCGTATCGCCCGCACCGATGCTTGAATATTAAACCTTCATATGGCTATAACTTTTTACTGAATTAAACTCAGTGCTATAACCACTACGTCACGGGCCGTTGCGGACAGTTATATTATGAATTGTTGGGAGTGTTTAACTTATTCTTGTGTTTTTTTTAAATTAAAAGAACAGGTTCTGTTCGAAATCCCGTTAAGATTCCGGAGTTCGCCAGAAATATTCCCGGGTTTTAAGAGATGCACCTGTAGTAAGCACGAGGTTACAGCGGCCGGAATATTGTGATGATGAGACTCAATATGACAGATGTAGTCCGAATAACCCAAATCATGCAAGGTATCAATCCTCTTCTCTAAAATTCAGAAATACGATGAAAAACGTGTGTAACAATTGATGAAAACGTAGGAGAGAAACAAAGAATGAAACGAAACTAAGGTGAAAGAATAAAACGACAAGGCGAACATGGCAGAATAATTATCTTAGAATAAAAAAATATTGAACATAAAAACAAATATATTCTCTAATAAGAATTAATCTATTTAGCGGTAACATGACCAGCACTACAACTCCGAGTCAAAGTAGACCTTTAGGTAACTAAAGTGTTACTTAACATTAAACCAAACTCCTAACTTCGGGGCTCGCCACTGGATGGAGTTTTATGTCACATCAAGGACGGTTACTGAGAGCCCTAGTTGATAGAGTTCGAAAATATGTAGAAAAATACAAATACATCAACTAAAGATACCCAATGCCGTTTAGTTTCATGCTCAGATGAAATAGATCTAACTGAAACGTCCGATTATGACACGTACACTACCGGGTCAACGTGAACCTGGAGCAACCTTATATATATATATATATATATATATATATATATATATATATATATATATATATATATATATATATATAATTCAATGTGGATATGTATGTGTGTATGCCCTATAGAGAAGCGGTTAGAGAATCTAGATACACTCTAAAAGTGTATTATTATGTGAAATTAACCGTGCTAAATAATAGTAGTATTCCCGATTCTCTAAATGCACACATAATAGGGCTATGGAGAAAATTTCGTTCGGTGGGTTTTGTCAATTATTTCAGCTATTTTTATTTTTATTTCTATGTGATAATGCATTAATTTAAATGGAAAAAAATGATTTAGTAATTTGTAAAAAAAAATGCAAGTAATTCCCGAAAGAATGCTAACCATTCCTTTAAATTCAAGCGGAAATGATATCAGAGGGGTGGGGGCTGTTGAAGGGCGATTAACAAATACTAGACCCTAATTCCGTAGAAATTCCGGTATCGGCTTTGATTCTGTCAGTATGAAACCTGCTCTAGGTAAGAGGGGGTTCACTCCCCAAAGCTTTACATAGCTACCCATGTCATCCATACAACTACTCCGGAAATAACGTCATAGGGAGTTGCAAGAGAGGCGTCTCTAAACCTTCAGTTTTTTGGTAGAACAGAGGCGCGTCTCTGAACTTTGTATTCTTTGGTACGACAGGGACGCGTCTTTAATCTTTTAGTTATTTGCTTCAACAGGGGTACGTTACTAAACTATTTATTTGGTACAATAGAGGCGTGGCTCTATACTTTTAGTGTTTTTTACTACAACAAGAGCGCGTCTATACACTTTGAGTTATTTGGTATAACAGGAGTGCTTCTCTTAACTTTTAGTTATGTTATTACAACAGGGTCACGTAACTAAACGTGTTGTTCTTTGGTACAACAGTGACCCTTCTGTAAACTTTTAGTTATTTTCTACAACAGGACGCGTCTCTGACGTTTTAGTTAGTAGCTACAACAGGGCGCGTCTATTAATTATTTGCTTTTTGGTACAACAGGGGCGAATCTCTATATTTTTATTTTTTTGCTACAACTAGGACGCGTCTCTAAACCTTTAGTTATTTGGTACAACAGGGGCGCGTCTCTAACTTTTTAGATTGTTGGTACGACAGTACAGTCTCTAAACGTTAGTTGTGTTGTAGAACAGGGGTACGTCCCTAAATTTTTAGCAAAAAATCAGTATGGAAAACAGGACATAAATGGTTGGGGAGGGAGTTAACTATTGGGGGCGAGGTAAAAGATAGACGGCTCGGGAAAACAAAGAGAGATTGACATTTTTATATAAAGATGTTAAACAAACAATTTTATTTTATACTACTTTGTTTTCTATCGCCCCGGGCCAGGCCAGTAGCCTTGTTAGTAGTAAATAAATGGATACATCAACATTTGCTAAATCGTCTGACAATAACGGCATTCACCTAAAAGAAAATATACGAAATAAGAAGGAAAAGAAAGAAAACTAAGGATCATAAAATATGCTGATTTAATATTAAAACAACATAATGAAAATGCAAAACATGAAGAAGAAAAATTCAATATTAAACGCGAAAATAACTTAAATCAAAGAACAGGGATGAATGAATACGGTAAGTTACTAATCAAAATAAGAAACGGAGAAGGAAATGGAACGACGAAGAAATAAAAAGAATGACACAACTTATGAAACATTCATTCATATAAAAACATTGATTGATAAATTTAAAGTTGAAAAAGTATAAGGAGAAGCGAATCTACATCAAATTGAGAACATCGGGGGTAAGGACAATTAATACGGAAAACAATAAGAACAACAGCGAAGTAGCAAGACTAGAACTATTGTACAAAGAAGAAACATATGCAAAAGAATTTTCCTCGAAATAAGTAAAACTTTTACCTTATAGTGTATGCATTTGAATAATAGTACACACTCTTAAGAAAACGCTTTTGGAAATGTATTATACAATTTTGAAATAAACAAGAAACGTAATTTAATGTTTTTATATATATTTATAAAATTAATAAAATCATTCTTCATAAATATATGTCTCTGAGACATTCGCCGTGAAACGGCCTTAACGAAGCGTTATTAACTTTCTCTTCTTTTTTCTCTTCATTTCGCTGGTGTTAATGTTGCAAGTAAATCCACACATTGTTCCAAAAGGACATGCCTCGTCTGATCCCGACAACGATTCTGAAGAAACTGAATATTTTAGATGTGTGTATTACCGCGGTTAAAGCTTATATGAACATCAAGAATTCTACACATCTTTAAGAAAACGCCTTTTGAAATATATTATAGAATTTTAGTTTATGTACATCTTGCTCTCTCTTTTCGTATCCCATAACTGTCCATTTGTTCCTCTTAATAATTTCAAATGTTCTTGTTTACTATCGCCACATGTAATTAATCACGGGTCATACACGCTCATCATAACTCGTGCGTCCATACTCTCTCCACAATCCCTTAGTTTCCGGATTTTTATATTTAATTTATACCATAAATATATCATCGTCATGGCATGGTGCTTCACGAAGTTACGTATGTCCGAATTTACCTCATTCTGATTCATTTAAGCGGTTTTTTTGAAAAATATGACAGCCACTTAAAAATAAATATCAATGAAGAAAACAACCAACATACAAAAGAGGTAAAATAATACGGAATATTTAATATTTAAATAAATAATCATGAAACAGAAATAAATAAATTAATGAATGAAATACACCCACACACACATATATATATATATATATAGATATATATATATATATATATATATATATATATATATATATATATATATATATATAGAGAGAGAGAGAGAGAGAGAGAGAGAGTATATATTTATATATTCGAATAATTGATAATCGGGCACTATAGTAAATACCGATGTATACTTTTTTGTATATGTATGTATAGCGACGGAGTAGTGAGCGAGTAAAAACACATTTCATGTGGTTAGTTGAAAACGAGAAAGCAAATAGCAAGTCAGAAGGCATGATTCACTGAAAATGTATAATATACGGGTCATCACAAATAATAATATTAATTGAAAATAATTACTGGCTTAAATCTATGATGGTTTATGAATATTAGTTCGAACATTACGAAGCAATTATCTCTGCTATTTTTGACAGAGGGTGTGCTCTAGAAATAAAATAACAAATGAATTAAAACAAATAGACAATTCGTCAAGAGGAAAATCTAAGAAAAAGAAATAAATAGAGGAAGAAGGACACGAATGTAACCAAATAAACAGGCGGGAAACTAAAGACACATATGACTGAACAAGGAATCAGAAACAGTATAACGACATCTCATGAAAAGAGAGAAAAGTTCCTCAAGGAAGAGTAATAATAATGCGAGAGATCTATACGCATATATACAGGTATACATTCGATATTGCACACGTTCCATACACTTCATCAACGTCTGGGTAGCGGTTTCTCACATTTGCATTTTTATTTCTATACATAATATTTACGTGTTTGTTTATTATACGTGCGGATGAATTTTGATTCAATGTACGAGATTTGAGAGATGAATATTGCAATCATAATTTTCACTTCGATGAAATTTAATCCTCAATTATTTACTAATTCCTTCCAAGGTTCGTGACTAGGAGGTTCAATGAAAATTGATCTTAGCCATTTTTTGAGATTGCTGTATTTTCTAAAATAAGAAAAAATAAATGCATGAATAAAAATAATAGACTACAATAACCATCTGCGTTTGTTTATAATAAAATAAGAAAGAAAAGCTATGTGGATGCATTTTGGAAGTTGCCAAGAGCTGGTCGGACAAACTAATGCAATCTGACTTATTTGACTTGCACACTTTACAGGTGTTTCTCATTTGCTTATATATGATTGCATGCATGAACACGTCATCGTAAACGTTGTCATGCAGCTCTAACTTTTTAGGTTACCCCGTATTTACTCGGGCCAGTTCTCTTTTACATATATAATCTACAAAATAAGCAAGCGCTTATACTATGAGAAATATACGTGGCAGGCAATAGATGTGTATAATATAATATATACCTTATACTACATTTGTATCTATATAGTCAACAACATCTATATGTATGCACTCATCTATATCCTTATCTAATTTGGTGTACTTATTTTCTTGATTATTCACCAGGTCAAAGGTTAACACAAGTTCAGATGTTAATGGAGTGTAATCCAAGTGTATAATAGAGGGACATAAGATAGTGACAGAAATAGAAATTGACCCCATATGGAAAGAATTACTCTTCTCTGTGCAGTGACATATAAGATAACACACGTTTACTCCTATATTTACTAAAAAGTATTGGTGGAATTTAAGCAAATTAGTCACAAGTGAAAGTAATTGAAGTATGTGTCCAGCCTGGCTATATCCTACTCTTACCTAGACAAATTGACAGCAAGTCAGCCAACATCACTTTAATTTCAGCATACTGCATTTACACTGTAGGTTGTGCCTACTAAAAGTATGAACAATCGTGTTAATTTAAGCTTTGCGCAAATAACAAGCTATACGGTTTGGTGTCAATATCTATGTTTATATAATTCTCCTAATAACTATTAATTCGTTCATCTATTTATCTATCTATCCATCTATCTACAAATATATATATATATAGATAGATAGATAAACATATATATATATAAGTGTTTTAAGGGGCATATCTTTTTTAAAAGCATCTATTGTTAAATTTAAGAAGGAATATGTAAAATAAATACCTTTTGAAACATTAAGATGCGATATCAATTTTTTATAAAAAAGTAAAATAATAAATCGAACCCGATTTTTTTATATTTTTGATATTTCGCCAAAACCTGGCATCCTCGGTGTGTAATATATCCTGATGTCATCGGATTTGTATTTTTTTCTCTCTCCTACCGGCTTGTTGTTGTTATTAAAGCCGGGCCAAATGGGTTAGCTGTTGTTTCCCACTATCAAATATGAAGAACGTTTATGCAGCACGTGATTTGTATAAATGTTTTAAGGTTCATATTTTATTTTAAAAAGTATCTATTGTTTAATTTAAGAAGGAATAAGTAAAATAAATACCTTTTGAAGCATTAAGATGCGATATCAATTTTTGTCTTATAAAAAAAAAAATAATAAATCGAAACCGATTTTTTTTCTTTTTTTTATTATAAACTAGTTTTTTTTTTTTTGTTAGTTTAAAGTGATACAGATATTTCGCCAAAACCTAGCTTCCTCGGTGTGTAATATATCCTGATGTCATCGGATTTGTATTTTTTTCTCTCTCCTACCGGCTTGTTGTTGTTATTACAGCCGGGCCAAATGGGTTAGCTGTTGTTTCCCACTATCAAATATGAAGTACGTGAATGCAGCACGTGATTTGTATACGTGTTTTAAGGTTTAAACAAACTAAACTAACAAAAAAAAATGCTAGTTTATAATAAAAAAAAGAAGGAAAAAAAAAGAAAAAATCGGTTTCGATTTATTATTTTTCTTTTTTATGAAAAAAATTGATATCGCATCTTAATGCTTCAAAAGGTATTTATTTTACTTATTCCTTCTTATATATATATATATATATATATATATATATATATATACATATATATATATGTATATATATATATATATACATATATCTTGCTATACATCTACCTATCTATTTATTTATCTATGAATTTCTTTATCCATCTTTTTCATATATTTTTTTATTAATCAATCAATGAATGTCTTTCGCTGCTTATTTCGATATATACATGTATATATGTATATATATATATATATATATATATATATATATATATATATATATATATATATATGTATATATATATGTGTGTGTGTATTTTAAATTCTGAAACAAAAATAACTTATAATAGCTCATTAGATTAGATCCAGAGCTATGCCATATTTAGTATTGTTATGTAGTGCAATACTACATCATTAATCCAGAAAACATTTAGCCTGACGATTCCCCCCGGGGATGAAACACGGGAGCCTCTGTGTAGCTTGATTGCCATATATATTTTCATTGCTTACTGCCTAGCTCTACTTACGTATCGAGCACTGTTGAAGTAAATACTGAAAACTGATACATAAAAAATGATATCCCCTTTTAATATTTTATGTGGATACATGAAGTACTAATATATATATATATATATATATATATATATATGTATATAGTATCTGTAATCCAAAATATATATAGATCTCTAGTATAATCCTATATACATCCAAGATTCATACGGCATAACCACGTTAACACAGCGGCTCCCGCCAGGAAACAGAAGGTACACGACGCTAGGCCTTGTCAGTACTAGATGGGTGATCATTCGGGAATACGAGCCGGTCTATGTACATACTCATATAGACAAATAGTGTCGCGAACCAGCAGTGACTAGCGTGGCAACTATGGCAAAACAACCTGAATGGCAGTCACCAACAAGGTGGACGGAAACCAGGAAGGTGTTCCTCCTCCAGGAGTGGTCAAAACCTTGATGGTGATTGCGATGTTGATTCATATATATATATATATATATGTATATATATATATATATATATATATATATATATATATATATATATTTACATATATACATGTACATATCTATACATATATATATATATATATATATATATAAATACGTATACTTGTATACGGTTACTTATTAATATGACACCCTTGCTAAAGGGATGTCTATACACATAAAAAATAAAAGAAAATAGTGTACAGTAAATGACTGTTGGGATTTTGGTTGAGAGTTATGCCATAGGCTTATGAAAACAATCACCCCAGAGATGGGAACAGCGACTAATCTTATTAGTAAATAAGCAAGACGACGTGGATATACACGAACAATTAATGACCAATATTTGTGCACTAAGTCTGGCGATTCTTTGCGGGGATGAAACAGGGCGCCTTCGTGTTGCTGAATTACTACACATATATTTTATGCATATACTACAAATCTCGACACTAGTGCCGTATTACTATATCATATAGTTACATATAATTACATACACATTTTAAATGTACCTTCTTTTGTGCAATGGTCGATATTGTAAGGATCAGTGATTCCGAATGATGATATAACATTGTAATATTACATCTCTGCCTAGTGCACAGTATGCATGTGGGTATATATATATATATATATATATATATATATATATATATATATATATATATATATTTATATATATATATATATATATATATATATATATATATATATATATTACTACATGTATGGACATTTTATACAAAGCATAATTCCTCACCTTAATATATTAGACAATCAAGCTATATTAAACTTACTACATTACATCCTGAAATGTGTCAGTGTATTACATCATTGACGTCGTATCAGGAAGTCGTCATGTCGCTATTTCAATTCATATTAAAATAACTCTAGAAAATAATACCTTCTATATCATATTAAGCAGTCGTATATGTGACTTAACACTCAAGTTTAATTGCTTTTTAGTTATCTTAAAAACTGAATTAATATACAATACTCGATCATGGAAAATATGCACACTATCACATCTTTATGTGAAGGAAATTGAATTATATTCATTTCTCCTACCTATGGCTACAATATTATTCCATATAACACGGGACAAAATTAGAAAATTAAAGTCGAATAGAAAAATTCGATATAATATCAGTCCTTGTTCTTCTTTTTTGCAACAGACACAACAACATCCATGTAATTATTATAAATGATATTGCCTAGGTATTCCAGTCCAAGTGTTTTCACATCATACTACTGAGAATATGGTGATCGTCTATGAACATCAGTGTTTGGAAATGTTTCTTGGATAAGATGTTCGTCTTGGTAGCATTTAATGTAACCATCTATTTATATCACAGGGGGATAGTATCATGACCACTGAACAGATACTACACTACTTCAACCTCTCAAAACAAGAGGAGGTAATTCCTGAGAGGATAGCATAACGACAACAGGACAGTTACTACACTACCTCAATACCTTATAAAATAGGAAAAAGGTAATGCCTTGGTGGATGGTATCATGATAACAGAACATATACTACACTACATCCACACCTCTAACAAGGTAATACCTTAAACAAACGTATCACGACAACAGAAAATATTCTACATATCCTCTACAGCTAAAAGAAAAGGGTAATAATTCAGCTATTGTCTTGCATGAGCAGGCATTCGATTTGCTTTCAAATTTTATTATATTGTTGATTTCTTCTCTTCAATAAACTTACGTTTCATTGTACCGGCCTATTAACTGAATAAAGAAAATATATTTAATTACATAAACACAGCAATTATTATTGATTTGAGAATTATTTTATCGTAGTACTATATCATGTAAAGTGGTATTATATATAGATATCAGTTTTAAACATCAGTGTTTGCATTCCAAAGTTCTGTCTAATTCAGTATTTATGTTGTAAATAATTTTACTCATTTTATGCGGGGTTAATTCCGTAAAGTTTGGCAAACATCTTTCAGGCTGTAATCTTCATATACTATGAACATTAAGTAATAACTAATATCTGCTATTTATGTACGTATTATTTTGTGGTTTAATTTCTGAACATCATAGTTTATAACAAAATGTATAATATACACTGAGAAGACAATATCTACTATTAAATAAATTACAAACGTGGTATCATGTATATTTAAACTTTACATAGTATGTGATTTTAAAAAACATTACAAGACACATATTAAGGAAAAAGACAGCGACCAGAATTCCATTCAGTCTCTATATCAAAGAGATAAATAATGAAATGAAAACAGAATAAACCAACATATACTAATCGATATTTTCTAAACTGAACTGTCGCAATTGACACGACACTGTAATTTTCTTTCTTTGGACATTTAATAAAAATGCTTAAGAAAGAAAATTACATTTCATATGTAATTTAAATTTACATATGAAATGTAATTTCCTTTCTTTTGCGTAAAATACGACCAATTGAACTGCTACTACATAGATTTAAAGAAATAAACACAACTGGTAGTATTGCCATATATGTTGACAAAAATATGCAAATAATACTGCCGATAAATACTTAAATTTATATTACGAAGATAATAGTTTCCATTTTGCATCAGAAACAATCAAATACAGCCGGTAAATCAACTCTATGGTTCAGAGAGATCGAATATTCTTACTTCATACACTCAAAAAAAAAACTATGGACATATATTCATTATTTATCTTTCAAACATAATGTCTGCACATTATGATGCCTGCATGCAAATCAAATGCTGGCTTATGCAAATTATAAACAGTATTCGATACAGAGATATATTGGTAGTCATAACAACAAAAATAACAGATTTGAGACAAGGTAGAATTCTTATTTAATTATGTTTAAAATACAAACTATATATTTTATATCAGTGGCGTTGTCAATAAAACGTTTCCATTCCAGGCTCAATATTTTATGAAAGCATGTGTTCGGATCTCACATAAAAACAATTGTTTATTTGCAATGGCGTTTTAGTTATCTAGCCGATTCATCATGATAGACTTCAATATTTTTCAAATAAAACATCAATTGCAAATATTCGTCAGATTTTCTTAATTTATAAATGTTGCTATTACATGTTTTAACATGTCGGGAAACCCGCTTAAGACTTTTACTTCAGTGAGTATGTATGTATATGTTTTGAACCTCTACAATATAATGTGTATATATGGATGTACATGAATATGTATATTAATGTATATAGTCATATCCTCATACATACAGGGTTGTCTATTCTATGTTCTATTTCAGATTTCTATGAAATTCATTTTACGTACAGACTACAAATCATGAGATTGCCTTTCGTCAGGCAAAATTAGACATGGGCAGACGTAACATAACGCTTGGCTGTGCCTACGTCTCACTTCTACGTGCTTTTGATCACATCAATGGTGACTAACGACAACTGACTGGTCACACCCGCATTCATGAACAAAGGATGTATCGCAACTTGTCACGTCAGTCGATCGAACTATGCCTTTATTGTACTGATTCGTTAATGTCGGAAGCGCGCCCATTTTCGTGATCACCTCATGAATGGAAATACATTCAAGATATTCTAAAGTTTTAGAAACTAAAGTTCGATACTTTCATGTTTCGTCTGAATTTTACGGATCAGACATCGTCATTATTTCTATTCTTATTCTTTCTATTCTCATCAAATGTGATGTTTGCTTGCCCCGTACATTGTTATGAAGATTAAAATAATAAATCAAGCTATTATTCATGTTATGTTTATATAGAACTTCGTTAAAATTAATATACTTTTCTTAAAAATTGATATGACTTGAGGTGTTTTATTCTTGTACGCATCTCGTTCATTTCCGTGTATTTAATCATAATTACTACTAATTGTAAATGTTCCTTGACTTTCATGCAATAATTACGTAATACAATAAGGATATGTTGTACGTTTATTAATATATTATTTGAAAGAATAACACGTTATTTTTAGGTTTACCTGAAAATTAACTCAAAACTAAACGTAAAAATAACCTGTTCACAGAGTAATATTCGTTATAAATGCAAATAAATGATGATGTTTTAAGTTTTTGAAATGGATGTATAACTGTTTTATATTATTTGAATTATAATCAAAATTATATAATACAATAAGACTGTAATGTGTGTATGTTTGTGTTAATAATATGTGTGGGCATAGCGACTATGTTTATACGAAATCTAGAAGAACTAAAGTAAGTTTGGTCGGGTTGCCAAATTTCGATAACTGTGCTTTTTAGCACAACCTCTTACCTGATGTCTGGTAACACTGTAAGTGTTCGATGGACAGTTCTAGCACGATGTGCCTAAACGATATACCTCAAATAACAGTAAACTGAAGATATAGTAACTATATAGCCCACCTAATGTCTTCAGTTAACATTAAATAACGTTCTGAAATATGTGATAGGACTGCTGCAGCTAAAGATATCTTACTGAACAGAAGAAATGTTATGGGTGCGGAAACTCGGGAAACCCCTTAATTAATTAATCGCACAAGCATCATGAAAAAAATTAACATATGATATCGACTTACAGATAGTTATATTCCCTCATCAGAAGTTGCATACAATGGTTGAAGTGAAAGAAATACATGTCATTTCAACTACTGACGGAAAAAAAAGTATTGCTGTCGAGTTGCGAATTATGCGCAGTAATTGTACAATGAATTATTGAAGAAAAATGACAATTTTAAAGTTTCAGAAGACATTTCATATTCATCAATTATTTTAATAAGATTGCTGTCGATTGAGATGTATACTATGTTATTCTCTGTTTTACTTTGTGGAAAAAGTATGGGTAAAACAGTAACAAATAGAATGTAATTGCTAGCCATTTAGCTCACCGATTTGCATTAGTATACTGTAATCGACTAGGCAGACGTCATTAAAGTAAATCTAAGAGCAATATTTATTGCGTGTCAATTAAAGTTGGTGGACAGCTAAATGTTTGGTAGCTACACTATTGCTTTCACGTGTCGTTAGTTTCTTTTGTTTTCCTTTCAGCGCCCATTTCTTTACTTGTGTTTCTTTTGAGCGTGATGGCAGTTTCGCTTCTTTTCTGCACATAACGCACATTACCACCTCTACAAATATGACAGTGTGTTTTCCCCATGCGTTGGAAACATTTTAATTCAGCATACATAGAAGGTACAAGTGTTTGGGTCGGGTGGCCGGCGGACTAAATTTATCCATATTCGTGCTGCCCCGACTTTTTTTTTAGCTCTGGTAACATTGTAAACGTAGGCTGGAGAGTCCTGTCTAAAATGTGGCCCGAACACCTACTTTAGTTAACCTACCAATAAGCAAATGAGCCTGGCTAGTGTTACTCACAAAATTACTTTACTTATTATTATACTGATCTGGCGCGATAAGCAGCCGACATCAATAGTGTTCAACTTATAAAAGAGCATGCATGCATTATTGTGACGACTGTATTAACACTACATACTAGAGTGCACAGCCTGAATTGAGGCGACGACAAATAAAAACAAATATGTGTTTATCTACATACGTATACGTTTCATCCTGCAATCGACAGTGTTTAAGTGCTTATTAAAGCACCACTAAGGATTCGAATCTCCGGCGCACGAGTAATGTTATTTTAAAACTGAAACTACGTCGCCTAAATCCACGCGAGCATCGTGAACAAGTACATAAAACGAAAAGAGTTTTAAAGCTATTATACCGATCCGGCGCGATAGACATCCGATGTCAACTTATGAATGAACATGAATTAACAGGCATATATATATATATATATATATATATATATATATATATATATATATAAGAGGTTTATGTAATTTGCTTGAAGCATTGTTTATTAGTATATAGCAATGTGATACTCAGAAGGCAATACAATGCAGAGGTGTGACGGATAGACACAAGTTGGAGCAAATAAGACATATAATTGTGGAACAAATAAAATAGGTTCACCCTTAATACAATGTATGCATACACACATATATATATTTATTTATTATTGTTATTTTTTAAAAATTGTTTTTCCTAATAATAAGAACAAAAAATACAAAGATATATGAATATTTGTGGAAAAAATATATATGTCTATATATTGTTATCCAGGTAAAGTAAACATCTACAGGATATTGACGAAACAATTTTAACCGCCCTTATCAAGGGTGCTCAATATTAAATGAGGTTTTTATATATAAGTATTTTTTTAAAAATCATATCGACTGGTTCATAATCCGCAACACTGACATCTCGGTATTATCGATCAACACATTTTAGAAACTGAGATCTCATCAGGTCAAAAGAAAATATGATCTTTCCTTCGAGCTGTTCATCGATAACATCGACATGCTAGTGTCACAGATTAGGCACATGTCTGTATAAATAACACAATGCTATATATATATATATATATATATATATATATATATATATATATATATATATGTATATATACGTATCTATACACGAACTCATATTGCCCACTTGCGTTGTTTTGCCTTCTAAAAGTTACAAATTAAAATAACAAAATGCTTACATCAAGAAAAAATCTCGAAGTCATTTTCCGCAGCCGATTGTTCTTATTTACAGATAATAAGAAAATCGGCGCTGAAAGTCCATACGGAAGATTTTAGTTACACTATGCCACAACGAAAGAAAAATAATAAACGCCCAAAATAAAATTGTTTCTATGCGTAGACGTTATATCGCCGATACTAAGTTGATTTTTAATAAAAACATATATATGTGTATTTTGGCATTTAAAACTTACAAATTCAAATAACACAACGCTTACCTTAAGGAGGAATCTCTTAATCATTTCACGCGCGCAAGTGCGATTTTCCTGGTTAACACATAAAAAAGACAATCACTGATGTAGTGGTATCATGCCACGATAAAGAAAACATAAAAAAGTCCCTATGCCTGAAGAAAACGTTATATCGTCGAAACTAAGTTAATCTTAAATAAATAAATATTTGTAAGATATATATATATATATATATATATGATGAAAATTTAGCTATTTGAACTAAGTAACACAGAAATGGCTTTATTTCATTCCGACAGGTATCATCAGGTAGACTGCCCTATTTTTTTTATTAGCGATATTTTTATATAAAAGTAGGTGCACTCTAATAAACCAATAAAAGTACTTGTTCTTACTCCATCTTGTTAGTATGTATTTATTGACCACTGGACACTCTCATCTACAAACATAGGACTGGTTGATTTCAGTTTGATACTCTGTTCATTTGTTTGGCGCACCCTGTGTTAAAGTGGGTCAATTTAGTAACTGACTTTATCTTTAACGTGGGAACTGCAATAATTATCTTTTTTAACATGTTTCATTATTTGTTCTTACTTTAAAGATTTATTTAATTTAGTTTGTCTTATTACTTTTTATTTACTCATACTTAATTATATTATTTGTCTAAAGTCAGTTGTTATTTAGATAACAATAGTATTTGGGGGAGGTGCTTTAAAAATCTAGCTTTTCATTCAAAGATAATCTACACGGATCTTCATATAGTGTGGCATCGTATTTATTTTCTACTCGATTATTGGAGAGCGTCCACTTTATTTGGGCTCCAAGTAATGGTTTTGAATCGGTGTTCATTTGTTATTGAATGTGTTTTTGTCGTTATTATACCGAGTTTTAAATAGCAGTGATGTTTCTCATACATAAAATGTTGTTATTCGTGGTTTCCTGGGATAATATTCTGACTTGATAAACGATGCGTTGGGTTTAGCACGTATTTGTAATATGTAAAGTTCATGAGTTCTACAGTTACAGTTTTCTTTTCATTAGGAACTTTGTTATTTCTATTAAGGTATATGCTATTAGGGTTTGAGTTGTTGCTTTTTCTTGTTCTCATATTATTTTTTTAATGTTAGTCTTATTGTTGTTATATTTCTCACTTGGTCTATGCATTTTATTAGTTTAATATATCTACTATTTGTCGCGTATTCATCTGTTCTAGTAAACTTGTTCACACACACTGTAGAGAAACGTGTACGTTATTTTATTGAATGTGTAGTGTTAGGGATTAGTTTCGGCAAAGTTTCTCCGATAAGACTCAATCACTTCTTGCAAAATCTTAAGCATCTAGTTATATGTTAAGATTAATAAAAGGATGGCTGCCTACTATTTTAATTAAAATGATTGGTATCTGGTAGATTATGTTTAATGTCGATTGTGTTGCAGAAACTATTTCGGAGATGTGTTTTAAATTTGACTTCAATACTTATATATTATGTACCTATCACAGTTATTGCTTAGATTACGTTCGATTTCACTTGCAGTAGGTTTTATTATTGGTGTGGGTTATTTGGCCGTAGGTTTACGTATATATGTTGGCGTTTTCCTTTAGATATAGCATGCATGTATTTTTATTTAAGTGAAAAGTGACATATACAATATTAGTTATTTTATGTAAACAAATATGCCAAAATTTAGACTTACTTTTTCATTTCAACACGTATGCATATTTCATCTTGTTAGAACCCCTTATTATAGCTAAGGCATCATCTCACATATATTGCGAAAACTAGAACTGATAATTAAGGCACACAACAACAAAATACTAAAAGAGAACAGTAGAGAAGAAAAACTAATAAGTTGAGTAAAACAGATAACAATATAGCAAATATAACACTAAGAAGAACAAAGATATAAGTACTACAAAAACTAATATCTCAAACCCTATAAGACATTACCCAAAATATAAATGAAAAAAATAGTAATAAAGAGAAAACCTGAAACTGAATAATTTGTACACTTTGTCAAGTACACAATAAATTCCTAACCAAAAGTATTGTTTACTAAGCCACAATATTTGTCAACGAAATACTGAATAACAACAAGTATTACGTAGGTATGATCTCCCTTGAATTAAAAATCAGATATTACGACCAGAACAGCACATTTATAAAAAATAACGTCGAATTAAAACAGCATTGTTCAGAGTCGAAAGAAAGCCTATCCTCATCAATAACCGAATAGAAAATAATACGGAAATCCAGTGCATGTAGAAATTCAGACGACCTATGTAGATTATGTCGGAATGAGACAATTGTAAATACCTCCAAAACCTATTAAACTGATAGAGTGAAATATCAAATAACTGCTTACTCAGAATAATATTTACCTTAGATTAAAAATACATATAAATAAATAAATAAATAAATGAAGATAAAAATAAATAAAAAACTACAATGAACTAAAATATAAAATATCAATACAAGCAAGCGCGTGTAACGTTTAAGTCAGATATTATTTTGATACAACAAAAAAACAGATAGGTGGCCACCTTATAGAAAAGGGAAGAATATAATAAGAAATAGGATATAAAATCAACCGAACCTTTGTTTGCGAAAATCCCAACGATTGTCTAAGAGAATAACAAATTATTTACTTTGTTAACATGTATATGAAAAAACACTCGGCAACATAAACTCTGTGCATTTTATCCTGACGATTCTCTAAGGGCATGAAACGCGGTAGCCACTATGTAGCTTATTTGCCGTGAATATATTTACATAACTCAGTAGATATATATATATATATATATATATATATATATATATATATATATATATATATATATATATATATCGAAAGACAGAGTGCATGCGAGTATGTGCGTATATGCACACATAAGTAAATTTATACAGTTAGCTGTACATAATCTATATATATATATATATATATATATATATATATATATATATATATGTATATATATATATATATATATATATATATATATATAAAATAGTAACTTTGTGTGTGTGTGTGTGTGCACAGCTGATCTTTGCGTTTATGCTCGACCAAACCGCTGGACAGATTTGTTTAAAATTGGCATGTGGACTTCTGATATCTCAGTGAAGGTCATAGGCTATATAATAAATATATCACTTAAACGCTGGAAGTACCCAAACAGGATAACCCCCACTGAAAACTATTTTCCCTTTGATTAAAATTAAATTTAAGCCATAGGTAAATGAACAAAAATGATGTCTATTCCAAGACTTTCAGTATTTTTTTCTAATATAAGGAAGGTTTCCTGGAGCACAAGTCTCACAACACACACACTGCAATTTAAACCATAGGCCCACCGAAAATTTAAATAATTCAAATTTAAATGGAATGTATACCTTATTTAATACATATTAAATAAGTATGATTTACATAATATATATATATGTATATGTGTATATATGTTTATATATATATATATATATATATATATATATATATATTTATATATAATAAATGTGAAGCGATAGCTAGCGAGCGAATCTAGCTAGTGTATTAAAATAAAATGTTCGTAGCTGTAATACTTCAAGAATTAACGCAAGTACATGTTATTATGTTCTTATTTGCATCGCTCTTTCTTTTAAAATAGGTTATCCTCTATGTTATCAATGTATGTTTTGTCACTTCGCTTCTGTTCGATTTTTCTTTTTATCGTTTTCATATATATATATATATATATATATATATATATATATATGTATGTATATATATATATATATATATATATATATATATGTATATATATATATATATATATATATACTATGTATATATATTATTTATACGAACACTATTGGTGGCATATGTGCATACATGTTTCGGTTGTACTCTTAACAGAGAGTTAACCTCTTCAGTCTAAAACAAAAACGAGAAAGGAGCATAGGTTTTAGAAAATGTTCTTATTGAGTATATTTTTGGAGGATGGTAGTGTTTTTAATTGCACTTGCCAATCTAAGTATCGAGTTACATTCTTTACTTTTAAACTCTTTATATCCGTTCCTATCTATTTTTTTATTTCTTATTCTCATTACTTTCATTATCCATTCTACAACCTCTGATTCCTACACCCTATTTGTATTACCAATTTAGCGATAATTCTGGAATCCTTTACTTCTCCAGTTTACCCACAAAGTCGTAATTTACATACATATATGTGAACTCATAAAATTCTAACCATATATACACACGGGTAGAGCAACAAGTGTATGTATATATATATATATATATATATATATATATATATATATATATGTGTGTGTGTATGTGTGTGTGTGTGTGTGTGTGTAAATCGCGTTGAGATTTTTTAAAAATAAAATTATTTATATTAGTTACAAGCTCGGCGGTTATTTTGCGTATGATTGGTTCCAAGGCAATTTGAAAATATTTTAGTGTGTGTTATCGTTCTGATTACTGCAACCTGTCTTCTCAGCATCACATTATAATGGTAATGTTTTATGTGATGTTCCTAACAAATCTGATGATGCTTCTGTTGGTGCCATCAGATGTTATAGGAATGCATTTAATACACATAGGTATGAATAATTTTCGTAACATATCTGCAAGTATCAATAACAGATTTAACAAATAAGAGCTTCAGTTATCTGCTGATTAAACGTCAGTACTTATGAGTTCGATTACTCCTATGATTAGTTTTTTTGATAAACAAGGTTGACATATGATTTACTGTTGATAAGACAGTATTTTAGCGTATATAAGACAATATAAATATATTGTAAATCTCAAAAAGATTATTCTATTGTCTATATAAATATATATACATATATATATATATATATATATATATATATATATATATATATATATATATATATATATATATATGTAGTGTGTCGGGTTGTATATGAAAAGAAATCAAATAAAGTGCTCGATCATATAAGAGAGCTAACATAATTTATTTAGATATTGTATATTACATATTTCAGCAACATTGCCGAAATATGTAATATACAGTATCTAAATAATATATATATATATATATATATATATATATATATATATATATATATATATATATATATCGTAAATATTTTTTCTGCAAGTGCAGTCTCTCAAAAGAATAAATTGGTGTTTTTTCTATAGCATATCAACTCGTTTCTGATTATTTAATGCCGAATCCGGTAATTTTGGTAAAAGTCGTCACGCTTCAATGTCTTTATATGTTCAATTATTTATTGATTGTTTGGTTGTTTAGGTTTTTTTTGTCTTCGCAGAACATTATTGAGTTTTGCAAACGGAAAGAAAAAAATAACATTAATGTTTAGTGCATTTTCGCTAGGAAGGCAGTATCTTCAGGCAGTTGTATCTTGTTGTACCAGTAAATAATATTTAATTTTATATATATACTACTTTGAGTTGTTAGCAACAACTCAAACTTGTAAAAGTTGTAGGGGATGATGAGCTTAATTATTTCGTATTTTCTGTAATAAATAATATGCTGTGTTATTCGATCGGTGAGGACTACATTTTTTTAATCGTAATGTTTAATGAAGGCATCTATTTTGTAACCTTTGTGCAGTTTATTTTGTTAAAAGAGTGGGACATATTTATTGTGTGGAGATTAGTTTCGTCAATATTTTGTAACAATTTGCATTAAAAACAGAAATTATAGTAAAGAAAAAACATAATTTATTAAAGTCAGTTAAGTATGCATAAGGTCACGTCTAAAATCGTTGGTAACTAGTTTTACCCGTTACAATACGTTTTGGGTCGGGGAAGAGAATTCGCTTTGTATTAAAGCGTTCTAGTATTTTCATTGATAGATTTTTCATATATATCAGAATATCTAAGACGGATGTGTTATTGTTGTGTTTAGTTTAATATGTCAATTTTAGAACGGACATTTGGGTGGAAAATCACATGTAATTTGTTAATTTTGTTAATATTTTATTTAGTATTAACACACTTCAAACGGTTGAAAAGAGAACATGAACACATTAAACATCTGTACCAGTAAAGCATTTATATATGTATATGTATATATATATATATATATATATATATATATATATATATATATATATATATATATATATAAATATATATATATAATATTTTATATATTATATTGATTTTTATTAACGTCTTGAGATGTTAAAGTTAAACTTTTAGAACAATATATATTTTGAAAGCACATCACATAGAGTACTTGAGTGAGCATATCATATTTTTATTAAAGTTAAAAACAAGATATTTGAGTTTCTGTTACGTGGAACATTCATTAAAAAAGAATTCGCCGTTTAACACTTTTTTATTCTCACCTTGCAAATTTCATGAAGCAAACAAAATGTATAGAAATATTAATCATGGAGTTATTTATCGTTCAATTTTGTGCAGTTGTATTATTCTATTAAAAATAACATGTACATGTACTTTTTGAAATCAATAAGTACACAAACTATTCTCGCTCTATCCGTTAACTCAAACATTATTCTAAACACTCTTGATTTTTTGGTTAATCTATATTTGATTTCGCATGAATATGTTAACCAGTTATTGTACGCGTAGGAATTCATACATGTGTAAATTCTTGATGTTGAGATCAATGCAAATTTTACCGGCATCGGTGATATTGGCGCCATTGTAGTTGAAAATCAACCACAAGAGATACAGGAATGTTGAATGCAAAAAACTTTGGACGCAACTATATTTTTTTCTTTTCGTGTTCATGACTCATATTCTATTGTGTGCAACGTATGTTTCTGAAATCAGATATAGCTGCCGATCCAACAATAAAGGGCAAATACATAGATATAAAAGAAGTAACGTAGGAAAGGGAACTGTTTTATCTATAACATAAACACGTGGCGCAACAAGGGAGATGAAAATATATGTACATTATATACCTTTTTTAGTTTATTCACTTGAAAATGTGTTTTCTGTTATTTGGTTGTGCGTTCAAGGATTATACCGCATATATAAAAAGGTGTAGTTTATACATGCATATAAATATATGTATTCATATTTTTTGTATGTAGATTATATGAAATATCCGTTTGAAAGATCATGACATTTGTACCTACTGACATCGTTGGAAAGGCAATATTATATAGTCATCCACAGTTAAGACTGCAGATATTGAAATGTGTTTCTCTGACCTTTGGTCTATAGGGAAAACGCTGTAACTACCCCGTTGGATGCATGGGTGGTCTCCTTCTTACGGCTATTCAAACCCGAATAAAAATACATATACAGAAACATAAAACATACACACCCTAAAACATATATATATATATATATATATATATATATATATATATATATATATATATATATATTTATGTATTTGTATGTAATTATTTTTATTGGTGATTGCAGCGTTCGTTTTAACTTTAAAGGACGTATATTTCGTTCATGTATATACTTGTATTTATTTTATAAGTATATAAAAGTAATTCATGGGTACGTATCTCTGGCTCACAGCCGTCATCAGCATGGCTAACTCAGACAATAATCGAACCTTTCCTATTGATGTCTATAGTCCAGAGTTTTACCATCGGACCAAGACGCCGTATCTAGAAACAGGTACGATTTTTATCATCGAAATATTTAATGTATATTTATGTAATTATTTTATTGGTGATTGAAGCGTTGATATTTTTTTGTTGCTCACTACTACTTTTATTGGCTCACTTCCTGACTAATTAAGATGCAGAAAACTGCAATAGTGATTTGTTAACTAGCTAGCAGTGTATATAAAAAAACCGGCAAAAAAACTCCATGCATTTTAGCCTACTAATTCCCTACGGGGATTAAACTCGGAAGCATCTGTGCAGCTTCATTCCTATAAATATATTTGCATAACTTACTATATATATATATATATATATATATATATATATATATATATATATATATATATATATATAATTTTATTTCTTTAAAATATAGTGGTTTCTTAAGTGTCGAATAAAGGGAAACTAAAAATAAATATCCGTTGTAAAAAGCGCTGCGACTATAAAATGTTTCATACATTTATGAAGTAGAAAACAGACGATAGTGACTTTACGAGCGTAAAATATAGAGATGTGTGTGTTTGTGTGTTATAATGAAATAATTCCAGGAGGAAATCCGGTTATGAGAGCTCAATGTGATTAACAAAGCAAGAAATAAATAAAATATAATAACACGAAATTATATAATGATCGATACAATAACTTATTTCAACCTTGTTGTTTTTTCAAGCATCCTATCTAGACGATTACATTTTGAAACTGAGAAAATAGAATTAAATTCACACTCGACAATTCAAATATAATTGGAGAGAGAGGGGTAACAACCTTTTAAAAACATATTTAGAGGACTGATGGAATCAACAGTTGATTCCATCAGTCCATCTTGTTTTTTCGACCATTCGGTCATATTTTTTGGACTTTTGATAATGAGAGGTCCAGCTCTCGAAAATTTAAGTTTACCTTATTCCGGAACTTTTAATTGCCTGACAGTAATCTCTTTTTTATTTACTGTTCTGGTATTTAATCTGTTTTACGTGAAATATTAATAAATTGATTTGAGATTCAATTCTTATTTTCTCTTCTCATTTATTTTTGGGCATCTGTTCCACCTTCCGGTACCTATATCACATTGCTCCTACCTCGGATTACAAACTTACACACACACACACACACACACACACACACACACACACACATATATATATATATATAAGTAAATTTCGTGTACACCAGAATCGTAGGATTAATTTAAGAGGAAGCATTATTAAAATCAATGAAACAGACGAGTGGAAAAAAAATGAAAGGAAAATTGTTAAAATTACCTTAAGGCCTTATCGTCTTACCCTCTGAGAGGAAACGTCAGAATGGTAAATTAAAAACTAAAAGTCGAATGAGATATGAGGGGAAAAACTTATTTAGTTGGAGGAAACGATTGAGAGGAGAAAAAAAAATAGGGCAACGTGACGTTGCCCTATTTATTTGAAACTCCCATTGTTGGGTTCTGACGACCTTGACATTGTTAAAAGGATTTCTTCTTCTACTCAACGTTGTTTTCCGGCAACCATGTTGAGGGTAGTTTACACGACTCGAACCTTTTTCTCTTCTTTTCGTAAGGATGTTTTGCCAGCCATTCAAAAGAATTCTGTAGTTTATAAATTCATGTGTCAGTGTGGAGCTGACTACGTTGGCAAGACATCCCAAAGATTAGAATTTAGAATATCCCAACACATACCACGTGATATTCGCCTACATAAGGTTTCGAGATCATCCGGGAACTTTCAGGCACAGGAATCAGCCATCGGCAATCACCTCGTTAGTACAAATAGTTGTTCTGACAAGTATTCCGATGGGTGGTTTTCTGTTTTACACAGTGCTAGGTCGAACTACCATCTCAATATTATTGAGGCGTTAGTCATTAACAACTCTCGACCTAGCCTGTGTAGACAAAAGATTTTGAAACATCAGTTGGAGATCTTTAATGATTCAAAGCCACCATAACGTTGAGAGATTTACCCTTTTTTTTTCTTTTTTTTTTTTCTCCTCTCAATCGTTTCCTCCAACTAAATAAGTTTTTTCCCCTCATATCTCATTCGACTTTTAGTTTTTAATTTACCATTCTGACGTTTCCTCTCAGTGGGTCAGACGATAAGGCCTTAAGGTAATTTTAACAATTTTCCTTTTATTTTTTTCCCACTCGTCTGTTTCATTGATTTTAATAATGCTTCCTCTAAAATATATATATATATATATATATATATATATAAGAGGTTTATGTAGTTATCCAGCATTGAAGGGCATCTATACAAGGTCTCCTGGCTCCTCTCCCATCTACTTAAACCCCCTACTCCAAACCTTCCCCGGACATGTCAGCTGCTCGGATGAAGTCATCCAGAGGTTACATCTACTACCACCAGAACAGCGTAAACTGAACCGATATGCCTTCAGCCTTGACGTCGTCGCCCTTTACACATCTGTACCCGCATACTCAGCAGTAGACATAATTACTGACTGTATCTCATCCAGCGACCTCTATTGCTTCGGCCTCACCTCCACTGACATACATGACCTCCTAAATATAATGATAGACAACACATACTTTACATACAAACAAAACACATATAAACAAATAACAGGGCTGTCTATGGGTTCCAGCCTCTCGGGACTGCTCGCCATTACTTTTATGGACAAATTAGAACGCACTGAACTACACTCCTGCCACTCCCCCATCTTCTTCACACGATACGTGAACGACATTCTTATCCTTTCATCGTCCCAAGAAGAGGCTAACACAATATTCGACACATTCAACAACACTGACTCACACATACGATTTACTCTGGATCATTAGCACTTTTAGATTTCAGCTTCAAACTCTCTGAAGAAGGAGCCTTAACACCTAAATTCTACAGGAAGCCCGCATGTAGAGACATATTCATAAATTACAGATCAGCACTCCCTCATAAGGCTAAAATAGGCTATGTTAGGAATGAGCTAACTCGCATCCGTAAGAAATGCAACATTGAAGCTGACAAAACCACCTACAGCGAGAAATGTTAACAGGTACTAGAGACCAATGGATACCCTACATCCATCATTGAACACCTTAAGAAACTCCGTAAAACCCGAAGACGGACACAACACGCTCTTTCCAACAATTGCTACCTGAAGTTGCCGCATTTCCACGACATGATCACCACAGCTATCCGCAAAGCTATAAGGAAGGAAAAACTCGATATTCAACTAAAACACACCGGTCCTTCTCTACGACAACAATTGACAACACGGAACACCAATTACAACAATACTCCCTGCACCCTGGCGAACTGCCCCATGAACACCACAGACAAATGCTACCCTACTTACACTGTATACCGTTTACAGTGCACCACATGCAAAAAAATATACATTGGTAGTGCGGTGAGACCCCTACATATTAGAGTCAAAGAACACCTACAAACACGCACCTCTTCCTTCCACAAGCACATCCACGCATGTGGAAACACCAGCATCATTCAAGGTTGATATCCTAGCTACGGAGAGAAACGTTGGCAACCTTCGAATGAAAGAATCGATACTTATAGCAAAACTATATGCGCAAATAAATCAGCGACACGAATTAAGATCTTCATTTCTAGTCTGATATAGTTTTACATCTCACTTTTGTTGTATTGATGTTATCTTAATTTAACCCTTAAATGAATACTTAAAACTAATAACTTAACAAAAACATCACCTTATAATAATAACAAATAATATAACAACATAGGTCAACCACTCACTTTACAAAAAAATAATAATAATAAATAAATAAATAAACAAACTGGGGGAAAAATTAAATATATAAATAATAAAATAAATAAAGATAAATGAATAAATAAATAATAATAATTTTAAAAAAAGATAAATAAATGGTTAAGTACAATAAATGAATAGATAAATATAAAATAAATAAATAAAAAAATTAATAGAAAAATAGGAAAAACATTTTTTTTTAAATAATAAATTGAAAAATATTAAAGTCTATAAACTAATAATAGTAATAATTTACCTAATAAAAAGATAAACTATAATAATATAATAATAGTAACAATAATAACAATAGCAACAACGACAACAACAACAATAATAATAATAATAATAATAATAATGGATGTAATACCGGAACCACCCCACATAACATTAATAATAATAATTTTAAAAAAAGAAGGAAAAAAATGAAAAAAAAGGAATTACACATTCATTATAACAATATTTTAGCCTAACAATTTGAAATAACTCATTTATAAGCGACGTAAACAATAAATGAACTGAATTACATCCCTTTCATTGTTGTCTTAGCGTTACACGAAAGATAATATTGAATTAATTAATGAAATATACATATTGAAAATAGAATAAAATAAATAAATAAACTAAATATTAATATACACAATAATTTAAAACGAACAGAGAATGCAATGTTTAATGACAGTATTAACCGACATATTAATGTAAACGAATAGACTTGGTTAAAAAAAAATTAGATTAGAATTTAAAATTTAACGACAAAAAAAAAGAAAAATTCTAAAAAGTAAAAACGAACAAACAAACAAAAAGTTTAATAAAGTAAATAGATGAATAAATAAATTAGATAAAAAGTAGACAAATAAAATATTAATAATAAAAAATAAATAAAATAAATGAATAATAATTTAAAAAAAACAGTTTATTTTATTTTTGAATCTCGTTTGGTATTTAAACTTTAACCGGTATTTTCTGCGAGACTAAATCTTACGGCATCCTTCATATGCACGATTGAACCTGAGTTGAACACGGTTCTCAAGAAGAAAAGAGTTCCCGAAAATTAAAAAAAAAAAATTATATCATACGGAATTTCCACCAGACCATCTTGATACAGGTATTACATAACATTGTAACATTGTGTAGATAGACGGATATATATGTCTTGTGAAAGGGAAAAAACAAACAAAAAATAAAACTGAATAAATATATATATATATGTGTATGTACACGTTGTATTAAGGTTGAAACTAATTCATTTGTTCCACCATTATATGTCTTATTTGCTCCAACTTGTTTCTATCCGTCACACCTCTGCATTGTATTGCCTTCTAAATATCACATTTATATATATATATATATATATATATATATATATATATATATATATATATATATAAGTCACTATCTAATAATGTGCACATAGCTGGAATACGATAAATATTACACATTTGTGTACGATTTCATATCTAAAATCAAATAAAATAATGAACAGAAAATAAATAAAGTTCAGCACCTGTGTGTGTGTACGAAACCCCTCGGCGCTGATTGGGACGATGTGATTACGTCACCGGTCTGGCCGTCCCCGAGATCGATCGGTCACTGAGCGTATACCTGTTGAACTTGTCTGGATGAAGGCCGCTGATGTCGAAGGTTCTCGTCTTGTTAATAACACACTGCCCACGCCATGACTGTCTATAACAGCGAGCAATTATAGGGCGGATTGTAACTGGTTATCTCTGCAGAAGGATGAGGCATTCAAGCATAACACACACAAATGAATAATGACATTCAACTCGGCCTGGGTTTTTGCGTGTTCCTTAGGAAACTTATTATTCAACAAAAAGAATTTACGATATCAATTTACACTTGGTTGGCTACAAAATAAATCCGTTTGATACTCATAAAGTTCCTCTTTGTGTTTTCTCTTGAAGAAAGGTAAAAACAAAAGTAGGAATAATCTAAAATACACTCTGTTATTTCGACAAAAAAACGATTCCCTAATATTTCCCTGTGTGAGCGACAATCGTGGTTGTTAATTGTCCGCAAAAAGAAACTGTCGGGCAGGCACGACTTCCTTCTTACGATTCTTTCTATTCACATGTTGGTTATTTGCAGAAAACAAGAAACAGTTTACTGCCATGGTATTATTTAACATATATTAATACATAGGAAATTGACATTGTATCAACATAGTTACATTTTACAAATTAGTAAAAAACAACAAAAATGTATTTGATATGGTGTTTTCGTAATTTAAAATGTAGTGATTTTATATTGTATGAGAATAATTATGACAGTTATTCCTCCATAAACAAACATATCATATGATGAAATGAATAAAGGAAAAGGTGGAAAGTCAATTGATCAAATCAAAAAAGTGTATATTACAACTAAGTATTTTAAATAATTACTTTGTGATTCATACCTTTATTACTAATTAGCTAATATATGCTTCCTCTGGTCACATATTTTTGCTAGGCTGAGATGATGAAGAACTACATACACTGACCCTCATAGTAGAAGGTAATGCCTGGTAAGATCTTTTTCTTACAATAACACATGTACTACAATACTTCCTTCTAAATATGGGAATGATGTTCTGGGAGGATCGTACTCATACACAGAAAAATTATATACTACCCCTTCCAAAAATAATAAGGTAGTACTTCGGAAAATGGTCTCATTGCAACAACAAAAATACTATATTAACCCTTATTCAAAGGGAGTTTTATAAATGTAGGGATCGCTCCCATCCTTTTAAAATGTGGGTATAATTTCTGGAAGGACTATCTAATGACAACAGAACCGATGCTACACTGCCTATCCCATAAAAAGCTAATGGATTAAATTATTTGTTTTAATTTATTTAAAAATAACTTGCTATAAAACTTTATTTTATCATAGTTGTTTGGTCTTTTGGCTGAGATGAAAATGTAGGTTCTGTTCTCGCCATCGCAGTAGAATCAAATGTTAATTTAAAAATGGAAATAAAAAAAATGTATGGCGTCGTTAAATAAGGAACAATAATACGGGGTCGTCGAGCAAGCAATGACAAAAATGGAACGGGACCAGACACTCTAGCCAGCTTGTGAGAAATAGAGACAACCAATCAGTAGCAAGTCAGCAATGCTTTTCCTCCTGTTTTCTTTCTCCCGGAGTCCACAACAATTATACCGGGCAATGCTATGAAAAGTGTATTCATTGTTTTATTAAATAAGTTTCATTTAGTACTATTTTTATTGACGAAACTATTACAAGTATGTACATAAAATAGTACAATAAACTTAGAAATTAATAACATTAAATAGTATTGTATATTATGAATGTTAAAAATAGATATGAAAATTAGGCTACCTTATAACTGTTCTTCGATCGTCCGTTTCAAATATGTATAGAGTAGTTCAAATGGGTAACAGTACCTCATTTGATTTTTATATAGAAGTGGTTCTATTTAGAAAACTAGGAATATTTTTTTAAAATACTGATGAATTAAAAAAAGAATATTACTTAATTTATTTTGTAATTTAGAAAGATGGCAGAACGTAGGGTGCTTTTCTTTTCATCTTTTTCATGGCAAATGTAACTTATATAATCATAATCGTCATCATGAAGACGACCACCACTACCACCACCATAATAACTAACATCTAAACTTACGTTGTAAAATGATATTTTAATAGGTTTAATGTAGAGTTGATATTATGAAGGAATTATTTAAAAGTGATACAGTTTTTGCTACGTATATACTTACACTAAAGTTGTAATTTGAATCTGAGAAAAATCTAAACAAATCTAATGCTAACTGATGTAAACAACAGTGGTTTTAAATATAAAATATATAGGTGCATGTGTGGATTAACACCTTCCGCTAAATGACCCCATCCAACCAGAAAAATAGGTTCCAAAGGATGTGTGAAATTCTGTTTCAATTCTAAAATACCGTTTTCTTTTGTTTTTTAAAATATTTTCTTCTTTCCGCCAACATTTTCTGGATGATACCACGTAATTGCCTAAATAAAGTAGATGGTTATGGTTATTTGGAAGCGTGTAGGATAGGGGTTTGACTTACAACAATAGCACGACATGAATCCATTTAGTTTTTCTTATTTATTTTCAATAAGATAATGTTATATTTCTTTTACTTTCGACCTAATAATCTAAAGTATTGCAGTACCCGTTTTCCGTACGCACACACTGTTATTAAATCGTAAAATCTTTTGTTTGCACTTGATTTCCCTTATGTTCTGCCTGTCGTCGAAACATCTGTCGAATTGAATATTTAATTTGAAACACAATCGTTGCTGATAATGAAGTCCTCTTAATTAACTAAGTGGTCTCAGCACCTGCCATATTCGTAAAACTAAACACATTCGCTACTGTTATGCAGGAATATATCCACCAAGTTTTTTTGCAACCGTAAATTTTATTTCAACTGCTTAACAGTTTGAGGTCAAATTAAACCATTTCCACTGTCTATACTAACAAACACTTTGAAATATAAACGTTTCAAAGGATAAATGAATGCGCTTGTAGTAGAGATATTAAGCGTTAACCAGTGCATTTTTATAAACATAGCAGTATTTGTGTGTAGTGAGTTTGTTTGAAATACCCCGCTAGCATTTACATTATGTGTTTGCTTGTACATTATTACCACTGTTAGACGAATAATAGAATCAGGACGTCAGATTATATTAAACAACTAAATAGAGGTGATAGTAAAAGAATACCAATTGGTAACTAAAAGAACATTGGAATGATATGTACTTGAACTGTTACAAGTATATTTAATGTAACGTTGAGCGTTATTATCATGCGTAAAACATTGAGTATATGTAAATATATTTCACAATGGTAGAAATTCACACGGTTGAATTCTCTGCACGATATTTCCTACTTTTCAAATCAGGAAAACCATTTTCTTAAATTAAGTTTTTTTCTAATCAACAGGTAAGTCGTCTCTTATCTAGATTTGATCTAATTAAATTATCCGTTCCCGCAGGAATTTATTAATTAGTCTTTTAAATTACTTTTATCAGAACAGATGTTCTTCATAACTTTCTTTTGTCTAAATTGTGTTTTAATGCTTGAGATTATGAGTCATTCGACTCATACGTACCGTCGCGGACTATGTAATCTGCTAGTGTTTGTTTGAATGCCATTTTATCTATTTCTTTTAAGATAAGTGCGACTATATTTAGTAAAGGTATTAAACCACATTTCTAGTCCTGATAATTCGTGAAATAACAACTTATATTCAATTTATTATATCTAATGAGTCCTTCGGGAGAGGTTATGTTTTAGTAGTAAAAAAAGGTGATATGCTTTAAAACAGACTCAGAAAACCACTATTGTCTCGTTGTTTAAAACCCAACTGATACTCTATTTCGATGGACATTTAAATATCCGTTGTTTTCACCTCAGCGTCAAGTCGCAGTTTTCACGGGACCACGCAAATTTATACCCCCGCCCCTTTTAGCAAAAAAAACACCTTCGTTGTTCGTGTTGTTGTCCTCTGTAACTGGGGTCATGCAACAATAGCTTCTATATTCATGTTTAAAGAGGCCTTACACCATCAGACTTTATGTCTGGAAATATATTCGCCATGTTTCTTTACATTGCTTGTTGCACTTTGCGGTTTTTCTCCTTATAACATTGTTTTGATTCCAGTGAACTTAATAAAACGCAGTCTATTTTGACTTCCCACTTCAAGTATTTTCTTGCAGAGAATTTGTCTATTGGCCCTTTTACTTTGTCCACAATTAAACCAAGTTTTAAAAGCTATCTGCGCAAGCGTGATCCGTTTCTGTTATTTCGAAATCCTTCACGCGTGAAACTAACACCAGACCAACAATATGCATAATAGTTGTATTCCCCTGTCACTTCAGATTTTACCGCGTGTTTTCACCAGACCGAGAATTCACACAAGAGTTTTCTACCCCTATAATTTACTCCTGCCTCCTAGGTTTACTCTAGACTCCTACTTTTTCAATGTGTTTAAATGCTTCCTTTATTAACAGTATAAGAAACCACACACGACTTGCCTGTCCTTTACTCTTTAGTTTATATTTTCATGCCGACAATGGCTGAACTCGTCCACTTACGAGGCCTGTTATATACAACACCAATAAAGAGGATAAAATTAAGATAGAAATGTCTCTTCACGTCCGCGTTCGCCTTGCAATCATTGATTTGGTTTCCGCCTTTTAGTCAATCGAGCAAACGTTGAGTGAATTGCAGGAAGCTCGGCAAACGTCATTGCGCAACTTTGCCGGCATAATTAAGGAAATTAGCGGTCGGCCATCGCACAATAAATACAGCCTGCTGAGTAATCAGGGCGATAAGGAAATGAAAAGAGAGCCAACGGGAATAGAAGAAGGCTCGGGAGAATTTAGCTCGTCGAATGACAACGATAAATAGATTAACGTTAATATTTTATTAAAAAGAGAGCAAATCGCTATGATGCATTTAAAAAGCAAGGAGAACCAACCGTAAATAATAAAATGAAAATAAAAGAAGGTGCACACAAAATTACAGATTAAAATGCATTTGTTTCGTTGAGTAACTACATACTAACAAGCTTCCTGTTTTACTCTTTTTAATGACGTCTTAGTAGGGCATATATAATCTAAACCTTTTTATTCACTCTCATATAAAAGATTTTATTTCGAAACTTTATTCGGAAAATAACACTTGAAACTCGGAATTCCAATTTCAGTATTAGAAGTGGAATTAAAACCCCAACTAGTGCGTTACATTCCCTTTCCTGATTCATTACGTTACTTTTATAGATGTGAACAATTAGCTAAACAAAACTATAACCAATAATTAAAAAAAACTATTACATAGAGGTTCTACGCGGTCATAATAGACGGAAAGAGAAACATCTACCGCCGTGGATGAAGTAAAAAGCCCAGTTCATAACTTCCCTTCTTCTAGATAAACATCTCCACTTTCGAAAAAATGTAACGAAAGAAGGTCGAGGGTAAGATCTGCCGAAATATATACAATAGAAATAACACTAAAATGAGTACAATTATGCGAATAATTCAAATAATACAAATAAAATCTTAACATGCATTAAATTATGTTGAATATTAAACAAAATAACCGACATTGAAACACATACTTAGTCTATTTGGAAGTGAAACAAATCCACTGCGGTAGATATATTTGATACAACTTAGTTTCCCTAATATCTATAGACAGAGCACGTTTGTTTTCTAATAACTTCTATGCATGTAGATGTGGGTGTTTATTTCGTTGTTATTGTAATATGTGTATAGAAACTTCAAATTTGTTGCAATACCTTAATAATTATTTCAACATCTTCTTCCAGCAACAAAAATAGTAGCTGGATAATCTTAAAAAGTCAAATAAAATTGAAAGTTTTTTTCGAAAGTTATGAATTAAGCAGCTGACAACAGATTCTATTTTGAATTTTAAACGTTATAAAAAATGCATTTTAGTTTTCTCTTTTTACACTTAATTGTTTATTGTATTAAAGAAAACGCCGCAGAAAAGAAATGCTATCCAGAATGTAGTTAACACTATGTGTTTTTTTATATTCGATAACTAAAATACAATATCAAAAAGATGACTAAGTTCAGCATAAAAAATAAATTGCATTTTATTCAAGCCAGCAACCGAATTTTGAAAATTAGCCAAATATACAGTAACTGATGCATGCTGACCTTGAAAAGAAAAAAACGCATTGCTAGTAAAAGCGATTCATTAAGCAGGGACTTTATATTAGCAGTAACTGGACCATCTGAACTAATCGTATGACACGTGGAAAATGCTCTATGCAGTGAATGATCCCGGGATTATTATCTCAAATATATTTATGGCTTGGCTTAAGTATCAATTAGGTATATCCTAGTGCATTGCCCTGATGTTCAAACGTGTATTTAAGCGTGAAAGCGTAAATTTCCTGTGCTTTCAGAATTAGATGTATTTTTTAAAGATTTTCGTTTGAAAAACATTTTATATTTGTTTAGCAAAAATATTTGTTTATGCTGCCTTTTGAACAAGCTTCACAATATCCTTCGGACTAGAAAACGCCCTGAAGGTCTGCAATTTGACATATGAAATAGATATGGAAAATAATATTCCGCTTCCTAAATGATATGTTTTAAGTGCCGCATATTTAAAAATGGTCGCTGAATAACATGAATACTTCAACGAAGAAAATATGTGCTGACTATATTTAAAATAAGGGTGAAACCAAACATTTAGGTCAAACAAGATTATCGAGTCGATTAAGTTTTAAACACGTGTTTTATTTATTTTAAGGTCTTCTGAAAAATATATTCTCTCCTAACAAAGTAGCTTTTAGAGCTATAATGATTGTTGTGTAACATCTACGTTAACAAAATCCCCCCATTGAAGCCTAGCTTTTACTGCATTGAACAATATTAGATGATGGTCTCTCGACCGTACAGAATATTGCAAGTCTATATTATACTGACTTCTACTCGTATATTACATTTAGTGTACTAAATCACAAAGTAATATGGTTGAGTAAAGCTAATTATGTTATTTAAAATACTCACATTTCTTTTCGAAACTGGTAGAGATAAAGACGAAAACTTTGTGAATATACTAACAACATAAATACCTGACTGTAATATCCAAATAATTTAAATTGTTTGGCGGCGCATCGACCTTTTTCCACTACTAAACGGTAAGAATCTATCTCTAACATAAGAAGGGTATGCATTTCAAAATTATTATCGTCATTCCATACTTTAATCAATATATTGTTGTTTGTATTTACAATTCTTAAGCTGCTATACTCTCCGACCTTCTTCAGTCTGTACTATTCTTTTTGTTTACAACTGAATTTTGAATTGAATATATATGTGTGCGTAGAATTTCCTCATGTTATATTCCATGCAATCGTGTATTTAGTATCAATCTGTGTACTTGTTTTTATTCTCTTTACCTGCAAATGGGTTTGCAGGCTTTACGCAATGGATTCAAGGGTAAATGTTAATTAAGTATATAGCCTACTGTTAATCCTAGCTGGGTACTGTACATGCAGTAAATGCGAAGATTGCATGTGAAAAACACAATTGTAACGTCAGTGAAGTACGATGATCATTAATGGTAATTATATTTTGTATTTTTAAATATTTCGTAATTGATACATCAAACAGAGTTGAATTCGGGAGTAGAATAATGTAACTTTACTGTGTACAAAAATTTACATCTAACCCAGTTATACAATGTGTGTATACTATCAAAAAGACGTGTGTATATTAGTTTAAATAATTCAAAATATTTGCTTCGTAATTAGCTAGAAAGCTCAATTCGATTAATATCAACTAAATATTACGTAGGTTGATTGCAGTGAAGTCTTAATTAAAAGTCCGATCATTATGTACGACACTAGAACATATTATTTCCTTATTCCTATTATTTAAGTGTCGGATCATGCTCACCATACAGGTTGTTATATTCATACTCTTATAGTCGCTGTATTTCCAGGCGTATCCTTCATGAGTCCCAACATTAACGGATATGGATTGGTTATGAAACATTATGAGATAAGGCCATACAAGAAGATACATTAAAGGGGTTAAAATTCTTGGAAGATAAAAGAATGCAGCAAGATGAATACCTACGAAAGCCGATGGATATCGTGTAAGAAAACTTCATAATCGCCAAACAAAGAATAGTTGCTCGCAAGAAATCAATCTAGCCCTTGGTATAACCGTGAAGTTTATCCGATAGTAAGACCCAAATTAATAAGCTTTTAGGAGTATAAAGAAACCCGTTAGTTTAAACTACCCTCAGGTCGACTCTGACCCGAAGATTTTTTACTTGTCAGGATCTCATTATGAGATACATATTATTTGTTCCGGACACGTTACAAAGCTGTTTCAGATACCGTAGGTTATGGTGGTCGGTTGAACTCCACCCGATTACGGTTACATCTTATTTGAATTTCTATCTGCCTAACCTATTTACTAACTCCAACAATGACTCAGTTTCCCTTCTAGAATATGTCGTATGTATGACACAAAATTACATCTAGTCATGATCCCCTTAATTTCAAAGTGTTGAGCAGTGTAGTGTGAACCTTTAGTCATCAGTACCTGTGCATGCACACTAATGCAGAATGTGTGGAGCATACACTACATTTTAAAGACTATGGGTTTAGAAAATGTACGCTTAAATATCAAAATAATTTACAAATTACTTGTACATAAACATCAGTATGCTTTTGACAGAAAATAACCCGAGGAATCTTGTGACTGCGTAAAACTTAATAACCAACTACAAATAACGTAAAATACAATACTATCAGTACGCATTTGATTTATAAGAAGTCATAAAATTAAGATAATTGTTTAACAATGAATGTGGGTTTCTTCATTAATTCTTACAGGCCGAAGTAAGATAGGTATGTCTCTTTTAATATAACGTCTGCTAAGAACAAACATGCGGTGACCACATGCACATTCATTAAAACTATTTTATTGTTTCTTTTCATTTCAGCAATGAAGTAAATCGAAGGCATAGACAGTTTAACACAGAAATTACATTTAAATCGGTGACCATTGACAGTGCAAACAACACAGTTAATTGAAATACATGTAGAAATTAACTAACATTTAATATGAGAGTAAATGTATACATAGGCAAATCAAGCTTCTTAATTTACTGACGACACGGTTCGTTTTGCCTTCATCTTTTACACGAACTAAGTCGAACTATCGATTTTGCCGCCTTTATATTATGCATATCAATCGTAACCTGTCGTCGGTATGATCACACACAACAATAATATACCGTTTTTGAAATGCCACCATCACACGCACTATAATAACACAAACAAGGGGAATATATTATTTTATATATATATATATATATATATATATATATATATATATATATATATATATATATATATATATGGTATTAACATATATGTCTATTAATGCAGAGAGAGAGATAACTCATATGAATATATATATATATATATATATATATATATATATATATATATATATATATATATATATATATATATATATATATAGGGAACAGGAGAACAAAGATAACATGTACATCATTAAAGATGAAACCTATCATGCAACAATTTGATGCTTGATATACCATACAGTTCAATTATAAAGACAATTAAAGGATGATAATACAAGTTGTAGAAATACAAAATGTGTCACCCCTCTCGTTGTTCAAAACAAGGGATTTATTTTTCAATTCATCATTAATTATCAATTTATCATTAATTGAATAACTTCCAGTATGAGTTGAACTTTAAATCATGTAATAACCAATTTTGTGTAAATACCTCCTGTAAAACCTGTTTAGTTAACACTCTCTATGAATTCTTACAGAGAACCAAATAAATTAGATGAGATCGCAGCATCCAGGTTAAGTTTAAACAACTCTTCTTCCCCCGCATATAACGAACACATCAACAGCTTTGAAAACCCCATTTTGACGTCATCAAAAATATAAAATTTAAAACAAAAAAAGTAAACACTTGAATCAGATAAATCAAAAATGTCACTAAAATCATTTTTGCAAAAAACATAATTTTCCCGACTGACAAAACTAAAAACTAACATACATTGAGCTACACCGCTTATATTAACATACTACATAAATATTCAATTAATCGTACAAAACCACCTCACTAACATAAACAATGAAGCTAAATATTTATTAATCTCTATGAATACTATTAATTATACTGAAATTTTGACTTCAATAACTTTAAAAGTGTACTTTAAAAACGCATAAAAGTACATTTCAGGAAAATCCTTCTATTAGATTAGGTTGCCTAAATAAGATATAGGCATCATTAGTAAAAAAAATCCTACATAAGATAGAATTATCCTTTGTAGAAAAAGAAAAGCAATCCTTTTCTCTGTGCAAATCTAATTTATATTTAAATTTAATAACGTTTGATACAACCAATGATTACCAATCTATATCCATATTTCTCCTTAACAAAACACTCATGTTTGCTGAAAATAACCCCGATCTTACAGACTTAGAGATTATATTAATAATACAAGTCAGAAGATCCTTGTTATAATTCTATAATAAACTATTGACGAGAAACGACACACCCACTAACTATGACACCACTATGAAGAGTAAGACTTTTCACAGGCCACTGATATAGTGGGTCTATACTAATGATGGGAACTTAAGTCTAACATTGGGCATAAAGAAGGTGGGTTATACAGAGATGACGCATATTTTTGTTTACAAGGAGGGCCTAAAAATTCAATTCAACTATTAAAAATATACATATCTATTTTTTAAATGTAGGACACTCTATTATCGTTGAAATCGGGAATAGAACACCTAACCTCCGTGCTTTTTCGCTAGACCATCATTCTCAATCATTGATCCCTTACCCTGAAGTTAACCTAACTATTTTTACGTCCATAAGCTTTCTAACAACCCACAATCTATCATTAAATTGGTAGGCCACGCAGTTTTAACAACATACATAAACATTCTTTTAATGAAGCAATTTTCGATCAAAATGTAAATTTCTACAATAACGCCTTACTTAATAGAGGTTGCAATAGAACAACTTCCATATAAAAAACAACTCCGTCAGTATTACACATAATATGGCTATAAAGGATAGAAAGCAGAAGAATGTAACAGCTTCACAGTATAATAACGCATATAAAAATAGAATCGGAAACCCCACTAACAATGGCAAACAAATTCCCTCCACAAAACCTGGACCACGAAAACAATAGAGAAGGAAAAACAAATTTTGGTTTACCTCCATCCGTAAAAAATAAATCTTAAAACTAATAAAACTAGAGGATTGGTTGAAACATATGTACGAATCCTCATTTATATAATAAGATCGTAAAAAACAAAAAAAAATAATCGTAACATAAATCCGTTGTTTTCAACAACTGAAAATGAAAAAGATTTTGTATTTTTATAAATTTATTATCATTATTTAATTTTCTCTCTGCCCTTCTCTCTCTCTCCCTCTCTATCTATCTATCTATCTCTCTATCTATCTATCTCTCTCTCTCTCTCTCTCTCTCTATATATATATATATATATATATATATATATATTTATATATATGTATATATTAACATTACTGATAAAATATTAGAATAAGTTATGAGTATATATTTACAACGATATTCAAGTATATCCTAAATGATATGCGATAATATATCCTAAATATGAATCTAAAGCATTAATATGATGTAAAAACAGTGCAGAACTGAATATATTTATTTTCAGATGTTCGTACGATGTTCACTAAAGCAATTTAATATATATATATATATATATATAATATATATTTATTTATTTTATATGTATATATATATATATATATATATATATAACACTTTTCAATATAGATGTTATTATAGCACACATGTATTTGTGATAGCTCAAAGTACTAGAGCCCTTATGAATTGTGTAATATTATGCAGACCGCAGTAAATGTAGGGAGCACATTTTCATTAATTGATCCAAACACTGTTTTTACTTACATAATTACTACTGCTGAAAATGGGAAAACATCAATGTTATTGGAGAAGTCACTATCACTGCTCATAAAAAGTTTAGCCTTTAGGCCGTATAAAAATTAAATGCATTCAGTATCCATTTATTTTGTAGTTTTAGTATTCTATATATTATTTCTATATGATACTCTATTTTGTTATATATCCTTCTCTGGTCATATAACGTTGTTAACCTCTTAATTACATCTGGATATACTAATGACACTATATTCGTATCATGTGCGTTAATACATCCGGCCTAATGATATTTAATCTGAAACCATTGATGAAAATATCCGCTCAAAAGTCACCGAAATTAATTATAATATATTCAATAGACAATTAATCCCTGAAATGGAATGTCAAACTAAGTGCATATATATATATATATATATATATATATATATATATATATATGTATGTATATATATACACATATATATATATATATATATATATATATATATATATATGTATATATATACACATATATATATATATATATATATGTATATATATATACACATATATATATATGTTTATATATATATATGTATATATATATATATATATATATATATATATATATATATATATATATATACATATATATGTTGTTACTATTTGTATCGATATATCCACGTGGTGTTTAGTTTAGCAAACTAACCAAGTACATAAAAGCACATTGATCAGCAAAACAAAATGCTAGTTCAAAACATCACTAGCCACCCACTGTGAATAAATCAAATAAAACAGAGGCTCCCAAATAATTTGTGAAAAATAGTACACTGGGCAGTACATGTAGATTATATTTTAACAGGAAGATGGCTATTTAATATTTAAAAGATTCCTACTATTTACTAAACTGCGATGGTTAAATAGAAATCAATTGTAAACGTACAATACACTTTACTTAAATGTAACCAAATCCATAAAAAATAAATACAAACACTAAATACAACTCTAACTTAATGTTAATAATAAATAAATAGAAAACAAATAATTTCAATCACGCACGTATTAAAATACGGTTATCTGTTTACTCGACCCACTCACGAAAGGGATAACTGCACCCAAACAAAACAAAATAAAACAAGCCGCGCATGCGTGGTCCCACTCTGTATGTGATACGATTGGGCGAGTGTAAAATGCAAATAAATTGGGCAGTTTGGGGCACTTTTGACACCCTGGGGGCGAGACCTAAATTTTTCTGAGGTCGAGGATGCTCATTTTATATCCAGAACAATTGCCTCTACATTTTGGCCAAGTTTTAGAAAAATGGAATTCATGGATCAAACGTTATAGGAGGAAAGGGTACTTTTTTGCCATTTCAGGGGGCTTTTGACCCACTGGGGGCGCGAACCAGGTTTTTCCAAGGTCGCCGATACTTATTATCTATTAGAACAATTGCCTCCACATTTTGGTCAAGTCTCAGAGAAATTGAATGGATGAATGAAAAGTTATGGGGCAAAAATTCATTTTTTTGCCATTTCGGGGCTTTTTGACCCCCTGGGGGGCTAACCAGATTTTTTTCCAAAAATCGGAGCATGTCACTTTCGAACCTGACCAAAGTTACAACTTCATGCAAATTTTCAGAGAAATTCAATGGATGGTTGCGGAGAGAAATCCGGACGGACGGACACACGGACGGACGGACACGGACGGACAGGGACAGACAGACGGACGGACGGAAATTCCTCAAAACTTAGGTCTCCCGATTTTATAAATCGGGGGACCAACAAAAAGATGTCAATAAATGTCAGTGAGGCTTTTCCTTGAGAGACGCTCAGAAATTGGCTAACGGAAACATTAACGAGCGATTGAGAAATAATATCAAATCTAATTTGTTAGCTAGATAGACTAAATACAACATGGGTGTGTAGAATGAAACAGTAACACGATATATTTGAACATCCTATGATTCTCTGCGGGATTAAACGTGAACGTCTCTGTGAAGAGTAATCGCGAACTATCAATTGCAATACTATACAATATATATATATATATATATATATATATATATATATATATATATATATAATACTTTAGGCTAACTGCATCACCCTCTTATTAGTTTTCTTGAATATTTTTTAATATATTGTTACGCAAAATATTAACCAATAATATTACTTTAATTTAATTATTTACAATTAGTATTTTATAATTATTTAGTTTAATCATGATTGGTTTACACTATGCTATCGTTATTAAATATAATATATACATGTATGTATTTTAGCTAAATATGTGTCAATAAGATTACGATATCGCTTAGCATTATATATATATATATATATATACATATATATATATATATATATATATGTATATATATATATATATATATATATAATTACTTAAACGATTTATTTGCCTTATTATTCCGACGAATACATATGCACAAAAAGGACAATCTGTTTGTCAGAAGAATCAGGAATTAGGCACTAATTAATGAGGCGTTTAGCCGATTGAATAAATAACATAGACGTTAAACAACGTCAATGGGAGTGATGTGAATCTTAGAATTTAGTAGTCAAAAGAAGACATAATGGTTTATGAGCGAAGTCTAAACAGAAAAAAACAGAGTTGGGCCTGCGATTTGAAAGAGGGTAAAGTGCGCATTTCATTGCGTTTGATTCGCACCATTTGATAAGCTACATAATTACTACAATAGAATAAATACATTATTTTATGTCGAAACGGAGATGAACAGCATCCTCATCGCATGCATCCCTGATTTCATGGTTATTCGTATTGATCGTTAATAAACTGTAATACAGTTAAAACCCTGATGAACATTCCAAAAGTATTATTATTATATGTTTAAATATTATCGAATGTGTTTGTTTAATAGATCGAATCGCGAATACACGCACGCCTTTTACACACATATAGTGACCAACGGAAATACACACACACACACACACACATATATATATATATATATATATATATATATATGTATATATATATATGTATATATATATATATGTATATATATATATATATATATATATATATATATATATATATATATATATATATATATATATATACATATGTATGTATAGTAGTCTAGATACAATCTTTTCAGCTCTATCGCGGCTCATTTTTCTGGTAAGTCGAACGAAAGTTGTAATCTGAGTTTCGTAAACAACTGTTATGTAAGCACTTTATGCTTCTTATCTGAATGCTCACGACTTTGATATTAGAAATGGAGTTTTACCATGTTTATATATATATATACATATATATATATATATGTATATATAATTATATATATATATATAAATATATATATATGTGTGTGTGTGTGTATCATCAACTTATCATTTCCCCTAGATTTAAGTAGAAATACTCGAAACTATTACTAATATTACATATTTCCAATTTGACAGTACATTATATGAACAAAATATCGGACTCCCTATGAGTAAACCTTTCCCTGAGTTACTTGAATCTGGCCCATTTATATTTAGATTAGCTCATAATACTAAGTGTTTAAGATATATTGACGAGATTTGAATTGTTCTATCCTCTGAAAAAACATTGAAGACATCAAAAACAAATTTAATACAGCTGATCTTTTTATAAAGTGTACATATGAAACATAAATTACTTAATAGTGTTTTGGATACACTGATGATAAAACTCAATAAGAAACTATAATTCAAAGTGTAACGCAAAATCATGAACAGAATGACTATATATATATATATATATATATATATCTATTCACACCATAACAAAAAAAGCAAAACAACTATGATAATTGGCTTTTACCTATGTGCTTTCAGAACTTGCAGCCCTCAATAAATTGAGAAGAAGCTCAAATAGATCACTAATTGTTTAAAAACACTACAATAGCCTACACATATCACACTGGATGCTAAGGTAAAGGCCTACATATATCTGCGAAAAAAATAATAAACAAAAATCACAAAAACAATATGCTACTATCATAAATAGACATCTGCTTTCACCCACTCATTCCAATGACCCAATAAGTTGCGACACGCTTAATAAATTAGGAATCCCTACCATACAAACTACATCATAAACCATAACACAAACAATAAACTCTGCAAGACCGCTTCGTGAACAATCCGCTTCTAACCTCATGCAATAATTGGCATCACATATACATAGAGGAACTTAGGAGGAGGTTCGGTGAACACAAAATATACCTTCCAAGTAGCAACTCCCTCAATGCGCATTTCTCTCTTGCTGCACAACACACCCACTCATTTACAATTCAAAAGGCTAAAATCATTGAATTCATATCGAATAAATCTTGATGTACACTCTTTGAAGCACGAATTATCACACACTTCAACACCATCAAACAACGTAATGTGTTTTTTAATAAGTTTTCAATGCTAATCAGCAAACCTATCATGGATATACAAAAATTGGATAATCACCACATACCACATTTTAATAATCTAATCTCGTACAATGTCTATATAAACTATGTATTTTCAGTAAATAACTCTCACATATTAAGTTACTTTTTGTGGCATATATATATATATATATATATATATATATATATATATATATATACATATATATATATATTGCTAATAAATATTAGTGAATATATATATATATATATATATATATATATATATATATATATATATACATACATATATTCACACACATGTATTAGCAATTAAATGTCAATAAATGTATACACTATCAATATTTGTGATTAATATAAGTACACTTATCGTTCTGGTCGTCTCTCTGAACACCTCACAATTCTATTCACTCTCACAACATTGTAAAATAATAAAGTTGGTTTTCTACACAGGGTTGATGAGCATACATCAATGTGCATGTTTTATATACACCCATATATATATATATATATATATATATATATATATACACATTTCGGTGTGTGCGATAACACTTACAAAAATTGATGGATAAAATAATAAAACCTATTCATAAATAATGAACATTTTGTATCGGTCTGTGTTTACACAGACCGATACGAAAAGCCAAAACGGTACAATTACTTCTATTAATAATAGATAATTAGTCCCGTCCAACTAAAGCCAATACCATTCTATTACAATTATTTAATCTGCCATCTAAATTTACAGTTCAGTATACTTTTTGAGCCTTATATAGACATTTTAAATGATTACTTCAAGGTGGTTCAATGTAGTATTTGTTTTGATGTTATGTAATGTTTACTCAGAAAGATATGTATATATATATATGTATATATATATATATATACATATATATATGTATATGTATTTATTTATATGTATATATATATATGTATATGTATATATATATATATTTCTTGTTTTGTACAGACAAATCGATATGCATTAGAACCGCCGAATTAGAGCTCAGAGAGACAAAACCGATCGGCTTTCCTCAGCTAATGTTGTCACCTGTTTAAGATTACTTAAGAAATATGCCCTGTTGCAGACTTATCAAACCAGTTAAAAGCGAACTATGATAGCAAGTAAATCAATAGTTAAAAATATAGTTTATGAAATGAAGGTAAAAACAAACCTCAGCCTATGGGGCAATAGAAATTCAGTCCTTAATTTGTTATATAATATACAAGAAAAACACAGATGCAAATTCACACAATTATACATAGTAGGCTTCTACCCATCCATAGCAAAAGACACCCTAGATAAGGTCTTAAACTTTGCACTTTCAGACACAAATATAACCGAACTAGAAAGAAATACAATATTACAAGCAAGACAACCCCAATTTTTCTTCGATGAAAAGGCATGTGTTAACAAATCAGACCCAGAAGATCCATTAAATGTAACAATATAGGCCTATTACTGTGCAGACATCTGCGACTTAGTCGGCCTGCTTATATTGGATACGCTCCAAAATAAATTCCCAGACCTACGTTTTTGTCTTTACAGATATGACGGACTTTGCTTGTTACGCAACGACAATGAGAACACCCCATATAGATTCAGAAAAAGACTTAAAACGACCTTCCAAATCTCCGATTCAAAATCACAATTAAATCTAACCTAGACCAAGTAGATTTTCTAGACACCACACGTTACCTTACACACAAATCTTTCAACAAACCCAATGAGACACTCCAATACATACAGAAAGGATCCTGCCACTCCTACTGTGGTCAATAATATAAGCCAAAGAATCTCAAACCTCTAATCCAGTTCTAACATTTTCGACCAGGCAACACTTTATTACAATAAAGCGATCCGCGACAGCAGGTTCAGGGAGGAGATCTAATCCATCGTCCATGTACATGAGATGGTTTTCTCTTTGTTCTCTGCCTGTGAACTTGTATCCGGCATCACATCTTTTGAGTATGTAGTTTATTGGCATCATGACTATGATAAACAGTAATGGTTATAGGGAGTCTCCTTCGAAAATGCCTCTCTGTATTTTTTATTTCCGTCAAGTATTGTCCTCCAGCTGTCAGTTCTAATATCCATGTTTCCATTGCTTTCTTGATGAGATTAATAGTCATGTCGGGTATCTTGTACATTTTTAAGAATTCAATTACCCATGCTTGAGGGATTCTGTCGTACGCTTTCTTGCATTCAATCCATTCCATATATATGTTATTTTTTTTGCTTTTAACTTCTTTCATGATCTTTTGATAACAGATCATGCGTCCCTCCTTTCCCTTTCTGGCATCATTTTTGTTCCTCGGGAAGTAGTCCACGACTGTTCAGGAAATCGTAAATTTGCTCTATCCGTTGTGCCGTTAGAGTTTTCCACATTGTCGGTAAACAGGTTATTGGTCTGTAATTGCTTGGGGTTGTTCCCTTCTTGGCGTCTTTTTGTATGAGCGTTGTCCTTCCTTTGATCATCCACTCTGGTACGTATGCTTTATAGATACATCCTCTCAGGTTCTGTGCTAGACTTTCAAGTAGGGTCCTGAATTTTTGGAACCAGTACGCATGTATTCCATGGTGATCTGGTGCTTTCCAGTTTGCCATTTTCTTTCGTGTTGTCTTAATAGTTTATTCATTAATTTCTGTTTCCGTTCCTTATTCAATTTCTAGAAATTTATCTTTTATGTCTTTCAGCGATTTAGCATTTTTATTGTGATCTTGAGCCTTTTCCCATATCTGGCTCCAGAAGTGTTTTGTTTCTGTCGGGTCCGGTTATTCTGTAGCTGTTCTTTTTCCGTTTACTTTTTTGTAAAACTGGCTTTCATTGGTTTCAAAGGTCCTGTTCTGTTTGTACTGTTCCGATTTGCATCTGTATCATCTCAATCTTTTGCTTCTATCTTTTGATTTAGTTCTCCATGTTTCTTATTTAGTATTTTCTTGCGATTCAGATTTCTGCTCTTCCATCGTGTACTTTTCTTCTTTTTCTTATTTACGGTTTTAGCTTCCTTTTGAAGTTTCGTGATCTGGGTTTCCAGTCTAATCGCCCCTCCAGATTTCGTCTGTCCATTCTTTTGGTCAGTCGTCTTTTCCCTTTTGAGTTTAATACTTATTAGTTATGCCCGTCATATATCAAGTTTTTAGATCTGTGATAGTGTCTGTTGGGATGTACGTGAGTACTCTGTTTACTTTCTCTGTTTCCACTTTTAACTTTTTCCAGTCTTCGTTCCTCAGGGATGGAAGTGTTGTTTTGTTCTCGGACATTAATCGTTTGATGTTTTCCACTTTCTTCTTCTTCAGATAGTTCTATAGTTTCTTCGTCTTCTCCCTCTTAAGTTTCTGTGTTTATGTTTTTCCTGTCTTCTTCCTGGGAGTTTTCGTCATATGGTGTGCTTCATCTGTAACACAATCAATCTTTTGTTTAATTTCCGTTAATTCCATCTCCGAGAACCATCATTTCCTGTAGTATCTGTATTGCTTGATCTTCTATCCTTTGTGCCGTTGTATGCTAGTCAGCAGAAATGCCCCATAGATCTTTCATTCCTTTCCGATATCGTCTTTCGGTGGGGAAGCGGATTTTGTAGTAGCAGTCCATTACCAGTCTGTTCTCTTTTATGGTTCATTTCTTTCTATGGCTTTTTGGACTGTTAATGTTATTCTTGCTATCTTGTGTTTGGTAAGTATCTTTATGATGTTTAGAATTTGATGGGTTACCTACCTGTTTTTTATCCGTGGTCTTGTTCTTGAAATTCAAGGAGCCGAATATTATTATTATTATTATTATTATTATTATTATTATTATTATTATTATTATTATTATTATTATTATTATTATTATTATTATTATTATTGTTATGGCTGCCTAAATGTGTTATGTATATATTTATATATATATATATATATATATATATATATATATATATATATTTACATATATACATATATATATATATTTACATATATACATATACATATCTATATATTTACATATATACATATACATATTTATATATTTATATATATATATATATATATATATATATATATATATATATATATATATATATATTAAGGAAACAAATATAGGCATAATGACTTTTTGTGGGCGGAGTGAAATCGAAGTAGTAAAAACAGAGAACAAGTATAATTACATATGTTAATATATATACATATATGTATATATTTATATATAATTGTATATATATATATATCAGATATATATATATATATATATATATATATATATATATATGTATATGGCAGTTTATCACATCTTTAGAAGCGTCTATGTCTATTAATATTATATGATAAATGCCAGTATACTGAAATCATATGCCTTAACTAGGGTTAAGATGAAAATTCATATACACTAAATTTACAAAAGTAAGGAAATTCTCAAATCTTTACACTTTTGTGTTCATTAAGGGTATGCGAGCACAACAGGGCTATGTATTTTACTGGTAGGAATTTTTCTTCAGCGTACCTCACCCACTTCATCCACTCATGCATAGATATGTATACTGTAGTGATGTGAAATTGAAATGGTCTGATTGATATGTAGTCATACTATATATATTATACTGGCATAAATCATGGAATGTCACTACTTTTGTAAAGGCTATGCTTTAAGCAATGGTAATTTTAAAGTTTTTTTTTACTTTTCTGGAAAACTAAGGTATATGGTAAACTGAAATTAAAATGATATAAACTAGACTCTAGAACCTCTATATCCGTTTAAAATTCAGCTGAATCCATCAAATAGTTGATGAGATACAGGCTGGGGCACACGTACGTACGTAGACACGGATAACACAAAATCACTACTGGCCTTTCTGGATCTCTGAGTTGCCTTGACTTATGATGCTGACATTCTACACACTTATAAAACCTATCAAATCAAAATGTTGTGCAAAGTTTTAACTAATTTGGTTTTGTGGTTTTTGAGTTATGACTGATCAAAGAAATGAGATTTCTAGCATAGGTCGTTTTTGAAGTCTATTAAGGGATGGAGCGCTATCGCGCCTCCCTTGATTTTGTATATTATGTATATTTTATATTCAAATTTAAAAACCAAAACATTATGCAAATAATAATTAATACAATTATTCGTTTTTATTTTCTTAGGAAATACTTTCGATTAATATATAATTTGCAAGTATGACTTTTCCTTTTTGTCTTGAATTTGTTAATGTTTACCCAAGAAAAAGATGGACCTAACGCAAGGAAGAAAAGTGCACGTCAAGTATACGCAATATTATATAGTGATAAACTTTTTTCTGAATCCATTTCAGGCGGCGAGAGAAAGTCGTAGATGGTGATCTGAATTGCTATTTGTGTACTCGCTTGTATCCACCACAAATAAGGATACATCACTCTTTATAATCCAATATATGTTCATATAATTATATATATATATATGTATTTCCATGTGTCTGTATATATATATATATATATATATATATATATATATATATATATATATATATATATATATATATATATACATATATATATATATGCCTGTATGTGTGCATGTGCGTGCGCATATGCATACATAGGCAAAGGCGTCAGAGTATATGCCTATATACATATATTAATAATTAGATTACTATTCGCACATATGGTTGTCCCCATATTTTTATATGTGTATAGTTATCATCTCTAATCAATATTTACAACGTTCTTTTTTATGCATTCAAACATCAATTCCTACAATCATAAACATTAACACCAAGCGTTTCAATTTTCTAAACCTCGTCTTTTCGTTTGTTCAATCAAACACGCTTGCGTGCACAACCATAAAATGGCAACATAAAAAATAATGGCAAATGTTTACTCATGTCTAATCAATAAAGACACGGGTTTCTTTCGAGATTCAATTTTCGCATTTCATGGATTCTTTGTATGCCCTATTTTATTTTTATTTCAATTGTCATCTCTTTACAACAGAATAAAACACACTTTACGATGCGTCCATTTTACTATACATTCTAGTTATGTGTTTGGTCGATTTGTTATATTTATTTTTGTCAGTAATGCTCAACTCTCAAAACTATTTTCATCGCTCATTCGTCAGAAATGAGAGAATACATCATCATTCGCTAATATTCGCACTGATACCAATACTCCTCTCTATTATAAACACCAATGCTTCTTATATACGTATATATATATATATATATATATATATATATATATATATATATATATGTATGTATATACATATATATATATATATGTATATATATATATGTATGTATATATATATATATATATGTATATATATATGTATATATATATATATATTTATATATATATATATATATGTGTGTGTGTGTGTGTGCATATATATATATATATGACTTTTTTAATGCATACATCAGTTCTTATATTCCGTTCCTAGCAAGATTAACATTTATTATACATTTACTTCTCTATTTAGTTCTCTCCCCCGTCTCTCTCTCACTCTCACTCTATCTCTCTCTCTCTCTCTCTCTCTCTCTCTCTCTCTCTCTCTCTCTCTCTCTGTGAATATATATATATATATGTATATATATATATATATATATATATATATATATATATATATATATAATTTATTATAAATGTATGTTTATTTACCTACATACGTATACCTTTGATTTTTCATCTTTACGGGGGATCGTCAGTGTAAAGGAGGATACTTAACACCAGTCACCGGGCTAGACCCCTAGAATGCGAGTAGGGTTACAGACTCCCCCGTTTTTTCAACAGTCATAGTTTTTTTTTATATTGATTAACCACATTTAACAGTGTTTCCGTTTTAACACATATATATATATATATATATATATATATATATATATATATATATATATATATATATATATATATATATATATATGGGAAATGTAAAGGAAAAACCAAGATATATTTTTCTTAATATTCATCTATGTTTCGTCTTTATTTGTAAGACTTCCTCAGAATGATAATTTTACGAAAAATGTCAAGCCATCCACATTCATTCCACTCTCTGCCAGCGCTCTCAGCAGCCACGGCACTACTTTTTCTCATAAACCCATCATGTCAACCCAATATTTCAATGTGGTTGCATGACATTTTTCTTAAAATTATCACCATGAATATACCTTACACATAAAGACGAAATGTTTATGAATATATATTAAAATATCGCTTGGTTTTTCCTTCTTCATTTTCCATTACGCGGGATTACTCTCATCCTTCCTTTCTCATATATATATATATATATATATATATATATATATATATATATATATATATATATCGCACCGACAGAATACATTAAGTGAGTACGTCTCTAGAAAAGGTGAAGAATCAAAAATGTGTGTAGCAAAACATAGATAAAAGAAGCAACTGCATAACGGGATATTTTAGGCACATACAGAAGGAGATAGGAAATAAAAGAAAATGTTAAAAAAACATCTTATACACACATATATTGAATGTACTAAAACATAAGTGGCACTTTAACCGGGATAGGGGTCTTTTATGCAGGGTCGAAGTATATTGCATTGCTGGCGTGCGATTTCTTCCAGGGTTCTCCGTCATTCGAATCTTATATGTTAGAATTATATTGTGATTAAAGAAGGATTACAGAAGTGTCTATACCCTTCCGGCGCAGGAAAGATCATTGAGTTTTGAGGAGGGTGCTGTTTCTTAAGTCAACATTGATGTTAAATGTGTTCCTGTCTATTGCAATTGTTTTAAGGGGATTCTTGCGTTTTAAATCTAAATATACACAGAGACCACCTAACTGCAAATAGTGTGAAACAAACTACTTCAGACGCGAAGTCAGAAAGATGATATATATCATTATACATTCCGAAGTGAAACAAATCAACAAAAATACAGTATTGGTCACGCCTATTAACACTAACCTCTAGAAAGAAGCCAGATTGTGGAATATAACAATTTAAATATCTTAAAAACATACATACACATAACACTAGGGATGCAAAAGAAAACATTTAGAGATATCAAATGTAAAAGACCAGAAAATGTTAACATCATAAAGAAATTGTTATTAAAAAAATTACAAAGTTTTAAGAAATTAAAATACAATGTTAAAATTGATAACAATTCAAAATTGATTTAATTGAAAATATTTCTTAAAAGAAATATAAACACTATTATCTATAATCCTTTTAATTAAAAAAATTGAACACAACATAAACTACTCTAACATTTAGACTAAATGATACCAATTATAGTGATAATTATATGAAATAAAAATACTAATAATAAGTGTAATATAATATTATAAAAACAATGCAAAATTAAACATATAAATTAACCATAGACGTGTGAACTAATTAAAACAAAAGTATCATATATAAAAACTAAAAAAATTTTTAGAAGGATACACACACTACAAGCATGGTTCATAAAATATATGGTTAATATAAAAATAAGTTGTATTACATTTTAATCCGTACAATGCAAGACTCCTATACAATTACATATATAATTGCATATATATATATATATATATATATATATATATATATATATATATATAGTAACATATTTCTTCCCAAACAAGGCAGGCCGCCACCGTAGACGTAAGGGTTTACTAAGAATTAGGTTTTGTGTGTCACGTTAGTTGTGAGTAGTGTAGCAAGATGTCTGTTTACATTAGTGTTTTACCTCTTCATGTCTGTATTGTCGGGGAAAAGGGAGCAGGGAGGTAGTTCGAGAAACTAGCAGTACGAGGAAGTATACTATTGGAGTAGAAATCTCTCCGGCATCTGGAGACCTCCATAGTGAATGGATGGGGTTTAGATGATTGTCGAGTTGGGATAATGAATTTACGTCAAGGGGGCACCAGTGTTGTAAGTTCATCGGAGCACAATCCATTGAAGTATTTATAAAACAAGCACAGGAGTGCTACATTGCAGCGATGGGAGAGGGTCTGGAGCTTTGTTGACAGTGAGGGTCCTTGTCTAAGAGGGGTGGACTAGCAGATGATGCACCAGCCCATATGTGGCAACAATACTCCATGCATGGGCGGATAGTGGATTTGTAGAGATACAGGATAATGATAGGTGTGAGGAGTTTACTAGAACGATAAAGGAACCCACCTCCTTTGCTGCAGCCTTGACAATGTCTTCAATGTAGTTGTCCAATGAAGTTACATGTGAAGGTCAATGAGTTTGACTTTTGAACTCTCAGGTAGGGTATTTTTTGCCATGACAATCGGTGGTTAGACATATTTCTTGTAGTGTCGGAAGGAAAAGAACGTTGTCTTTGCGGCATTTAAACTTACCAACCATTTATCACCCCAATCCACTACAGCCTGGAAGTCATTTTCTAAGGAGTCGGCGATTGCCTCGGATATGATCGCGTCTATTTTGCCCACATGACGAGAGTAAAGTGTGGTGTCGTCAGCAAATATATCAATCTCAGACTCATGTCATCAGTAAGATGGTTTATGAAGATCAGGAGCAATAAAAGTCCAATGACAGATCCCTGAGGTACAGCAGCATTTATGTCATGTACATTAGATGAACGGCCATCGAGAACCACCTGGACCTTTCTTTTGGTTATGAATGGTTTAATTATATTAAGTATGTTCCCAGCAATTCCTTATGAAAGAAGCCCTTTATATCATACTTTTTCAAAGGACTTGGATATACCAAGCGCTACAGTCCTAGCTTCATCTGCCTTGACGAGTGTATAATAAATGTGTACGGAGATGCCCTGTCAGGATATCTGCAGTAGATCGTGCTTATCTAAATGGATACTGGCGGTAAGAAAGGAGTTTAGCATTTACTAAGTGCCGGACTATCGCAAGATTGATTAAGGAATCAAAGATGTTAGCAAAAATCAGGAGTAGACTGATTGGGCGGTAGTTCTGAGGATCAGTTCTATCCTCCAAATTCTGGCAGACTGGTACGACAGAGGAAAATTTCCACATATCGGGGAAGCAAGGATCGGCTAGGCTTTTGTTGTACAGTTTAGAGAGGGCAAGGCCCATTTCTGCAGAGCATTAATTTATTAGTATTGCAGGTATAAGATCAGCCCCACAAGCTTTGGAGAAGTCAATGTTTTTTTATGATATCTCTGAGCTGGGATGGGGTGATAACCAAGTTATGAAGTGGGGCTTCTGTCCGCAATGGGTATTTAGGGAAGGGTGGTTTTATGAGTCTAAAGTGAAGTTTTAGGCGAAATGCTGGGCATATACTTCAGCCTTATCAGTTGCCGTGCAAACGACATCATTGTAGTTTGATAGTGGGGGAATAGTTGATTTTCCATTGTTCACCACACAATTGTAGATTTTCTAGAAATCGCGAGTACTTAGTTTCTGTGACTGAATGCGTTTTTTTAATTAACTCAGTATAGTTTCTCTTTGCTTCACCTATAAAGGCCTTAAAATTATTTCTTGACTATTAATGTTTGTCTATTAGTTGCTGACTTATGGCAGCCGAATTTACGGAATGATTGCTGGCTCTCAGCTATGGCAGTTGCACATTTTTAGGAAACCCATTTGGGAGAAATGTTTTATCCTGTTGAAACGACGCCGCTAACCAACCCCGTTCCTTTGCACTCACAAGAAGCGACTCGTGTGTCCAATCAATGACAGCCCGTCCCGTCCCAAACTTTACTTAGGGGAAATCCGACGACGTTGTTCGTCGGTGGCGTCTTTCAAAACATGGTAGGAATGTAATTGATATCGCATCAAAGGACCTTAAACTTTTAATTCTTATTACCGGTTAGCGACACACTCAGCCCCCAATTAAAACCCGTAGACGAAGAGAAATTAAAGGTCGAATAAAGACTAAGTGTCATCTATTTATCTTCACGAGGGTCGTGATCCCAAATTAGGTCAAAGTGTCGCCATCTGCTAAGTCAAAAGAAACCTCACCACCCCCACCAAACACGCCTACGCATACGGCAACGATCATACAAACAGCGGGTCGGCAAATCAAGAGTTCATGCCATCCGAAGAGTAACCTGTTGGCGGTTGGGTCACCCGTCTTTTAGCGTATGAGCTGTGGAAAGGAAGAAGAAGATAGCACGAAGCTGAGAAATATCTTACTACCGGGCTGATCGTCCGAGTATGTACTTTCTATGCCAAAAGGTAATTTGATTAAGACAAAGGCTATCGAGAATATTTTACCAAATATGTCGTTGACTATACACCTATTCATCGTCGTGAAGAAATGAATACACCTCCTACGAAAAGTTACATAGCCTAAGTTGGACTTCCACCGTAACACCCACATATATGATTTCTGAACATTTGCTGTTTGAATTATGCTAAAGACTTTTCTATCCGGAAACCAGTGTGGAGTTTTGATGAGGGTTACTTGTGACAGTTCTGTATCATTTAACTGCTAAACTCCCATGGGAAGTCTTGTAATAAGCTTCCACATGCTGTAAGTGCGTAACACTTTTTTCGTGTTTTTTTTGGGACACTATATTATCCATGGAGTTTGCTCATGATTAGTTAATGTTACAGATTTCTCCTTTACCTTACTTTGATTTTCTTGTGTGTTTATATATGGTTATCCCTGTTAATATAATTATTTTACCTAGATTTCCTGTATGTCAATATTATTATAATTAATGATTATTGAATTTTATTTTATGATTTGAATCCCCAATTTCATTTTCTCATATTCCCAATTTTATTTTATGTCACTTTACTGTATTCTCACGTCATTTTTTTAACAATATTTTTTAAAATATTGTTTCATGATACCATTGTTTACATTCATATTTTAATTTTTTATTGGTGCGTTTTAGCTAATGTAATGTCTCCTCAATTTAATTAATAATGTTAATTCTCTGAATGTTTACAATATTTTAATTATTCAACTCGCTGCCTTTTTGCTTCGAATGTCCTCTCCGTTGTGTTTAGTGTTGGTACTTTACAGTACTGTTGTTCTCATTTGACGTAAGTATGTGATGTTATGAAATACAATGAGTAAGATGCGTTTGGGTATCATAACAAATAATGTGCAATAACATATTTTTCAAAAGTATTGCAAACGATCGTTCGTCGATTGGTAGTTGGTTTTGAATTCTTGGAACACTGTTAAAATCATATTAATCTCAACTAACAGTATATATATATATATATATATATATATATATATATATATATATTTATATATATATATATATATATATATATATATATATATATATATATATATATATGTGTGTGTAGGGGGGCATTGTGTAGATCTGTCTGACTGCGTCTGTCCATGTAATTAGCCTTCGTGCCCCCAAACGTCGCCGAATTCATTTGTTTGCTTCGCTTTCATCTTTGCACTGTGTGGCTTCCTAAAATGATCTCCTTTTTCATGTACTCAAATTATCGAGCCGCGCTCCTCCAATCTTCAGAAAGCATACTCTTATAAACATGTAGGCAATCAAAAACAAACTCATAGAGAAAAATACACGCACCCTACCACATGCGCAGATAGGCATTTTCAACACCCACTTGCACCCCACGCCCAGAATTATTAATTTGGCAATACCAGCAATAGATCAGAAGAAACGGTTCGATTAATTGATGTCTTAATTAATCGATCGTGATGAAGACACAAATACAGAATAACATATATATATGTATTAGTGTGTGTGTATGTGTATGTTGTAAGAAAGAGTGATGGCGGCCCAGAGAGACAGAGGCAGAAAATGAGATACTGTGGACGGAGGCCGCACTTATTCATGCCACCATAATTGATAAAAACTGATTTGTTATCGAGTTTACTAAAATGTTCTTGGTTGTTGCCGAACATTTTTTAAACTGCTCCAGGTTGAACAAAACTATTTGAAGATTTAACTATAATATTTTAAGCGATTTTGAATTTAATACTTTTTGCTATATTTCGTAGGAAATGGTAGGGATCTTGTGAAATTATGACATATGGCATTTAAAATATTTCTGATAATAAATACGTAAAACCCCGTCAATTTGTGACTAATTACTGATTTAAGTTATTGACAAAATCGAACCATCCAACCGTATAGTGGTTAGATGTTTCACGACCCGTATTCGTGAATAAATATGTTGTTTTTTCTATATATATTTGGCAGTTTCATAACTCCGTTAGTCTTAGAACCGATGTTTAGGAGAGTTGTTTATCGGGCGGTATTTGATAAAAAAAAACGAAACACGATCCACATTGAAATAAACCCAAATAACGATGTACACATCTGAAGAAATGTTATTTCAAAAACTGTTCCTTGAAGAGCAGAAAAATAGGATGAACGTGTTGTTTTTTAAATGAAGATGGGTGAGACTATATATCTAGACAGTCCTTTGCCAATGGATATTTATCTATTTGTCTATCTATCTATCTATCTATCTATATTTCTATCTATCTATCTCCCTCTCTCTCTCTCTCTCTCTCTCTCTATATATATATATATATATATATATATATATATATATATATATATATAAAAGAGAGAGATAGAGTGAGAGAGAGATGGTAGTGGTGTATTTGTTTAAGTCTTGTATATGTCGATATTTAACTGGTCTTGGTCAATTCTACGTTAATAGACAAAATAAATCATTTATCCGGTGTACAAGCAGGTCTTAATTTTCCTAAGAGAGGTCTCAAAACAGAACTTTTCTGCAACTCTTCCAATAAAAAGCCCTTTAAAAGTGTAGTTTGTTCTGAGAATAACTGTACTCTACCTTATAGCCGCTTATTTTTATCTATTATATTATATTATCTTTTTTCCTGTCCAAGACTTTGATTTAAATCAGGGGAATGAGTGTAAACCCTAGAACCGGTATGGGCTGCGTGGAAGGAGACATTTGAAATGAATGGTGAAGCAGACTGTGCTCTCCGTTCGTTCGCGTGCGCTTTCCTCTGTTCCAAGTAGCCAGGCAAAGAGAATAATTATACACTCTCGATCGTAACATATGATTAAAGTTATTTTTTTATGAATTATGTATTTATATATATATATATATATATATATATATATATATATGGTTTTATGTGTGTGTATATTTTTTATTGAAAATAACATGAGTTACACTGATACACTGGCACATAGAGGTAGCGAAAATGTTACAAAGTATGACCGTTTTGCAGTAAATGCTATAGATATATCTATAGAATTTGTCATAGAATTGACTGTTAAAAAGACACACACTTACTCTACAGACTGAGTCACATGTGTATCCTAGAAGTCGCAACTATTGACGGACGATGAAACGAATGTATAGTACTTGAATCAAGTAAATAGTATAAATAGGGAGCTATTCATGTTCGGCTATAATTAGAAATTCAACAAATAATAAGTCATCTACAGGTAATATTGAATACATCATAATTCAAACAAGAAACTAAGATGTTCCTAATAACGTAGGGACGCAAAATGTAATATGCCAGTAGTTAAAAAAAGGTGTGTTTGATTGTGTTATACATGTTAACGTGTTAAATCGCTGGAAAGTGTTGATAAAGGTATATAATAGTGTTCGTGGTTTGCATTTGCTTTGATTAAGAGTTCGCGTGGTTTTAAAAAGTAAACATATGTATATATATATATATATATATATTACTTTTTAAACAATATTCAACCAATGTTAAAATGCTACCAATTAGAAGACAAGGAAATATCTTACATAATATTGTTTAAATATATTTTTTTAAATATCAAAAAAACTTAACCAACTTGATCTGACTTTCGTAAGTTTAGTATCCTGATATATTTTCTTCATACCCCTATTGTGAATAGCGAACATTATATAAGCAATTTCACCTAAAGATTAAACAATGTATTTTTTAGATATGAACTACGATGGTATATTAATCAATTTAACAATTAGGCAATAAGAAACATTACAAATCAAATATATACTATCTGTGTATGAGCTCTGCACTTTGTTTCGTATTCATGTGAAGTAAATATATACACCCAATATTAATGACATAAATTATGTAATGAGAGGTATACTCGAGTTAATTTAAGTAGTTTATAGACATGACATAAATATAACACATCTAATACGTAAGAATACCATTAAAATAATGATTGCTAGAGCAGGGTATGTGAATTAGTACTGAGGTTTCAAGATGGCATTGCGGCACGTATCGTGGCACAAAGTCGAAAGGCGAATGTGAGTTTACGGTTGATTTCTCGGGCATTTATCTTTCATGTCACGTAACGATGTAATATTTGTTAACCTAAGAACTGTTTGTACTTCCTCAAAAGCTTACGGATGGCAGATCCAATATTAACATACTAATATGGGTTGGCCTACTCATATCTAAACGGGTAGTAAGCTAATTGCACTAAATGGTTTCTGTGTAGTAAATAGTTTTTGTAAAATAAAATAAAATATTGACTTTAGAATGTAAACGATCCTTGCTTACTCATTTATGTATAGATATTTATGCTACTGATAAGCGAAAATACTCAATCATTTATACGGAAGGGTATTGCTTTAATTCCTATACACATACTATGGATTAAAATAAATAGGTGTGCCATTGTCTATTTAAACCATCAACCGTCTTGCATGTATACATAGATAAACAGATTTACTAATAGTAGTATACTAAGAACAATTGATGAAGATAACTGCCCTTTATGTTTATAATTCCTATAATCTTGCATCATAGTAGGCGATATGAGCGAAGATATTGGTAGTACGTAACATTAGAGAAGGAATGCGAAACTATGGGTGAAATAGTTGAAGATATTATAGAAATAGGCAGTACTAAAAGACGTAGCTAACAAGAATTAGTTAATATGCATACTATAAAAATATGAATCGTTGTACATAAAACACATTATTTCAGTATACATGAATATATATTAATAAAAAATTATAAAATATAATAACAAGAACAATTCACACCGGGATATTTTAAAAGCGAGATGTATATATTTCCTACATGATATGAACCTTAACATCACATTTAGAGATATTTTAACAATGATGTACACATCTTTTAAATATGAAACGCTTTGCCAAATACATAATTAATCAACGAAAAAGATCACAATAGAAAAGCATTTCACGAATCGGTTTAATATTTATAAAATGTAAAATTAAATGTATTTGTTTAATAAACATTTAGTTAACAAAACGCTCAAAGATACAGAAACACTATTGGCCAAGATAACAAAATTGGTTTCTAAAAGCACACATTTTATTAATCACAGTTTACTGTTTTAAAAACTATTGAGTTCACATAGCTATTCAATATCTGTATATTGGCATGATAACACAGATGTTTCTCGTTTTTTTTCAGAATCAGAATCTAATAACAACCATCAACAAGTATTATTGTAAACTAACCTACTATATAAGAATACTTGACTCTTGATATTTATGAACCAACTCGAAAGTGAAGTATTAAACATTAATCTATGCAGAGAGAAGTTGCCCCAAATCTAACAATGAGTTGCAGTATCTAATAGGTTCGGCTGAAGAAAATCATATGCAAGCTCAATTCATAAAATCAGGGCAATATAGAGAGAATTAAACTAATTGGAAAGGAGTTGAACAGTACTTGTAAAAACAATAATATAACACAATAAAAAAGAAAGTAAATATAGATAAATAACAATTCAAAATGAATGAGAGGATATTCTTCAGGACAATTATACAATACAAATAAATGTAGAACAGCTGGAAGACTACTGGATACCTCTGATTGAGAATGAGGTACCATGTAAATAAAAGGCCTAGTACATTTTAGCTGTAACTGAAATTAATCAGACAAAGCCTGAAACACCATAGCTATGAATAACACATCGAATGATGAAGATTAATCTGGAAGTGTACTCCAATTACTCTATAGATGACATAACACGTCTACAAAATGTATTGCTCGTTTAAGGCGATAATACACTGATACTGCAAACGACTGAGACATAACGCTCTACTAAATCAATAAAAATATACTGTATCACTCTCACCTACAAGCTATTTACTGGTTTAGTGTTAGGCATCATGTCTGAACACCTCTAGTCTTCTATATGGCTCAGAAAATAATCATCATTGTTCAGGACGAAGTAATTTGTACCAAGGACTAATTGTTAACAAATAAGACATTCATTCAAGACTGTTGGAACAAGTGGAGAACCCTAAGCATAGCATGGATAGATTAACAAAAATAAATACTATAGTGTACCCGACTCGTGTCTGCTACTGTTCTTTGAAATATACAAGATGCATGCATTAAGAAAAAACAAATGGATGCCCATATAAAATTGAGGTAAACAACTACGTAATTAAGACATAAGAATATAATTAAATAACAATGATTAATGTCATGATCCGAACAGGATTTTTCCAAGGAGACATATTATCCCCTATACGTTTTTGTATGGCGAAAAATCCGTTCAGTAAGCTACTGAATTACGACCAGAATTCGAACAAGATCTAAACAAAGAAAACAATTCCTTGGTTTTCCTTATAATTGTATTTGTATGGCAGCTCAGACGGGGAGTTTCGTAAACTCTAAAAGGTTGTGCACACATTCATCGAAATATATAGAAATAAGGTTTGGTCTTAAAAGATGTGGAAAGTAATATCTCAGTGCTGGTAATAGGGTCCACGATACAAATACCTTAACATTAAAGAAAATTATTCAATCAAACACGCTAAGATCAAATACAAAATTGGTATAGAATATGAACGCCGTGTAAGTAAACTCAGCTATATACAGCGTACCTGGAAATATAAATGTCAATTACCGACTTACAACGCCAGTGATTAAACACACCGTTTTCATTATAGAGTTGACATAAAAGGATATTAAAAGACTGGACACGAAAGATAAGAGTTAACACTATATAGAATAGTGTATATCAGTAAGTTTCAAACAAGTTTGTATCTACCCCGAAAAGCATAAGATATGTATCTCTCAGAAAGTAACTATCAACATAGTCAGTTACCTAGGTAGTAGGCACTGCCATCACATTTAAAATGATAACTCACATTATTCTTATGTTCGGAAATGAGAAGGTAAACGTATTTCTGGGAAGATACCAATGAATATATGCAGTGCCGTTTACATCGGAAGGACGGCGTTTGCATTAGATGATAGAGTACGATAATGCATACCTAGTGCAATTAAGAATGGATCCTTCCGTTCAACAGACGTTCTAAAGAATACATACGTGTCTTCTATCACGGAGTGTTTGATTAGAAACCCGACGTGCGCGACAACCATCAGTCTTCACTTTATTACAATCTTGAGTAATGCTCACTCGTTATATCACATGATAATCTTGGAGATCATTTACGTACGTTTAAAGCGACCCTTTCTTTGTTACCAGTGGAATGCCTATTTTAGTGAGACGAGATCAGTCTTTGAGACACATCCCTCATTGTACATGTATCATTATATATATATATATATGAAGCAATCCAACAAAAGATATAAGCGTCAACAAATATCTTATAATTAGTGAAACAAATATAATATATATATATATATATATATATATTTATATATATATATATATATATATATATATTTATATATATATATATATATATATATATATATATATATATATATATATACATATATATACCTCTGTTTTTCTGTTTTTACCAATTAAAATATCTCTCGATAAATCTCGTGTTAAGTAGGGGCAAAACCGGCCGGCTGTCTTATTTCTTACTTTTAATCATGAATGATAAAACAAAGCTAATCTTTATTCTTGCAATATCTATCTACCTATTTATCTATATACTTATCTATCTATCTATCTATCTATCTATCTATATATCTATCTATATCTTCATATATATATATATATATATATATATATATATATATATATATATACATATATATATATATGTATATATATATACATATTTATTTATCTATCAATCTATCAATCTATGTATTTATTTATCTATCTATATATATATATATATATATATATATATATATATATATATGTAAAATTATAACTAAAAGGTAAACTTTTAGAGAGTTGGACCTATTGTGAAATAAGGAAAGCTCAATATACTGGATAGAGCAAAAATATGGTACGTCAATGAAAATTAGTAAGACCTGCAAATGAAAGAGATGAAAAATAAATGTTTTTATTAACTAAACTACTCCTTGTTTTGAACAACTGAAAATACCGATTTGCTTCCATTTGCAGGTCTTACTAATTTTCATTGACGTACCATATATATATATATATATATATATATATATATATATATATATATATATCACTATTTCTCTCTACATATATACCTATTTTTATAGGTAAGAATATTTTTATATATATATATATATAGAGAGAGAGAGAGAGAGATAGAGAGAGAAAGAGAGAGAGAGAGAGAAGTAAATGTGAGGATAAAAAATTGCACAAAATTACATAAAATTACCTAAAGTTGATACAAATGTTATCATGTCAAAAGTTCAGATGCGATCCATGGATTTTCAAAGATAAAACGCTTCTCGTACGAGGATACCATTCGAAGAGAGAAACACATTAAACATTCAAGAAATTAGATTATTTCCAGATGCCAACCGAAGAGGAGATTTAAGTACGCCCAGCTTGTAACCCCGATTTACACCCACACCCTATAACACATAAATACACATAACCTGACATCGTCGTGCTTCCAAGGTATCTAGATCACCCTCACTCCCCTATTAGAATAAATTTAAACCCAATAGTGAAAGCATATAGTTAATTACCCTACCATGGGACATTTTAGCGTCGATGTTCAACTACAGATAGACCCTACCGCCCCAACCCCCCTCTCAGAAAAAAATATTAACCTAATACTAAAAGTGTATAGTTAGTCATACTGACGGTATACTCTATATAACATCAACTTTATCTTGCATATGATGGTCTGATTCTGTTGGCAAATAATTGGCCCGCAAACGTATGTGTGCGGTGGGTGGGTTCATGCATTCGATTCCCTAAACGAGTTTGCCATATGCATCTCTACCCTCGTCTGAGAAGAGTTGACATTAAATATACCCTCTATTTCTCTAAGCACATACACCTAAGGCCACTCTTCGATTCAACTACATTCAGATAATTTAATATAATATTATATAATTTAATATAATATTAGTCTAAGTACATACACCGAATTTAACATTTTAATTCCACCAAAATCAGTTAACATAATTTAATATAATATTAGTCTACACAATAAAACTCCGATAACCTGCCTTGCTTTCAGAATAAAATACTCAGATTTATTTAATAAATCTGCTTTGAAAATAAACTTATACTCTTGTAATATTCCTTTTTTAATATTATTATCAATCAGTGCTATCTATAAATCTCATTGACAAGATTTTCTTATTCCGCCAACCCCCCGCACCCAGAACACCTTTCTTTCACCTCAAAATATAAGTAACTGAATTCCTCACACCCTACAGCCACACCCTATACCCCCTTCTCCACTACACGGCTTTAGCTGACAATTAAATGTTAAACTTGCATTTATAGACTTCACCACCCCTACTCCACTACTTCCCCAACCCCACCAAATTCCTTCACCG
>OY744523.1:89746793-89789293 GCA_963556195.1 Sepiola atlantica
TTCCCTGTTTCTAAAATAAAAAATGTGGGCAAAATAGCAGAACGTAAAAAAATAATAGGCGGATTTCTTTGTACTGTTTCTGAGACTCACCTGCCCGTTGTTCTATTGACATAGACTTTAACTGATTATTTCTGGCTACAAAATATATACAATATTAATTTTATAAATATGAGTAACAATACAGAGAGTAATGAAAATAGTTTTCTTCTTTTTTTAGTTTATTATTCATAGACTATTTCAGTATGCAAATGCACATTTATTGAGAAATTGCTATGTATTAGGCATGCAAATTTTACATATATTAGCAGGGGGTGGACATTTATCATATTATGATTGCACTTTTTTACCGTAAAACCGAAAAAAAATATAACGCGCGTGTTTTGTGGTAATACGATACAATCGTATTACCACAAAACACGCGCATTATATTTGTTATATAGTAGGCTTACATTCCCAAATTATATCTCTTCCCTAAAAGACTAGAAATATAATTTGAGAATGTAAACCTACCATTTTAATGATTAACAAAAACTGACGCCAGGTCCAGGCGGCCAAACATCTGAAGAGCATTTAGTGAACTGAAACATTATTATGTACTAACGAGTAACAACTATAAAGGCTAAAGCGACTCAAGGAATAAAGGTAAAATATGAAATGATTGAATGAAATCCAGTGAAAATACCGACGAAGTTTTTTTTTATTTATATTTAAAAATAACGATATTGGAGCCCTCAAGAAAGCGATTGCATGGCAGCCTATTCTACAGGGAAGTAATGTTAATGGAAATACTCTGGCATATAAGGCACACTGACAAAGATTGAAAGAAGGCACGTTCTTGCTATGAATTTACTACGGAAAATAGTTAGATTAGCACCATAACTGGAAATAATATATAATAGAGCAAACCCAGCACCACTGTTTTTGTCAGAATTCGAGTGTGGAAAACATGAGAAATCATCGACAACGAAATTGCGAATCCTATGTTTACTCTGTCAAGGTAAAACATAGTACTCTATGAAATATATCCCCTTTTGGGGCAGCATAACTCCATATTAGGCTTTATGTCACTTGTGACTATGCAGATGCGTATATCTGATGGCATATATTTTCTAAAGCTGTATAACAATACAACTGTTACAGCAATCTTTGAAACATATAAGATGTAATTCTTCGATGTTTGTTCTCAAGTTTAAATCAGTACGAAAAGCTCATCAAAACAAAGACTTTACTCAATCAGAGAACAATTAATGTTAACTAGGACAAATGAGATATTCATGAATAGTCTATATGTTAACATTATCTATAAGCTTTTTCTCTACTGAACCCAATGCTCCAGAGTAGAAAGAGGCGATGATAAGTTAGATATTGATCAACACTGCACCTATTGACAATTGTGTTGTTTCGTGGTTTTTCAAAATAATGTTTATACCTTTACGAAACAATGGTTTATAATAATGTGTCTACTCCTATCTACGTATTCAAAAATGGCTTAACCGCGCCCAAGACACGGATTTTCTTCCTCAAAGTCGATAACACCAGACTATGAAACGAAAGAAAAAAAAAGAAAAAAACTCTCTGACGAGGAATATTTTATATTCGAAAGCTCAGTTTAAGATAAATAAATGTTATTTATTTATTTTCTACAAATTACATTGTTATGGTTTTTCAAAATAATGTTTATACCTTTACGAAACAATGGTTTATAATAATGTGTCTACTCCTATCTACGTATTCAAAAATGGCTTAACCGCGCCCAAGACACGGATTTTCTTCCTCAAAGTCGATAACACCAGACTATGAAACGAAAGAAAAAAAAAAGAAAAAAACTCTCTGACGAGGAATATTTTATATTCGAAAGCTCAGTTTAAGATAAATAAATGTTATTTATTTATTTTCTACAAATTACATTGTTATGGTTTTTCAAAATAATATTTATACCTTTACGAAACAATGGTTTATAATAATGTGTCTACTCCTATCTACGTATTCAAAAATGGCTTAACCGCGCCCAAGACACGGATTTTCTTCCTCAAAGTCGATAACACCAGACAATGAAACGAAAGAAAAAAAAAAAGAAAAAAACTCTCTGACGAGGAATATTTTATATTCGAAAGCTCAGTTTAAGATAAATAAATGTTATTTATTTATTTTCTACAAATTACATTGTTATGGTTTTTCAAAATAATATTTATACCTTTACGAAACAATGGTTTATAATAATGTGTCTACTCCTATCTACGTATTCAAAAATGGCTTAACCGCGCCCAAGACACGGATTTTCTTCCTCAAAGTCGATAACACCAGACTATGAAACGAAAGAAAAAAAAAGAAAAAAACTCTCTGACGAGGAATATTTTATATTCGAAAGCTCAGTTTAAGATAAATAAATGTTATTTATTTATTTTCTACAAATTACATTGTTATGGTTTTTCAAAATAATGTTTATATATATATATATATATATATATATATATATATATATATAGTAATCCAGGTAGAGTAAAAATCCACAGGGTAGTGATCCAAAGGGAATGAAACCGAACTTACAAAAGAGTGCTCAATAACGATATAGAGCTGTTTTGTGAATGTTTTAATTCGAACATGTACAAGGTCTGCTACACTGGCATGTCGATGTTATCGATCTACAGGTATCGAGAGCTGAGGTCTCATCAGGCAGAAAGTTTTTCCTTGATAGGACCCGGGCGGTGAAGTCCAGGAAGAATGGAATACAGCAAAGAAGAAGAAGAGGAAGAAATAAAAAAATACATATATATGCCGTTAGAAAAGTTTAATTTACAGTAATTCATAATTTTATTTTCATCCAACGCTGAGCTGGGGTAGAGGGGGCCGAGGGAAAGGAAAAGAAAGGGAAAGAGAAGCGAAAGAAAGAGAGGTATGGAGGGTGTCAGGGTGGGTGTCTGTAGCCGTTTAAAAGTTGTCGTGGTCTGATGTGTCTAGTTAGGATTCATGGCACGCGACCGATATATATATATATATATATATATATATATATATATATATATATATATATATATATATATATATATATATATATATATATATATTAATATTGAAGTAAATAAATCATTTATTAAAAAAAAACATAAATAATTTGCGTTGTCCAGGTTTATAAAATATTTATTAAAAACATACTCCTTATTATTGCCATTTCCGCAACGTTTTCAATATGGGACTTTTCAAACTATCTTATTCACGTGACCACGTGCTACACCCACCGGCATAACAACATTTATCGTCGATAACATCAAGACGAATTTGCAACTTGACTGCGATAGATAGGAAGTATTATACGAAAAGAGAAGAGGAAACAAAAGATGCTTATACTTCTGACAAGTGTGTTTATCACCGAAAGTCCTCAAGTTTAAAAAAAAGAAGTTTTTAAAATAAAAAATAATTTATTTAAAAAAAAAATAATAATTTGCCTTGTCCAGGTTTTCAAGACATTAAAAAAAATATTCTCCTTATTATATATATATATATATATATATATATATATATATATATATATATATATATATATATATATATATAAACACATCCCTGAAAAGGTATCTGGCTAAGTAAGAAGAACAGTTAGGCATGGTACAGTTTTCTCTATCAACATTGACCTATTATACGATAATGCATTTATTCAAACGCTGCCCTAACAATGGGTTGCCTTTTTCGGTGAAAAATTTCTCTTTGGTCTTGAAATCAATATAAAATGATGGTATTAATTCTTTATGTGAACGAAATGTTTTAAGCTTAGCAACAGAGAGTAGTCGCTGGGACCAATTGAAGGAAAACCTGTTAAGTGTGGTGGCAATTTGAAACACACTCTACTTTTAATATTTCGCCGTGTTGGTGCTCTATAAAGAGGTATTTTGAAAGTGTTACTTAATAATTATCCTTAAATGTTTTTATTGATGGCGAAATCATTATGTCAAGCATGGTACTTATTTATCGACACACACACAAACGCACCCCACACTCACACACACCCACACACACATACACACATACACATATATATATATATATATATATATATATATATATATATATATATGCTATTTACCGACAACGTTTTTAGAACACTCCAAATAAGTCTACTGTATGTGCTACCTTTGTCAAGGCATGAATAGACCTTTCCTATTTTACGTTGTAATTTCTCGTGGCCGTTATTGTAAAAGGATTGCTTAAAAAGTTTAGGGGTTTACAGTAAATAGGTTCGAATCTTGCGACCGTCTGAAATGTGAATCTTCTACACTGATGATAGCAAACAGATTGAAACGCTGGCGCATGTAAGTAAAAATAAATATTATTGCAAGCCATTTTTAGAAATTGAATTTGAGACCTGTTCGAGAAGCTTAAACTAGAGTGTCACGTAGCTATATGCTATTTTTCGACAACGTTCGCGGAACACTCTCAATAAGTCTACTGTCTGTGCTGACATGGTTTAGGCATAACTATAAATAGATTCGCTTACTTGAAACACAAGCGTATGTAGGTAAACATTATTTACTATTTACTTAAATAAATATATTTATACGCTGAAGTTCAACCCTGTTCGCGGAGTCAAAAATAGACTGTCACGTAGCTGTAAACTATGTTACGATAACGTTGTGAGAACACTCTCAGTAAGTCTACTGTCTGTTCCGACACGGTTCAGGCATATATATATAACTTTATTCTCTCTCTTTATGTAGTAATTACACGTTGTCGTGTGGTTAGAACATTTTCTTGCAGATCTAGGCTGATTTTGTAACTCGGTTCGAATCTTGCCACCATCTGAAATTATCATATCCTAAACTGATGATAGCAAAAAACGCCGGCATATATATGGCGTATATATGGATATATAATTTAAATATTATTATTAGCCCCTTTAAGAAATGCAAGTGTAGCCTTGTTCGTGGAGTTATACATAGACTGCCACGTAGAACACTCTCAATAAGTCTGCTCACTTCGTCGACATGATTAAGGCATATATTAAACTCAATTATTCGGCGTTATGTTGTAATTACTCGTGGCCGTGTGATTTAAACGCTTACTTACAGAGTCTAGTGTTATTCTGTAACTGGGTTCGAATCATACAACCATCGTATATTATTATCTCCAACACTGATGTTAGCAAAATATGGAAACGCCGACGTATGTAGGTAAACATAATCTAATATTTACTTATATGAATATTTTTAAAAGCACTTTTAAGAAATTTAATTTGAGACCTATTCGAAGAGTTAAAAATTGGCTGTCACGTAGGCTGAAACACACTCTTGATAAGTCTACTGTCTTTTCCCACATTGTTTAATCATATGTACGACTTACTTCTTTTTATTTACGTAGTAATTCATCGTGCCCGTGTACTTAGGACGTTTGCTTGGGGTATCTAAAGTTTTGCTGTGACTGGGTTGTAACTTTGCTACCGTCCGAAATTATCATCCCCATAACTAGTGATTTCAAAAAGCTTCAAACGCCTGGGAATGTAGGTTAAAATATATAATAGTTAAATGAGCAAATATTGTTTTACACCCGTTTAATAAAGTAAAGTCGGAGAGTTAAAATAGCTATATGCCATATTCGGAGTGCGTGCATATAACACGTTCGATAGGTTGGATTCTCTGTCCACTTAGTTTAAGAAAAAATAGAAATCAATGTCTTGTCTTTACGTGGCTATTTCTCGTGGCTTTGTAGTAAAAACGCTTGCTTGCAGAGATTATACACTTTCTGAAACTGTGTTAGAATCTTACGACCTCCTAAAATAAGAATATCTTGCACTGATGATAGCAAACAGACTGAATCCCCTACGTATGTGGGTAAAATAATTTAATATTTACCTAAATAAAAGGTGCTATGCCACCTCTGTAACTCAGCTTCTAATCGATTAAATTGTATATACTCGTATATTACTCAACCTGTTTAATTGACTATGACACACTGATACCTCAAACTTTTATCTAACTGTGTAATTTTTAAACTCGTGAAACCTTTCAAAAACGTAAAATGTCAAAATAGTTACCACTTAAACGCATACATTGCCAAATCCTTAATGAGTTGAGCTCTAATTAACTATGAATTCTTTTAAACCTCCGGAATTTTACATAAGTGTATTAAAGGTCATCCACTAGATCTTTATTTATAATGTGGCCCCACCCTGACCTTATAATATATAATTATATCAGTAAAATTGTCAATGTTCTTAATATGACTAATCATCTTCGCACCCTCTCTTAAGACTAGGCATGCTACTTTACATGTTTGCTAGCACCCCAACCCAATCATACTGATATTCCCTTCTGTTCGGCAAAATTTATGCAAGCAACATTTGTTAAAATCTATTTTACTCCCTAACAATGGATTGCATCCGGGAAACATCCCATCCTATTTCAAATTACGTGTCAGTCAGAGAACCACTTCTTAAACCCTTCCTTTCCACATCTAACCCCCACTTCTTTCCTAATTCGTCACCGGCTTCGGATTTCATCTTACTTTTTCATTCAATCTTTTGAAGCCGTTAGATAAACAGTTAAACATTCGCAAACCTGCTAGTTTTAGGCATTCTACTTTAATGTCGACAATATTTTCGATTCGACTCCTTAAACATTATTTACGGAGGTCTATGGAATATTAAAGATAGCCTTACATCCGCAGCTTACACTCTAACCAACCTTTTCTTCGACAGAACCACCTATGATGGATTAATTTCTACTGGTTGTACATTATTCAACACTATTGATGCTTTATCCAATGGTTAATTTTGTCTTTCCATCCTAAATCTTTTTTTCACTGGACATTTCTTACTAGCTATTTTTCACTGGACATTTCTTACTAGCTATTTTTCACTGGACATTTCTTACTAGCTATTTTTCACTGGACATTTCTTACTAGCTATTTTTCACTGGACATTTCTTATTAGCTATTTTTTACTGGGCATTTCTTTCTAGCTATTTTTCACTGGACATTTCTTACTAGCTATTTTTCACTGGACATTTCTTACTGGCTATTTTTCACTGGACATTTCTTACTAGCTATTTTTCACTGGACATTTCTTACTAGCTATTTTTCACTGGGCATTTCTTTCTAGCTATTTTTCACTGGACATTTCTTACTAGCTATTTTTCACTGGACATTTCTTACTAGCTATTTTTCACTGGACATTTCTTATTAGCTATTTTTTACTGGGCATTTCTTTCTAGCTATTTTTCACTGGACATTTCTTACTAGCTATTTTTCACTGGACATTTCTTACTGGCTATTTTTCACTGGACATTTCTTACTAGCTATTTTTCACTGGACATTTCTTACTAGCTATTTTTCACTGGGCATTTCTTTCTAGCTATTTTTCACTGGACATTTCTTACTAGCTATTTTTCACTGGACATTTCTTACTAGCTATTTTTCACTGGACATTTCTTACTAGCTATTTTTCACTGGGCATTTCTTACTAGCTATTTTTCACTGGACATTTCTTACTAGCTATTTTTCACTGGACATTTCTTACTAGATATTTTTCACTGGATATATTTGGCATTTTCGACACTCTTCTAACACACTTACATCTACATTTTATAACTTTTTCCAATTTTTAAAACTTTGGTGCATTCTCCGCCAACGTCTATATCTATTTAAATTCCACTGATTATAAGAAACCATTCTTTAACACAATTAGCTAAAAGGGAAAAAACAAAATAACATTATTTTATTGAATACACCTTGTCTTTAATACCTGAAGATTAAATATAATTGTCATTCTAAGATTCTTTTATATTTCTTCTTTCATTAGTTTATATAATTGCTCTATACCGTATATTGAGCTTTACCCACTTCAGTATCGGTTCACATTTCTAAAGTATACCTTCTTACTTTTGGTTTCATACCTTTTCATATATATATATATATATATATATATATATATATATATATATATATATATATATATATATGTAAAAATAACAAAAGAATAACGTATAAGCAATTCAACAACTAACAAAAATAAACTCAAAAACTCGTGTTGTATAGTTTTTCAAAAATATTTCAGTCGTTTAAAATACGACCATTATCAATCGGTGTGTGAACTTTAATTAAACACGGAAAAGTTTTCAAATTTATACAAAGAATGCGATTGGAAGAAATAGTCACATGCAGAAAACAAAAGAAAGGGAGAGGGAAAGCGAGAAATGTTAAAAAAGAGAAAGAAGACAAAGAAGAAGAAGAAAAAGAAGAAGAAGAGAGAGAGAAAAATTAGCCAATGTCTTTAGAACGCCAATTAAAGAAGAAGAAGAAGAAGAAGAAGAAAAAGGAAAAGAAAGAGAAAAATCAACAGTTGACTGCCGAACTCTAATTAAAGAAGAAGAAGAAGAACCAGATGAAAATCAACGATTTAATGCCGCCTGCTGATTGAAAATGTCAACTGTATGACATAATTAGTAGTAATTTGAAACTACTGACGGAGGAATTAAAACAAGGGCAGAGGAGGAGAAGGAGGAAGAAGAACAACAAGGGTTAACGGTTAACCGTTGTCATATTGATTTAAATTCATTTAATATAGAATCAATCTGGCAGAAGGAGTATCAATGTTATAAAATCGTGTTCTTATGACATAGGATTAAACAAGCTTCTGTGAGACGTCGAAGTTTAGTATCATGTATATGTTTAATAAAAATAACCCTCTGTGTATTAAGTGATGACCGAAAGAAATCATGTGGGTGCATACCGCATTTGAGGTATCACAGTTTTTATAGCACGATTGTGTTGATATATTCGTTTCTTTAACGGACGTTAAATATATATATATATGTTTATATATATATATATATATATATATATATATATATATATATATATAGGATACAAAGGAATACTACAAAATTAAAGTTACATACTTTATGTGTGTAGTATCCTATGTTTAAACAAGGAATATAATAAAGTGATCTTTATTCCATGGATTTTAACAGAATTACTATCATTTGCAGAAGAGAGAAAAACAATTCAGTGCTAATTACAAGTGATAACTTTATCAGGACACACACGCTTGTAAGTTTCTGTCATGTGTCCATTAGCTTATATTAAGGAACTCTCCCCTTCCACCTCTAACTCTTCAGCAAACTTATCTTTCTTCAATCAGTGCAATACGTGTGTAACCCGCCAGACAGAAGAAGACCAAAAAAACTAACTATTATTTTTAAGATATAATTTTCTAAATATCTTGATGAAATATAATTTTTATATTCAACGATCATTTGACTCTATTTAATTTGATGTTAATATTAAATTCTGAAATAATAAGTACTTTATAGTTTCTATCACTACCAAGCTTAATTAACCTTCTTCTGATTATAGTTGTGAGTACTATAATTCGAATAAGTGGAAGTCAATCAGATAATCCTAACTGTGTTATTCCTTATTATCTCAGGACTTGGTATGCACTCCCCCCACACATATATATATATATATATAACAGGTTATATACTATGATATGTATTACATATTAAACTATAAAGTTCAATAATATTGAAGAAAACGTATATGGTAATAGCTACATATTCTATACGAACATTCACTATTCATAAAAACTTAAAACAATATCTGTTATATTTAATCATCTTTCACTCTCTTTCAGATACTCGTTTATGTATACAGATATACATTCTACGCAGAAAATAAAACATCTATATGCTTTGAAATGTTTAAAAGTATTACACTCATTAGAAATGTTATATATGTTATTTAGGTAATCTATCTAACATAGCGATATTCCATTAATATACATGTACTGTTAATGGACAAATTAACACGCATACACATATATATGTTATATATATATATATATATATATATATATATATATATATATATATATATATATATATATATATATATATATATATGAACATTTGAATGTGGTAAATGTTTTTGATTTAGTTTTTGTAATCTTATTTCCTAATAAACATAAACATATCTATTCGGTGAGTAAATAATAACTTTTGTATATAAATGTTAATTTAGATACTTCATGAAATCGGAAAACCCGATAAGAAAATGTAAAATGAAAAGAGATTTTAAATAAGAAGCAAACGCCAGTGAATTAAAAAATCATTTTATAAAAGGTTAACTGATGCGATACATCATTGCTCATGACGTTTTCTGGTTGAAACAATTATTGAAGGCAAATTTATTTTATAAATAAATGGCAACAGAGTGGCCATGCAAATAACATACATTAGGAGCAAATATAACCGATGGCAATAAAGAAATGGAAGAAGTCAAAAATTAAACAGCGGAAAGGAGCTAAGAAATGAAGAAATATAGAAAACATATAGAAACATAATTTTTTTTTTACGAAAAGACAACCTATGCATTTTAGGATACTACAAATACAAATACGTAAATATATCAAATAATTATTTAATAAAAAATATTAATTAATTTAGAAGTGTAAGTAATAAGGATTAAGCAATACTAAATATAACGACTGTTCAATTATTTTATATAGACAGATAAATGGGAAGTACTCTATAGTGTAATGACCACATATACATATTTAATGTTGCTTCATACGGGATTTATTTATGTCGTGTTTACATGAAAGTAATCATTGTTACTTAAATTCACTGATATTCATTTTTAATCCGCTGAGCCGTTTCCTTTTAGCTTGGTAATTTCATCGCAGACTAAGAGTGAATAACACTTTCATGTTTTGCCCCCAAAACATCCTGTATTAATCTATTTCGTTGACTTTTTCATATCAAATCGTGCGTTATATAATCTCGTGTTTAACACAACGCCTTACATTGATTACACACACAATAAAAATACATTTACAAATTAATATTTTTGATTAAAATCAGTGAAAACCAAGTCCAATAACACTGGAAAACAAATTTCAGAAAAAAATTATTACTGGAGATGTGTGAAGTAATTTAGAAATACTCCCCATGCCTAGAAGTCAGGGTTTCAATGAAATTTACAAAAATACATTTATTCATTTATTTCATCATAAATGCTTCGAAATTATAGAAATTACAGAAACACTCTACTAGAATGTAATTAAAAATACTGTAATTATTTGGATTTGCGTCTGTGCTGCTCTGTGTCAGTTTCACGATGCAGGAACCAGCAGAAGTCGCCCATCATGCTCGGGTTGTGCCGCCCTTGATAACGCGTCTCCATGAGTGAACTCTCTTGGTGGAATCGCTCGCCGTGCTCGTCCGAGACAGCTCCCAAGTTGTCAGGGAAGAAGTTCAGGTGCTGGTGTAGGAAATGGATCTTCAGGGACATCCTAGAGCCAAGTTTCCTGAAGGACTCCAGGAGCTGCTGCACTATTTCTTCATAGTTGTCCGCGCGCTTGTTCCCCAAGAAGTTGTCCGTCACAGCTTTGAAGCTCCTCCACACTGCCAGCTCTTTGGTGTTTAGAGTTGTCGGAAAAAGTTTCGTCCTTCATTACCTCTCGGATTTGCGGTCCAACAAAGACACCAGCCTTGATCTTAGCCTCCGACAAGGGTTGCCAAACTTCTCCTTCGGGAATAAAAACCCACGCCCATTCAGATCCATTCCCCGTACACAATTCTTCATCAAGCCGAGCTTTATGTGGAGTGGTGGAAAGAAAATCTTGGCTGGGTCGACAAGGGCGACATGCTTCACGTTGTATCGACCAGGTACGTGCTCCGTCCTCTCTTTCCAATCAATCTTCGTCCAGTGATTCTTGTCGTCTCTGCTATCCCAGAGACAAAAGAAAACACATGTATTTCGTGTAGCCTGACTGCAGCCCTAACAACACTGCCACCACATTCAAGTCTCTGCAGATGTGCCAGTTGAAGTCATTGTACTTGATGGAATCAAGCAGCTGTCGCATAGTCTCATAGGTCTCTTTAATGCCGAACGCGTGAGCCAGTGGTACTGATGGTTTCTTGTTGCCATTGTAGAGCAGAACAGCCTTCAAGCTGTTATTCCCCGAGTCGATGAAGAGGTGCCAGTCTGCAGGATCGTGATCACACCCAAGTTTTTTCAACAGACCGTTGATGTCACTGCAGAATGTCATCGTGTCTTCCATCTCAAAGAACTGAGCCATGTCGCTGTGACGTGCTCTGAACAAGGATATATTGGTGTTAGGTTCAAGTAGAATCCACACTGCAGCCTTTATCCAAGCAGCTCTGCCTTCGCCTTTTACAGCGAGAGATCTCTTACAACTCCCCTGGTTCTTACAAGATCATTTAACTCTCCCTGGTTCAGAAGGTGTGGTTCTTGTTATTGAGTGTTGGGTTCAAAAGGTTCATCACCATCTTCTTCACCACTGCTTACAGTTATGTTCGGATCAGATGGACATGTTGGAACGGGGTTCTCGTCATCGTGCAGCAGAAATAACAACCATCATGATGATTCTGCGGCTCACGCCATATCATGGGCACCGCAAATGGAATGCTCGCGCGCTTGCCCACCAACCACTGAGTCAATGTTGAGTGGTAGCTTGTGCAACAGATGTGTGGTGCCCAGCTCTTTTCTTGGTCCCTGACCTTACACCCGAAGTAGTGAAAGTAGGCGACCTTCATTTTCACTGCTCTAGATACACTTCGCTGTTGATCATTTGGGTAAACCGACCACATACATAACAGAAGTTGTCTGGATTATTGGTACAGGAACGTCTACTCATGTTTAACTGAAAGAAAGAAAAATTAGTAGTTATATAAGTACGTTATATCGTAGTTATGTAAGAGGTGGTAGGCTACTTCTAGGCAATGGGGGTATTTCTGAAACTCAAAATACTGACGTGATACAGCAAAACGGTTATGATTTTTTTAAATCAGCGTACCCAAATTAGTCTAAATCAATGTACATATCTACAGTGGCAAACATGCTGTTGTCCAGTGTAATTATTCAACGTTATATTTTATACTATAAATGGGCAAATGCTATTCACTGTTCTTCCTTTTCAACTGATGTTTTAAAAAGATTTTGATAAGTCGGTTTTTATCGCAAAGTCTTTGTCCACTGTAATGACTTTCCTGTCTTCTCTCTGTTAATTGTTGGGTAAGTGAAGTTTTCTCTTAATAACACTATTATGAAGAGAAGATGTATTGTTGTACGATCTTTCTTTGAATCTGTTTCAGCAATTACTTTTCAAGATTTATTTTCAGTACGCTTTTCTCGAGTTTAAGTATTTACTGGAAAAAACTACGGAGGATGACAAACCCTTTCGTTTGAGTAAATTCTCAATTCTAACAGTTGCAAGTACTTTTTGACTTCACTATATTATATGAATAGGGAGTAGGTGTTATGTTCTTATTACTTACCATACAATGTTTTTAATATTGTGTTGTTATGTTTTTTTTAGTAAGGCGTTAGTGTTAAACACGAGATAATATAACGCACGATTTGATATGAAAAAGTCAACGAAATAGATTAATACAGTATGTTTTTGAAGATTCTTTCAAAATAATGTAAGCGTAGTTCTGTAAACGATCTTGTGGCATATGCTATAATGTAGGAAATAAATATTGATTAAGTTCAATAATTTGTTTTACTTTAATTTTAACCATTTGGTTGAATATGAGCGTAACTCAAAGACTGCCCATATGTCTTCTTAGATCTATCGTTGATTGTTACTTATTTAACAAATGTAATGTAAGTTATTTTGTATCCTCTATATTTTGATGCGTTGTTGTAAATAACTTTATATTCATTAAATATATACTTGTTTAAGGAGTTGTTACTTATTCTTTTTTCTTTCGATTTTTGTCTGCGTGTAATGCCCGATGCTGGGTGGTGCGATAGCGGGTGACGTAAATCAAACTTGCATACTCTTTTGTCTATAGTTTATATATTTCTTTTCTCCCAGTCGAAATTGACTTGTTTAGTTTTGTATATGTGCATATATGTCGTTCAATTCATGTGTAGGATTTGTGAGATAAACATTTTTTCCTCTCCCATACAAAACTAATGTCTCAATCTCGCAATGACTGACCAATTGAAATTAGTCTATACATATGGAAAGACCCTGATTTTAAATGAGTAAACCTTGATATAAATTTTTAGTTTCAACGGTAAGTAATTTGAAAGAATATGTTGAATGTATCCGGGTGATTCTAACTAATTGTAATGTGGTTTCATTTCACAAATGAAATTGTAAATATCGAACTCATCGGCTTGAAGATGTCGAGCTTAATAACGCTTCAATTAGACCATGTTCTGAAGGTATAGCTATGGTATATTTCTATAACTAACAGTTTTATGTAACGATCACTATTTATTATTGAACACTACAATATAAAAACGGCAATAATTATCCAGATGTTCATCCTGTCGATACAAACGTTACTAGGATGACTACATACACATCAACGATAAGTAGATATGAAGCTTATAATTTAATGAATTTTATATGATAATGCAGTTTGGGTAAATTACAAATATAAAAGTAATTTACGTCATTTGAAGCGTGTCAAGTGAGTTTGAATCTTTTAATGAAGAAACATTGAAGTTGATCTGGATTTGATTCAAAATTCGCTTTCAAACAAAACATTCGATCTTCTTTTACATCATAAAATGTATGGAAATTGTATAGATATTACATTTATTTTACATAATATGTATATGCATATATAGAAATATATATGAGCATAAGAGTGTGTTGCCATGCTATTTTCACATTTTTTAATCCAAAGACAAAAAATACAAATCACGCCATAATTTCTTAGAAGTAAGTTTAGATGCTAAAAAAAATGTAAAGTGACGGTGATCTATATATCATGATAGCTTTACAACATTTTTCTAACATAAAAATACTATTACTAGCATCCTTACTGCTTGAAAATACCTAGCATTGATTTAAGTTTCAATCACAATTGATAAGAAAGCTTATCTCTGAACTGAACCCATGTTTATCATTGCTTTTATTTTACAAAAGTAATTCATTTTTTGAACTAGGTAAATCACATATAGCGACATCTCGCAGTGTCAACCGTAAACAAAAAATATGGAGCATATATATATATATATATATATATATATATATATATATATATATATATATATATATATATATTTATTTATTCTGGTACAGAAAAATTAGTACAACATTCGTACCGTCGGTTTCAAGCACGGAAGGTCTTACCCATCCGGCTCTCTTCAGCTTCTGTTGTCATCTGTTTTGGAAATGTGAGGTCACATGACACTCTTGTTGGGACGCGTTATTTGCTCAGTGTGTTGTGTGTGTTTGTTTAAATTTGAATTTAGTGTAATAAGACCGTTGAGATTTAAAACACGGGAGAAGAAAGAGAATTCAAGATTAAAGGGAATAAAAAGGGAATAAAAAAGGGGGGTAAAAAATAAAAAAATATATATGAAAAAATATATATATATATATAAATAAATATAAAAAAACATATATATATAAAAACATTTCAATACTAAGAATAAAAGAATAAAAAAAGAAAAAGGTATAAAAAGAAGAAAAAAAGGGGGTTAAAAAATATATATATATAGAGAATAAAATGTAGAGAATAAAAAAGAGCGAGAGAGAAAGAAAGAATAAAAATAGAAAGAATAAAAAGAATAAAAATATAATAAATAAAAGTATAAATAAAAATAAATTAAAAATAAATTTAAAGATAAAAAATAATAATAATAATAATAAAAAATAAAATTAAAAATTAAAAATTAAAAATTAAAGATTAAAAACAAAAATAATAAAAATAAAGAAAGGGTTTCTCTGAAATTCCCGTGAGCCAAATTATGAATTTGTATCATTAGCCGTTATATTTTTGAAGGTATGCGTTCTAGAAAACCGTTGATGTGTAAGAATCTTTTCCCCAGATTGGAGTGATTTTAATGAAGAAATTCGGACCTAAGGGAGGTAACTAAGATGGAAATATGAAATATTTGAGTTTGTTAAAATGGGTTTGTAGATTAATCTAGTGGTTGATAAAAAATTAAATATTTTTGCATTTTGGTGAAAGTCGAAGTTTTTGCTCTTGGAATTTATGTGGATATAGTTTGTTTAAATGGATTTGTAGAGTAATCTAGTGACTGATAATTAAATTAAATATTTTTGTATTTTTGTGAAGGTCGGAGTTTTTGCTCTTGAAGTTTAAGTGGATATAGGTTGATGAGGTATTTGTTCGTTTTTATTGTGTTTATATTAGTAGAGGGGGGGTAGTTAGATATTATGTGAATCGGTCAGACCAGTTTATAAGCAATGCTTGTCTCTTGTGGACACATCCCCTGAATATTTCATCGCGGACATTTAAACAGGCTGTATTCGGATCGATGATGGCTTTTGAAATGTGGTATTTTTCAGCGTCACATAGAGGACATCTGTTTATGGCTGGAGAGAAGGATGGTTTTCTCTCAATTATTTTCCATTTGATGGTGAAGGGTGTGTTTTCTTCTTTAAGCTGCCATATTTGGGTCGCGAGTGCCGTATTAGCCTTGTTTTTGTATCTGAAGGAGTTTCTGTGTGCATATAGCCTTTGTTTGAAGTTTCCCTTCGTCATCCCAATATATTTTTCTGCATTACTGGTATTCTGGTCTGTGACAGTAGCTTCATAAATGATTGAATTGATTTTGCAATTTCCCTCCAGGGGGCAGTTGTTTTTGTCTTGGCATGAGCAGCCTGCTCATAAACAGATGTCCTCTATGTGACGCTGAAAAATACCACATTTCAAAAGCAATCCTCGATCCGAATACAGCCTGTTTAAATGTCCGCGATGAAATATTCAGGGGATGTGTCCACAAGAGACAAGCATTGCTTATAAACTGGTCTGACCGATTCACATAATATCTAACTACCCCCCCCCTCTACTAATATAAACACAATAAAAACGAACAAATACCTCATCAACCTATATCCACTTAAACTTCAAGAGCAAAAACTCCGACCTTCACAAAAATACGAAAATATTTAATTTAATTATTAGTCACTAGATTACTCTACAAATCCATTTAAACAAACTATATCCACATAAATTCCAAGAGCAAAAACTTCGACTTTCACCAAAATGCAAAAATATTTAATTTTTTATCAACCACTAGATTAATCTACAAACCCATTTTAACAAACTCAAATATTTCATATTTCCATCTTAGTTACCTCCCTTAGGTCCGAATTTCTTCATTAAAATCACTCCAATCTGGGGAAAAGATTCTTACACATCAACGGTTTTCTAGAACGCATACCTTCAAAAATATAACGGCTAATGATACAAATTCATAATTTGGCTCACGGGAATTTCAGAGAAACCCTTTCTTTATTTTTATTATTTTTGTTTTTAATCTTTAATTTTTAATTTTTAATTTTTAATTTTATTTTTTATTATTATTATTATTATTTTTTATCTTTAAATTTATTTTTAATTTATTTTTATTTATACTTTTATTTATTATATTTTTATTCTTTTTATTCTTTCTATTTTTATTCTTTCTTTCTCTCTCGCTCTTTTTTATTCTCTACATTTTATTCTCTATATATATATATTTTTTAACCCCCTTTTTTTCTTCTTTTTATACCTTTTTCTTTTTTTATTCTTTTATTCTTAGTATTGAAATGTTTTTATATATATATGTTTTTTTATATTTATTTATATATATATATATATTTTTTCATATATATTTTTTTATTTTTTACCCCCCTTTTTTATTCCCTTTTTATTCCCTTTAATCTTGAATTCTCTTTCTTCTCCCGTGTTTTAAATCTCAACGGTCTTATTACACTAAATTCAAATTTAAACAAACACACACAACACACTGAGCAAATAACGCGTCCCAACAAGAGTGTCATGTGACCTCACATTTCCAAAACAGATGACAACAGAAGCTGAAGAGAGCCGGATGGGTAAGACCTTCCGTGCTTGAAACCGACGGTACGAATGTTGTACTAATTTTTCTGTACCAGAATAAATAAATATTATGCTCTTAATTTTTAACTTTGATTCTTAATTAATCGAGCACTCTGCTGGGATTTTTCCTACCATTCTACAAAGAATTTATATATATATATATATATATATATATATATTTCTTGAATGTGAGATGATATATATAATTATTTCCACAATCAGACAACGCCGCAGCCCACAACCTATGAAAAGAAACAAACCGGAAGTCCTAGACTCGAGTAGGACTTCCGGTTTGTTTCTTTTCATAGGTTGCGGGCTGCGGCGTTGTCTGATTGTGGAAATAATTATATATATCATCTCACATTCAAGAAATCTAATATTTATTTGCTCGCTTGGTTAGCCTGTTGGATGACATCGTCCTAGCGAGTATAAAATCCTACTTGTGAGACATCGGCCTGGGTTCATAGTAGTTGGATGACTACACCCATTGTTGAAAAGAGTAGGTAAATTCAACAGTCGGTCATCGCCGCGGTTCGCTTAATCTGTGTAAATTAATAGACATTCTTGTATGTGGCGAGGTAGCTCAGGGGCAGAGTACTCGCTTTCCATGCAAGTGACTCGGGTTTCGAATTCTGAGTTCGGATGTGTTCTACTGATGAGCCCAAAGGAGGGCGAAACTCGAGTCTAGGACTTCCGGTTTGTTTCTTTTCATAGGTTGTGGGCTGCGGCGTTGTCTGATTGTAGAAAAAATTATATATATATATATATATATATATATATATATATATATATATATATATATCAAGGGAGGCGCCAGAGCGTTCTATCCCTAAACAGACTTTACGAATGACCTATGCTGGAAATCTCATTTCTTTGATCAATCAAAACTCAACAACCAAGAAACAAAATTAGTTAAAAGTTTGCACACATTTTTATTTGATTGGTTCTATAAGTGTGTAGAATTTAAGCATCATTAGTCAAGGCTACCTAGAGATCCAGAAAGTTCAATCATGAAATAATGTTATATGTGTGTACGTACATACGTACGTACGTACGTATGTGCCACCATGTATCTAGTCATCTATTTGATGTGTTCAGCTGATTTTTGGCAGAGATAGAGGTTCTGAGGTCTATTTTATGGCATTATAATTTCAGTTTACCATATACCTTAGTTTTCCAGAAAATTCAAAAACACCTTAAAAATTACCAGTATTCATACACTTTATTCTATATCTTATCGACCATTTGATGGATTCAGCTGATTTTTGCAATAATAGAGGTTCTAGTGTCTAGTTGATGGCATTTAAATTTCAGTTGACCATATACTTTGATTAGTCAAACTACTAACACAATCAGTTATGAGAAGGCATTGTATTGAGGCATAGCCTTTACAATAGTAGTCTCATTCCATGAAAAAGGCCAGTATACTGAAATCATATGCCCTTAATAGGGTTAAGCACAAAATTTATATACACTTAATGTACAAAAGCAAAGAAAATTACCAAATTTTTACACTTTTATTGTCATTAAGCGTATGCGAGCACAACAGGAATATGTATTTTACTGGTGGGAGGTTTTCTTCAGCGCGCCTCACACACTTCACCCATTCATGCATAGAAATTTATACTGTAGTGATGTGATAAGAAGATGGTTTGCGTGATATGTAGTGATATCCTTAATGACAATAAAAGTGTAAAAATTTGGGAATTTCTTGGCTTTTGTACATTTAGTGTATGTAGTCCCACGTGCTGCCACACACGACGACCGTCAACCCCATGGCCTTCTTCTTTGTCCTCATCGTCCAGCCGAGTCGTCTATCTACTGACGAATCGTCGAGTGCACAACACTGGTTCACAAGTTTAAATAAAAGAAACACAACTCTCGATAAATAACACGAACACATGTACGTTGTGTATAACTTAGTTTGAACTATGAGTGCGTGTGACACCGTCCTGTCGAGACCCCCCATTGTCGTTGCTCAAGTCGTCAGCTCATCTCATCGTTTTCCTGGTCTGATCTGCTCTCTCGGGAGGTTCGATCCTAACTCTCGGGAAGTTCGATCCTAACTGTTTGTCTTCTCTCCGAAACCTAAACTCGTCAACTTTTGCCATAAATTTACTGTCGTCAAAGTATCGTAAAGCTAACCTGTCGCAAAACGCCGTCACTCCCAAATGTCGTTTCCGGTATTTTTCTGAGTAACCTGTCCTGAACAACGGAAATCGACCACTCCCAAATTGTCTTTTGTCTCTTTCGATGAGTCATCTCCTATCCCGTATTTTCTTTTGTTTTGTTGATTAGTCACTTCCTATCCTGTCGGTCTTCATTGTATCACATGTACATGAATGTTCAGCTTAAGCCTATTAAGAGCATATGATTTCAGTATACTGGCATTTTTCATGGAATATATATATATATATATATATATATATATATGGGTGTTTGTGTGTGTGTGTATATGTGTGTGTGCGTGTGTTTTTTTATTATATATTCGAGGAAAATAAATGTTACTATATACCAATAATAAGTGTTAAAAGGTGTGTATACTAATAAAGCATGTATAGATATATATGGAGCATTTAGTAGTTGTGTTATTTTGCCAATTTTAATTAAAAATATATTTTCTAAGTTAAGTTAACGTGTAAAATAGAAAGCTTTCAGAAATCACACGTCGGCAGGTACTTCAGCTGGTTATTTAATAATTGACTGCAAACTGCTGTCGAATTTAGGTCTCGTTGAATTATATTTTGTTTCCGATTCGTGACTTCTTTCGAAAGATTTGAGTCTCAAGAAAATAAAGTACAAGCTAAATATAATCGGAAAACGCACAAACACAATAAATAGCTACAAACATTGCTCTGAAGGTCTAAAGAAAACAAGCGCTGAATGATGTCTGAACATTTTTTTTGCTCCAGCTATGATTCATATTTAAATACCAAAAAATATTGCGACTATATTTTGAGTGATTCTATAACAATGTAGCATTTTGTTGGAAAAAGCACCTGCTCTAAAAACACGAATCAAATATATGCTCATGTAAATTGCGCGTTAAACGATCAAAATGCTGCGTGATACTAAAACGTTTAATAGTTTAAGATTGTACCCGCTAGAGATATATAAGAACACCTAAAAATACGTAAATATAGTTCGTAGAATATATCTCATGAATTGTAATTGTTAATTCAAATACAAAACACGTTTATGTTGTATAGACAGGGGTGCCACCATTGTACGTTAATGAACGTGGTCATGATATATCGGTTTTAGAAGTAACAAGCCTGACATTTAATAAAACATTGAAGCTTGATCTGTCGAAATTTGATTTGAAAAACTTTATATGATGTTACAGGAAAGAGCAGTACACATTTTCTTTGACATTGGACATACATGCTGATATAGAGCATATATATATATATATATATATATATATATATATATATATATATATATATATTAAAAACTAAAAAGTCGAATGAGATATGAGCGGAAACATTTTTTTCAGTTGGAGAAAACGATTGAGAGAGGAAACAAAAGGTATATCTCACAATGTTATGGAGGCTTTGAATCATTAAAGATCTCCAACTGATGCTTCAAAATCTTTTGTCTACACAGGCTAGGTATAGAATTGTTAATTACTAACGGGTATTTTCAGGCACAGGAATCAGCCATCGGTAATCACCTGGTGAGTACAAATAGTTTTTCTGAAAACTATTCCGATGGATGGTTTTCTGTTTTACACGGTGCCAGGTCAAACTACCATCTCAATATTATTGAGGTGTTAGTTATTAACAATTCTTGACCTAGCCTGTGTAGACAAAAGATTTTGAAGCATCAGTTTGAGATCTTTAATCATTCAAAGCCACCATAACGTTGAGAGATTTACATTTATTTTCTTATTTATTTAACTTTTTGTATATGTATATATATATATATATATATATATATATATATATATATATATATATATATATATATATATATACTTCTTTAAATAGCAAGGTGTGTTTTTAACCTACAGACGACGTTGTGTTGGGCTAACCAGTGTTCGATTTCCGGGTGTAGTTGGTCGCATGGGCTCGATCGCAGATTTAACCTATAACAACAAGACACACTCTCAGGACCAGATGGTTGCGAGATATCGACATATACAGTAATTGAAATTAAAATTACACAATGTATATATATATAAGTATATACACATATAACTATATATATATATATATATATATATATATATATATATATATATATATATATGTGTTGTATATAGATATATTGTGCGTATTAAGGCACAACCTTATAATTGACAGTTTTGTCGTAAATACCTTACATGGGACGTTAAGTAGTGGCAGAAAGTATTGTTTTCCGATAATAAAAAGTCAATCTAGATGGCTCTGATGTCTTCCAACGATATTGGCATGACAAAGAATGTCTCCGGAAATTTTCTCCACACACCATAGTTGGGGAGGTCAGTGATGGTATGGGGTCCCTTTTCTTACAGAGGGGCTATAAAGCTCCAGTTGAAGCACGGTCGTCAACCAGCGGCTGGTTATGTTAGCATGCTACAAAAAGTATCGTTGATCACGGAGGGCCATCGTTGTTGTTGGTATGAATGGCTATTCAAACAGCATAATGCTTTAATCCACGCTGCACGACGGACCTTGACAATTCTACAATAAAATGGGGATTATCTCTTGAGACATCTTGCATGCTCACCGGATTTTAACCCAAATTCAGAATGTTTGTGGATGGATGACAAGAGATGTTTATCTAAATGGCAAACAATATTACACAAAAAATAACTTTGCGAAGCCATCTTCACGGAAACGCTTAATTCTAGCATGCCCCAAAGAATTTTTGAAGTCATCAAAACCAGTGGAAATACAACTTATTATTAAATGTGTTCGTTGCATGTTTTCATTCTTTTCGTACAATTAGCCAATTAGCCTATTTGTGGTTGATGGCGTCATGAAGACAACCCTTCACATCCAGACTTTCTGAATTGCCACATCGTTTAGTCGTTTGTATTATAGTGAAGGGGTCCTTTCGTGATTATTTGGCAAAAAGGGGGAGCTATGCTCAATCTTACCCTAGGTGTATTATATTACGATGAGGTATCTCTGACGTATTGATGATTAGCAATGCTCTCTGGGTCAGAAAAAAACTTAATTTTGCTGGTTTGGCAGATTTGCTTATTTGTGTTTGATGTCGGGATGAAGACAATACTTTACATCCCGACTTTGTGAATTGCCACATCGATTAGTTGTGTATGAATTTAGCTAATAGAGTCATAGTATACACGCTTAATGTAGTAGATTTATCTACGTGTTCCGTCTTGTCCTTTTTAATTGGGCAATAACAAATGAAAGGGCAAACATATTCATATTTTGAGCCTACTTGTGACGCAGATATTATAAACGCCGGTAGAAATCAAGGATCAATTATTCTAGTTATCTGTCACTGATCTTCCAAATTTTGTTGATATTTATGTAGAATATATATGGTACCACATCGATGAGTATTAGTGTTTAATATTTTGCTGATTCTCTCTCTCTCTTCTGACCTGGGACTGGTAGTTCTAATCTGGGAAAAAAAGATTGATTTTTTTAATACATCTAAAACCAAGCTTGTTGTTATTAAACAGGGACACTAAAATCATTGTTTTACCGCAGCCTAAGTGAATGCATCTCCTTTATGACGACGTTTTCATTCATAACTTCTTATGACTGACATTCACAGATGACCAAGAAATGAAACATTAAAAAAAAACAGTTGATAAGTTCATAGAGAAAAATAATTGTATAATTCTCCCAATACAAAAGTACCTGACTCTTGAGAAAACACTCTACCTGTATAATAGTCAGATACGTCAAACTATTGATTACTGCCGCACACTTCTAACGAGGTACCGCTCCGAGTACTATTCTATAACAGAGTAGAAAATCGACTTCGTAAACTACTCGTAGATGATTTCTTCTGTTCCGTGCAGCTAATTCTTCACAGAAAATACATTGCTTTTCTCTATCCAATCCATTGTTAATTCCCGTGTAGTTAAAGGAAAAAAAACAAATACACTTTCTAAAGATACCTCCAAATTAGTCACTTGCAATATAAGGCTATCTAAGGGGGTTTCAAAATGTTGTATTGACGAATAAGGAATGGTGGATGTAGTTGTGTAATGGGAGAGTTAGCATACGCTACTCCCTATGATAAATGAGTATATTTAGGAATACAGAAAAAAACGAGTCAATAAGGTTGGGTAATTATGAAGCGATAGGGAGTGTACAACGTCAGCTATTTTGTTATTAAATTCAAAAAGCATTTACATATTTATCTGTTACACATCAACACGTTGATATTAAGATTCTAATGTGGATGTACTCATCAGTGTATAATTAAGGAAAACAACCCCACTTTACTTATTAGATACTTTTTAGTTTACATGGTTTAGCTTCATATTGGTTAACATACTGGCAAACGCTGGCCGTGCATACTAATAAATGCTTAGAAAACAATGACATCAATGAAATTTATCTCTGTGTACAGGGTTAGAATGAATATTACCCTAACCCTTACCTTAACCCTAACCTTAACCCCAACCTATTCTTTCTGAAACTTTGCTAATTTAAATGTGTGCTCTACATATTTCTATAGGCAGGAACAGGTGAGTTATTTTAAGTATCTGGTGGTATTGCTACCCGCCGTTCCCACGTGCATTTACAACAATGCACAAGAGGAAAACGTGTGTTAACCTATTTCTTTAAACAATTCTCTCTCTTTCTCTTCCCTCTCTATTTATCCGTCTCTATCATTCTTAAATTATCTATGCTCCATACCTACCATCTCCCTGTTTTTCTCTTTTTCTTATCTAATTCATCAGCTTGCTCTCCTGTTCTCTCCACTGTTACAATTATAAATGTCAGCCTAAATAGTAGTATTTCACGCCAAAGTTTGAAGAAAACAAGTTTGTCCTCCTCTGAAGGTAGACTAATATATATATATATATATATATATATATATATATATATATATATATATATATGTATATATATATATATATATATATATTGATTTGTCGTTTGAAGTGTAGGTCTTTTAGATGGACACATATACACATAGAAAACTACCGTTTATATAGATGGATTTATCTGCATCCCTTGTAATTATGAAATGCGCTATTGATGGCACACGCACCTTACAGTCGCTACGCTAGATCTAAGAGAAGGAAAACGTTCTTAATTCACACATTACTCGTCTACTTGGTTATGGTTCAATTAATGTGTTCAGTGGGATCGTTGTTTAAGTTATATATGCGTGGCCATATTTTAGCAAGGACGTCACTGCCATTCTCTCTATAGCTACTCTTGTTCTTGACCAGACTAGATTCCTTATTTTACCAGCGATGGGCAAACCCGTCTAACGAGCTGACAGCCATTACATTATTGTTTCTAGATGGACGGCTATACATTTTGCTTTTATTCCAGAACGAAAAAGTAATAGTAATTTAGAGTTTGATGCAGGTTCTTCGTTTTTCTTCGTAATTAGGCCGATACATCAATATATTTTTTTCTTTTTTTAATTATGTCTTTCAACATAGCCGAGAAGGCCGACATACACAGATTAAATTATTGCTAATAACGTTGTCAAAAACATGACATGCCATTTACATGTACTTTAATGATTATAATTAACTTTTTTTCCTCGTTTCGTGACTGATAACCTTAAAACAATCATTCAAAATTAGAGCCTTCAAAAATGCGCAAAATAAAACATTATCATAAAAGTAGTTCATTATTTGGCATTGCCCGGTTTGCACAAGCGTATATTAAATATTCAGCGAGATGCGTTAAAACATGACGATGAAATAATTGCGAGGGGCTTACGGGAAATGAGAGCTGGTCTCGTTATGACTGTAGACTATAAAATCAAGTTAACTTAAATATCTATATCATTAAAATGAAACCCACGTGTGTTTGGCTCGCGTCAGGATATAGATAATCACGTATGCAAATGTAGTTTATAAGATAAGCTAAAGAAGCTTAATCTTAAGAAATAACCAATAATAATAACATTCAAGGAAACTAATTCAATTATTATGAGCTACAATTAATTGTTGTCCTCCTTTTCTGATCGATTAATTGTGTCTTATTGATTAGTTTTGTTTTCTTATAGTAGGATATTTGTTCATCGATTAGTTTTGGTTGTGTTTATCGTATCGATAAGTTTGGCTTCTTTTTCTTATGGATTAGTTTTGTCTTTTTCGTATGGATTAGTATTGTCCTCTCATCGATTAATGATTTCTTCTGTCTTATTGTCGATTATTTCTATATTCTTAATAGTTATATTTGTCGTCGTTTTATTATCGATTCCTTTTGTTACTATTTATTTATTGATTAGTTTTGTCTTATGTTACTTATCGATTAGTTTTGTTTATTATCAATCAGTTTTATTTACTTTTACCCATCGATGTTTTGACCGTCTTCTTATCGAATAGGTTTGGCTTCTTTTTCTCATAGAAAATGTTTGGATTCTTATCAGTTTGATTTTTGCTTATCGAATACATTTAACTTCTTATCAATTAGGCTTGTCTACTTTTCCTTATATATTAGTTTAGTCTTCGTTGCTTCATTGATTAATGTTGTTTCTTATCGATTTGCTTTATCGTAGTTTGTTTATCAAATAGTTCAGATGTATTATCGATTATATCTGTCTTCTTATTCATATCGATTATTTTTTTTCATCCATTTGTTTTAACTTCATCGTTTTCCTTTGTCTGTGTTTATTGCTAATTGCTTTTGTTTCAATGATTTTAAGTAGTGAAGTGAAATTAAATTGCGAAGCTATAGCGAAAGTGCGAACCGTGTGAGTGTATTAATAGTTATCAATATTGAATTTAAATTGCCGGGTACATGTGTTAGTTTTTACTATGAAAAAATACTTCTGAAATAAAACAAAATAAATTGTCACTTATCTGTACAAAAAGGATATATGCCTTTGTGCATGTGTACGTTGTTCACTGCCACACAAATTTCAAAGTAATTTACTCAGACCAAATGTACAATTAAAATATACGTGATAATTACCTTGTGAATCTGGTGTTCCAAGTTAAGATGCTTACCTATTTTAAAATGAATTTTTCCCAAATCTAATAACACGACACGAGTATATGTATATCATTGATATAAAAGTCATTTTCTCTTAGATTATTTAAATACTATTTTGCTAGCAATTATGTTCACTGTAAGAATTACATGATTTATTAAGCCAATATTAAATTGTTACAATAAAAAAATAGAAAAACCTGTTGTTTTTAATTATTTATCTGACACGTGTGTTACGGTAAAAAGCAATTGAATACGGTCAATAAAACACCGTGGAATTTCATGGCATGTATAGCTTCTTATATATATTCAGGCATCCATTCAATCATTCCTAAAATTGTTATACTTCGGTGTTTAGGTGGCAGATGATTATTATTTATTTATAAATCTTTTGAATTAACACTAAGACCAGATTAATTGCCCAGATTTCTTCACTTAAGCATTAAGTTTATATTTGATGCAAAACTAAAGGAAGTGTGATTTTGCAGCTTTCAAATACTTTAAAAGACAGTATATATATATATATATATATATATATACTGTTTGGTATTGTGTAAATAGTAACAACGTGTCGGGTTTACCCCTGTATTGTAATTGTAGATGCATATGGAGTGTTAGTGTGTATATTTCTTTTGTGACGTCGTGTGCAGGTATGCTTGTTGTATAAGGGGCGGAGGAGGACAGTTCGTACAAAGTTCACCTAAAAGTACTTCTTTCTACTGCATATTAGATGAACATCTCCGACTTACGCGTAAAGTAAAAGATGGCTGAAACTTTTATGTGTATTAACTTCACAGATTTTTTTCATTACATTGACTGTATTTCTTGTATTATGTGTGTATGTTTTCAGCTGTTACGTTATGCCACATTTCATTGTGTAACGAGTATTGATATATTGTGATTCTTAGGCGTTACTAACTAGTGTTGTCGCCAATCGTTTATCAGCATGCCTGAATGAAAGTATATGGACGTAGAATCGCAGTTTAAATGAGCTGTTTTTCATATACACGTATGGCTTGCCCATTTAGTGTTCGCTTTGTGTGCAATTTATGTTAGATCGTTATTCCTAGTATTAGATATCCATTCTGTGATTCACACTAATAAATCAGTGGTGTCGTGGGGTTTGGCTTCGATGTCAGTTAGCGTATAACATGAGTAACTGAGATCTATTGAGTTCCTGTTGTAAGACGCGGTTCTGTGTGTTAATTAAAGGATGTTTGTTTTTGTAATAGTCTTAAAAGTGTTAGCTGCGTACGTTTTTAACATTAACATCAAATAACGCTTTGGTAAATACGTGATTAGTTGTTTGTGTTATGTGTCTAGTCTGGGTCCGTTGACGTTGCAGGATAATAAGCGAGCATCGTCGCGGTATATGCAGAAATCATAATTTGCGAAATCATCTTTGAGAGATCTTAATATGTACAGCCTGATCATGTTGCATACGTCCGTAATGTCATAAAAAATTCGCCTCATAAAATGCGTCTTTTTGTTTTGTTTTTCGGAGTGAGGTAGTGTTTTTCTCGCGTGTAATATGGTCTAGCGAATGTTTAGACTTTATCTATATTCATTCGTAATAGGTTTTTTTTTTCTAATAATGTCCAGTAGGTTAGTTTTAATTTCTTCTAACTATTTGATCATTGTTGATACGTACTATAAAAATTCGGAAAAGCTGTTTTGGGATATCAATGTGTTGTTGGAGCCTATTGATAATTCCGTCTTATATAATGTGTATCGCAACTTCAATATTATTTATCATCATTCTCAGGAATAAGTATTTCGATGGGTTTGTAAAATACTTGGTCATATTACTAACGTCTTTCCCTTCTATTTAAAAGAATTTTTGTGTATGATATTGCTACGATTATAGAGAGTGGTCAGCTTCATGAGTTATGTGTGGTCAAGTTTATCGTATCAACGCTAGGAGAGTGTGTATATATATATATATATATATATATATATATATATATATATATATATATACGAAAGAATAACCCACAGTGATAAATGAATAGACAGTAAAGAATTGGACATGCAGTGTAGCAACACTCATTACACTGTCAAATCGAGTATAGCAATACACATAATAATTCAAGATATATAGCTAATATATCACCGTGAGGCTGTGAATGTTAAGCGTAGTAACAGTAGCTTTCCTCACTGAACTTTTCCATAAGTAGTTGATTGTATGAAAATGGAACATAGAAGTGAATGCCTAGCGGTTAACAAGAACAGACCCGTCAACAGCCAGCTCTAGATGGCGACCTTGGCAGAAACACTGGCATACGAACAGACGAGCATTCCTGTCTACCACTTTAACACAGAAATGGCCGCACTACCACACCATATGCTACCATAACATAGAAATGAATACCTAAGCAAACAGCGGCTACCAATTACGAATTACACCCTCTCAAACAGCAATAAATCAGCATCCACAATGTAGACATATAACACTGCACAACAGCTAAACACATATATGGCTGACTATGGAGGAGATGATACTGAGCTACCTATGTAGATTTATTTATTTCAATTCATTTATCTTTTTAAATTGCTATATGAATGTGTATATTGATCTAGTCACATTTTGTAAATCTTATTTAGAAGTCTATATTCATCACTAATAGTAAGTTTATTAGTTTATGATGTTTATCATTATCACTTGTTAATACCAATTATAAAATATTTGCACAGTAAAAAAAGGATATTTATGAAAATAATGTAACGATTATAAAAAATATATCAAATTGTGTGCAAGATTCACTCAATAAGGTTTAAGTTATTTACGAAAGTTATTATTAACAATGAAAACCTATGGCTTTAATGAACAATATATTTAACCGGAATTAGATAATTACTATTAATAACCATATTTACTGATATATGTAATTACGTGCGATTATATATGTGTATATATCATTACTATTCTTTTATATATATATATATATATATATATATATATATATATATATATATATATATATATATATCATGATTTGGGGGGGGGGGTAAAAATGTTATAATCGCCAGCATGGAGGGAAAACGAATTCTATCGTTCATGATGAAAAGTTAATCAAGATAAAAAAATGCCAGCTGGCTGGTTTCGCCCTCTCTTAACAAAGGCTGTATCGAGGGATTTAAAAAAAACGAGGGATTAAAAAAAAGGGTGAAAAGAGAGATTACAGAAAATAAAATAGCATATATGTACGATGGATGATAAATCTTAGAGACTGATCACATCTAGTCCTAATAGACACTCCCAATGCTTACAAAAGGAGGGACGTTTATGACGAACGTGAATCGTCTCCAAGAGTTTTAGATGGTATAATAAGTGAGCATGACTAAGAATAGTGAAGGTGTACATGCTAAAATTCCTAGCGCACGGCGGGTTTTTAAGTAAATGGTCTTTAATAGAAGACCCGTATGTGTTATTTCGAACGTCCGTTGGCCCAATGGTTCCATTCTCGATCTTACTCGGAATGTGCTGGTGGACTCTACTATCCAATCTTAACGTCGTCCTACTCATGTAGTCAGCATCGCCACTACATTTAAAATGATAAATTATATATATATATATATATATATATATATATATATATATATATATATCCGACGTACTACCAATCCCAGTGTCATGTCTTATTTTCTTAAGGTAGTATAATGTTTAGAACACATAATGTGGCCATATCACTGTCGGGATAACCGCGAATATATATATTCCAAAATTCATAATGATAGTCTTATAAAAAACATATATTTATATAAATATAATCACCCTCTAAATTTATGTAAGAAGATATATTTCAAGGTTCATATTATATTCCAATAAGCATGTTTTTTAATTTATTATCTTAATTTTTTCACATTTCCAAAAAAACATGATATGTATGTGATATCTTTTTACGGTCTGTTTAATTTGTCTAACAAATAAAATAAATAATTAAATAAATAAAAATAAATAAAACAGTAAAAACGAATGAATAAATAAATCAATGAAATAAAATAAAATAAAAAAAATAAACATTAAAATTAAATATATATATATGTGTGTGTATGTATATATATGTGTGTGTGTGTATATGTATATATATATATATATATGTATATATTGTGTGTATTTAGGCAGCATATTTTCATTTAGGGAAACATTATTAAATAACACGGATCTGTTTTGTTTGATGCGACTTTTTTTAATTTTTTCAATTTTCCGAATTGTCCATCTAATGTTTCGGTCAAATTGATATAAATATTATCCATGGGTTTCTTGTTCCATTCTTTTTTTTTTTTTGCAAGTACTTTCGATTTGAATCATCTTCAGGCGGTATTAGTTTTAGTGTCTTTACAAATTATGACTTTACTGTTGTGCTCATTTTTGAATTATAACGGCGAGTAGATTATAACTTGAAAAAGCGTCGTAAAGTTGAAATGTACACGAGAGCGTGATGACGTTCTACACATATGGGAGATTTAAAAGTTTGACTGAGAACCGTTAAGAAATTGATGACGTTAAAGAAAGTGCATACAATTCAAACGCATAACTACCTAATGGCTAAGAATTTGGTAATGTTAATTATTATGCTAGACACTTTAAAATGTTGCGACTAGTTTAATAATTGACATCATTAATTGTGGGATGTTTAGTTTTTATGTAGAGGGCTTCGAGTATTTTTAATTTTTTGATATTGGTATCGTGGTGTATTATTTTGGTATTGTTAACAAGGATGTTTCTATATTGGGATGTAGTACAATTATGTTTTTTAGGTGTTGGCATATAGAGCTAGTGTTGGGGAAATGTAGGGTGAGTCTTCGGGATAGTGTTGTGGAAGTGAAACCTGTGTAAGTATTAGTTTTTTAATATATATATATGTGAATGTATGTATTTATAAATATTTAATAAATAAAAGAATGCACACAATCTAATACGAATATAGGCATACAACTAAAGTGGGAGCTTATATTGACATTGATTCCCTTGGGTATTCACCTCACAGTACGAGGTAAGTATAAAACGTAATCACAATTAAAGATAAGTATACATATGTTATGATGAGGTAACATCATTTGATAAAAAATAAAAATTTAAAAGCTCTTTTTTGTATTTTGATTCATGTTTAGTTAACTAAAAACTTGTTTATTTGTGAGGGGCAAACTTCCCCCGATTTAGTTTCGCATTAAGTAAAGACTCACTTGTTAAGTGAAGAATTCTTGGTAATGAATTTTATCTTTGTGTTAGTGTCAACGATTTATGAATTAATACTAAATATCTTCCACAAAAACACCGCAGTATAACAATATTGATAGTTGATTTAATATATGGCTGAATCTAAAAAAATAGCTCTTAACTGATTAACTTTTAAGAGACCAGCTCCGTTGTAAGCTTCGTATCTAAATGATCTAAATAGACATATGAAGGCTAATTGATGTATCTATAGAAAGTAAAAAAAATACCCTCAAGTGAATTCGAATTTTTATAAATTAATTATAGAACCTATTAAATATTTTAAGAAATATTACTGACTTAAAATTTATAAATGTCCACATTACTTTTATGATGTACGCGCTCTGAACAGAACACATCAAAATGGCGTATTAGTGGGTTCCCCTACGTGTGAGTTTGGTCTTTTCTGTGTTTTTTGTTTGGTTTCACCCAACAATGAACCACTGTCCAATGAGGGTATTTCGAAACCACTTACATAACTTTTTATTCTTGGTGATTTTTTTCTGATGATTCTCTAATGTTGCAGAGACGATATTAACATAAACATGTGGTTTGGCTCAAGAAAAATGAAACGGACTGTAAAGCATATATCTCAGAGAAATGTTATGTTTTTTCCAAAATGTGAAAAATTAAAAATAATAAAATGTAAACATGGTTATTGGAATACAATATCGACTTGACTTACATTTGCTCCATTGTCACTAATTGACAATCATCGAGCTGAATCTTGTAAATATACTGCAAACTATAAAGCCACAGATAGTACACGATAATACATATATTGCCATTAATAATTAATTATATATATATATATATATATATATATATATATATGTATATATATATATATAGACACAGAGAAAGAGAGAGAGAGATAGCGAGAGTGGAAAGATGAGAATAACAAATTGTAACGATACAATATTTATTAGAACATCAAATATATATACCGAAGTCTAACTGACAAACCTCATTCTGAACACTGTGAAACCGATAATTCCAGCACCAGACAACTGCACATACAAGATAAACGAGGCGTTTCCAATTGCTGTCCGAAGATCAGCCTCTTAACACAATATGTGGATTTCAAAACAATTTGATTATTATTCTTATTCAAATATTAATTTCCAATATAACAGCAGTTGTTTATTTGTGTATGTGTTTCAGGATAGCGTCCCCACTTACTCTACGCTCTCATCCTAACATAAGACTCTTTACCTGTTGGTCTTTATTTTGTTTTATTTTATTTCATGTAAAATGTTCAAAGTTAAATGTTGCCGATCATATTTACAATTACATTGTCGGTGTTTCCCTATCCTCTGATTAAAAGAGTTTATCTTTGAAAATTCATTGATTAAGGATATGAAGCTCTTTGCTCTGAACTTTTATGTTCTAATAAATAGTGTATCTGTGCAATTGTTTATTCTAATCTTTTATCTCTGGAATTGATTGTTCTATTCAATATATTGAGCTTTATATTATCAAGATAGAGTATTATTAAACGATAATTACATCATCTTTAATTTAATTCAACATTTAAATTTTATATATATATATATATACTTATTTTAGAAACTAGTATGTAATTGCTATGTATTTTCTGTATTTATTTCAACAGTGCTCAACGCATGGAAACGGCTTAATATGAGTAGAAAAATACACTTATTGCTAGTAAACTACACGATATGTTTGTTTTTAACCGGGTATTTCTTGATGATTTCTTCCCGCATTGAAATACAAACGTTTGTGCATAGCTTACTTACCAAATTGGTAACTACAATACACACATAGAAACAGTACCACATACATATACATACAACCCCCCCCACACACACACACACACCCACATATATATATACATATATAATATTATATTTCAAAATCACACTTTACATCATTTTTTTTATAATCAAATAGTGTAAACTGCATTAATGATATTTTAATAAAGTCCATATATATATATATATATATATATATATATATATATATATATATAGTTGACACTTTGTTAAATTGTTTAAATAAGCTATATTTATTATATTATCTTGTTTAACACGTCAATCTGAAACACAAAACTGTTGTCTGTACCTACTGGGTGTGTCTTGTTTACTCGCTTCTCAGAACATAATTGTGACGGTTCATAATCGCGATTCACTGTAATTTTATGAGCTCGCAAAAAGAACTTGCTATGTATTACATTAAACATTAAGCCCTTTTTGCCGTTTGGTGAAAATAAATGGTCCTCGATTAGCTGTCCATAAATTGCAGTATGGGCTGATAAGAATATGATCGCTTTTTCATGGGTCCTGATTTGAATACACGATTGCGCCTCATTATGCATTAATTCCTCCGTTTGGTCATAGTATAATGACCGCCAGTTGCCTGAATCGAAACCAACTAGCCAGAACACGAGAGAAAACGAGAAGGGCACTGTTAAAGCCAATTAGTGAGAATGACGAAGGCGGGAAAGCGAAAGAGACCAACAATAAAAGTGATTTGCATCTTTTATTTGTGAAATAATATTAGTGTTAATAGTATGTTATGAGCAGACACCGGTAAAATGAGTTAGTGTGGCTAAATCATATATTCGAATAGACAGTAAAAATATATTTTGCATTTAAAATATGCATCAGAATATATATATATATATATATATATATATATATATATATATATATATATAAATACATTTCATATATAATAAAGTAAACTTGATTTTCCCGTGCACATTTTAATACGATCGCTCTTTAAACACAGACGCTATATAGAATGTTGACATCGTCACACTTTATGCCAATAATTGTTGTGATTTATCTGTAATTATCAGTACTTTCTAATCGATTTCAAAGTGTCCCACATTAATTCCGGTATGTCTCATCCATATAAAATAGTGATACACACAAGAAGTTGGAGTAACTTTTACTCACACGCAAAAAACTAATACTACCACTACCACAATCTTAAACCGGGGCGTATTGTTCATAGAAAAGTCCGTCATTGTTTCATTTTCTTAAATTCCGTACTATTGTCTTTCACCCAGTATACATTCACAAACTTAATACGATTCGCTCCCTTCAGAGGCTATTCCTCCTGCTTTTACAACGCTTTGATTGGCTGGCTACAATCCGATTCTGGGAAGTTGAATAGAATTCACGAACACGAATCAAACACACTTAATATAAAACATTCCGTCTCCTACTTCTCTATTCGCTAATAGCATTTATCAAAACGTTCAGTACAACGCTTTCATTTAGTAAAATAATTTGTAGTAAATTATTTTTCAATGTTAATATTTATGAAACTTATGAAAACATAAAAATATAGAACGACTGCCCCTCAACTTCATGTTCGATCCTCCTGTCGTTATGACGATGTTCTAACAAAAAATGAATACAGATTGGAGGTCACATACTGCCAACCCCGCAGTAAAATACATACATATTTACTTTTTTTACTTTTTACAATAGATTAACGTTTCATTTGCCGTATTTGTTGTTGTTTATATCTGACCTCAACTTCTTGACTGTTACATTTTCTAGACTACAAATATGTTGTATTATTTACTTGCTTTGGTTCTAAAGTTCTGTGACGAACGTGATTATTTTGAACCAGGATCGAGCGGTGGAAGTTGTCCCGACTTGCTTCATTCCCATCATAAAATAGCAAGATTTTGCTTGCCGTTCACATTAAAAGTCAAATAAATGGGTGAAGTGTAGGTCGAGTGAGGATTCGAACAAGAAAACTGGCTTAATTTTAGTTATTTTCATTTTTATTGGATTATTGCAGTGGCACAACTCTCCGCAATCGGTTTTCCTTTCTTGTGCATACTCAATCATATTTGCGTAATTCTGGTAAGACTCATCTTTCTGTTGGCAGAATTTTACCACATAAATTTACTGGGTATGTAAAATTGTAGGTGGAGTGAGGATTCGAACACTTCCCGATAAATTACGAATACCGGCTTAATTTCAGTTATTTTTATTTAAGCATCCCGGTAAGCAAATCTATATGTGGTTATGAAAATTGAGTTGGTTTGGATATGTCTGAGTTAACTCAATAAAAGAAGGAACAGAAATCGCATTGGTGGACGGCGATTAATTTCTAAACTCGATGTTGCGACGAGCAGAACAGATAGAAAGAAAAAAAAAGAAAAGATGAGAAAGGGGAGAAAACGTCGAGCAAGCGATAGGCCGATTGTTTTTTAAATGAGGCAACAAGTTGAATAAATTTTATTTAATTCCGTAGCAGTTATTTGTATTAGTTATTTGGAGTCAGAGTAAGAATTCTTTCCCGATAGACTTTCACATCCTTTCTTTCAGGTTCTTAATGTAGGGGAAATGCATGTCTCCCAAAATGATGTACTCCGCATTGAGACCCCCAAAAAAATAATTGCCGCAATCTTGAAAGATTTCTTCCCATAAATAGACCGTTATGTATGCTATTCAGTACGTTAAAACCTTCGGAAATATATGTCCATTGCTAGTAAGAGCAGACGCACTTCTTGCTTAACACCATCCGTCTTGCTATCTATTATATTTTTAAACTTACTTTTGAGCATACAATTACTGTTTGATTTGTCGATTGATATATAATATTTTTAAAAATTTATTTACAATTGTCGACTGTTTACTATTCTGCATTTCACAATTTACTATGATGTTCCATTTATTTGCCTCGCAGGATGGGCTAAACTCCAAATCCGGACAAAAATAAAAATTGCCGCAAAATAGACTTGAATTCTATTTTGAAAAATATAATAAAAAGAAACCAAACATACAAACTATTGTAAAATCGGACAATATTCTAAATATAAGCCCATGATTATATTTTTGTTAGTATTCAAAGTTAGAGTTTTTCTAAAATGTTGACTAAATGAGATTAGTTTAGACACGGGAGATAACTCCTTGATTTTGATTGGGGTAGACAGTTGCTGTTAGAGGCGGGAAATGGCGGCCATAATAGTAGACACCGAATAAATATTATTAACGCCGCATGATAGCACTTTACACTAACGGTCCGAAGTGTTTTGTAATTAGACGTGTAAACAATTGTTTTCTTTATTGGAATTTTATGGAGGGGAATTAAAATGTCTGCACTCATAAAGGAAAGCCCATTGGATGTGAAACAAATAACAATGTTATACAATGATTTCAATTTCACTGACCACGAACTGAACAGATGGAGATAAAAATAAAAAAATTAATTAAAACGAACAAAAGATAGGAAAATTATAATTCATGCGCTCACAATAGATGCTGTTGGAAACACAATCACAGTTTCCTCAATCTAGACGAACTTCTTCACTTACTGCGGAAAGCTCCACGCATATTATTTGGTCACATGTTCTTTTTGGGTGGTTCAGTTCGTTTGGTTTTTAGGAAAAACAAAACATTAAACGATAGAAAGGGAGATATCAGAAACCCCTCACATAGAAATATTTATTTTGTTTGCTTCGTTCTTTAAACCTTTCTCGTAATGAAATTAAATATTTATTCTTTTTTTATTTTAAAAAGTCAACGCTTATTATTTTATATCCTCCTGGGCAGTGTGTAAATAATATACTTGGGCTTGCCATTAATTCTATTTTCATCCCAACTTGATGCGGGTTTCTGCACTAGAATTTATTTGTCCCAATTTTTTTTAACATAAAAAATAAAATTTGGTCCAGTGGAAAAAAGTTATTTTAAATATGTGTGCTCATATGTGTGTAGGATAACGCCTTCCCCATTGACTTTGAATAAACAAAAGTTTTTTTTTTAGTTTTATTTAAAAGGAATATTTATTTTTGTATCCCAAAAATAGCAAACAGTACAATTAATCTAAACATATTTATATCTCGAAAGGAGTAAAATATATGGCAATGTTGAGCAGTTTAAATTGACAAAAATAGCAATTAAGGAACGCTCATCATGCCCTTTTAGTCGACATAACTTTTTACATTCTTAATAAAATTTAAGGATCGAATAGTAGAAAGATAGAGATAAGTTAGCTGATTCTAAATATGTAAGTATAAAAAGGATTGGTGCCATAGAAACAGATTTGTGACTTTTAGTAGAAACAATTTAAAAAGTGGTTGACTTTTGAAGAAATGTTTTTCAGGAAAACAAGACGAAAAAGGCCAAAGTGAACACTGAAGCCACACTTTTAGATGTACGAAAGCCAAAAACAATGCCAAATAGATATGTCTGTTTAAGTATGATATAACATTGGCTATATTGAATATATTAACCCTTGAGTATGTTGAAGATGTAAACCCCCAAATATGTGTATCTTTTTTGCATTAGTTTCGTATTCTTTTATAAGCGGTGAAATATGAAATTGAAACTGTAGATGTTTTATATATGCTTTTTGCTGAAAATTAAAATTAAAAAAAATACATAATCATTGCGCTTAATAAATAATGCTTTCTACAATATACATATTAATTTTGATAAACTACTGGAATACTTCAAATAATATTTGAACAGGTTATATTAAAATGATAGTTGATAAACTTGTAGATTGATACCCTCAACCCTCCTCCCCTTCCCTAAAATCATGAGATAATCCTTTTTCATGCGATTACGTGTAGGGAAAGAAAACATATTATCTCAGAATTTAGAATTTTGCATATTAATTTAACGTTAACTTATCACCGATGTCTGGTCGACCGCTATCAGGATAGCGTTTAAAGATAATATAACTATATTTTTTTGCAAACGGATATGTTTTTATTTGGGAAGGGGTAAAGAAATCCATTAATGCAACCACTAAGTCAAGGTCCATGTGGAAACAGTCGTCCCACAAAAAGAGCATCACTTGATAACGGAGAGCAAAACACCGTTCTCTCACCTGCAAAGATATATCGATTTCGAATTCCACCTATACAAGCAAACAGATATTGTTCTTAGAATTTTGTCGGCGATCGCATCAAACCAATGTAGAAGTATCGGTTTAGTATAAAACATACTATTATCTCCTCAAAATATTAGTATTATTTGAATGCATTTAATTCATTGAAACGTTGTTTTAAGCCAGAAGATAATATCATTTACACATCGATAAGTTGTTTAATTTCACTTACGCTTTATTAATATCGCTATTAATAAATAATAGATTTAAAAATATTGTCCGTTGACTTGTTTTTGCTTCAGCATGGTGTATGATTGATATAGTTCCTGAAACACTTAATCATGCGATAGCTTGTTTCGTTGTCGACGCGACAACCCCAGTTAATAATATTATCTTTACAGTAGAATTGTAAAGTAGCATATTATTATGAAGGCGTGTAATTGATGACTGCATTGTAAGTGATTCAGGAAATTAATATTATTAGAACATGTCTAGCATAGGATGCACTCATTTATCATCAACTAAACAACCAATTAGATACCGCATCTCTTGTTTTCACAACGAACATTTGCTTTATTTAATTACGAAGGAGAAAAACCTTATTCAGGAAAAAAACACCTTACGATAAATGTTAGCGAGCTGACTAGAATAACACTGGAATCATGAGTACTCTTAGATGATTGCAACGATTGCACTACCATACAATAAAAGCATCAGCTAACACTGAAAAGCAGAAATATTTGTATTTTTCTTAAAAAAACACTGGGGTTTTAGGGCTAAAGGACCTGTGATGACTTATTCATATATCAACGTCGATATATATATAACATATATATATATATGTGTGTGTATGTGTGTGTGTGGGGGTGCGGGTCTAATATATGTATGTGTATAGATAAACTTTCGTTAGAATTAATCTTATTTATTGTCTTCTGGCCGGCAACAGCAATTATTAATCGTCGAACGAGACTGGATTTCATTAAAAATAATCATTTCTAAATTCGCTTCTATTAGATAAAAAGAAACTTCACAGACAAATTGTTTTTAGTTATCGGAATTGGATTTCCATTGAGTTATTGTTCACATGTCTAGTGTGCAAACGCACATAGACTAGACTACGTTATTTGTATGCAAACGCTATAAAAGGAACATTTTGTTTAGTAGAATAATAATGTCAATTTTATATAATAGTTTTGTACTAATTATTTAAATACATGCATAATTGTCGTATATTTAGTATAATTATCTTTGCATCGATCTGTTACTAGATTTGTGTAAATATAATTTTTTTAATTAATAAACACATTATTGAAGAGAAGTGTGCGCGGATTATGAATTTCCCCGTAACAGTAACAACTGTCAGCAGAATAGTCGTTACAGTGGCCGTCAGTAAACATACACTAATACGCGGTTTTTGAGAGACACATAACAAACATGTTGCTGTTTATCTACAATAAGTACCAGTGAGTGTTCGGCTTGTGTTGAAACAGATCAACACTAAACGTTGCTATAAGTATAGTCACATCACATACAACTGCACTTCGAGTAACTAAAGACTTAGAAGAAATCCTAGAAATGGATATCACCCGAAGTTTATGAACATCATAGCAATCATCTATTTGTCGTCAATTTTTCTGCTGCGGAATAGAAAAACCCATTTTATGATCGTACACTCACGTGATACGATATACATATATATATACATATATATATATATATATATATATATATATATATATATATATATATATATATATGTTAATAAAAATAGACACCTATCAGTGTCTGGGCTATATAAAGTTATAGTTATAGGGCCGTACCATCACATCCCCCAATACCTGAAGTTCAGATGCTGATGGTTGCTTGGTATTACACATTAATATTAATATACTAATCTCTCTGAAATCCGGAGAAGTAGAAAATGTAGAGCAATATTGTAACTACATCCTGTATACGCATCATAAAATACAGATAGTATTTACTGTTTGTGACCAAATTCTGTTGCGCTAAAATTCTCGACCGCACAGATTGCATATAATTCTGCAGTAATTGAACAACTTTGTTTCCGAAATCCCCTCTGACTTATTTCTGCCCGGGAAAATCTGCTGAAAAATTAATGCTTGTGAAATCGTCGTTTCAAAATGTGATTCACCATTTTGTTTCTATCTTGTAAAGCTCTTCTACAATAAATATTATTATCGTTTGAATTTACCGAAATGTCTCGTCTGCTTTATAGATACGTGTAATTATTTATTTCTTGTTAAATATATTTCCAGTTGAAAGAAGGAAAAACATAACTAAAATCGGTTTAATTAAAAAAGTTAGTTTCATCTACTTTTTATGTATATTATTTGAAAATAATCCATACACATATGTGATGCATACGATATTATTTCTTAACTCGAAAGTGTTCCTTGAAGACGTATGCACGTATAATGTTACCAGTGATGGAACATTGATAACTATTACAAATAGACTCATAAATATATATTTTACAGTTCGTATCTTTTTTTCAATTACATTTAACTAATAAACATGTTAGTTTAAACACATATATTTGTATTACTAACAATTCACCGCTTATAAAGGTCCAAAGGCTACTCAATGCCAAGAGTTATTCACTTTGTAAGTGGACGATGAAACGTCTGAGCGACTTGTAACGATGATTCCTACTAGTCAGAACATTATTATTCAAGAGAACGCCTCAACAAGAATGTGTTTACATTGGACTCAAACACCTCAATGTTGCAGTCAGCTGCATAGCAGCCCCGTGATATTGTATTAAACGAACGAGCAGTTCTAGGAAATACACTTTTCTTATATAAGTTTCATTTAGATTGAGATGCAAAGAGGGAGAAAACGTAAATTATTGACAGTAATTGTAACTGAAATACTTTTTTAATGGTTTACAAGAAGAACACAAAATAGGAGCTCAGTCCAGAACTCATCATGCAAATAACGATCGAACAGATAAAGACTAGCAACGTATCTTTCATAATAAATATGCTGTAGAGAAGAGAAAAGTGTATCGTGTAATACATTTTAGAAATCAGGTTCGTATTCTGTGAAGAGGAAAAAGGTGTTTTGTGTGGTACCTCTCTAGATTTTAAATCAGTACCCATATGTAAACGCGTAGTTAACTCTTATAGATAGGATAATGCGTCAGTAGTGAGGTAAATATTGAGCGATAGAATGATCCAACTATTTTCCACCGACCTTTGCCTGGGAGTTTTATGTTTGGTCTAAATTGAAAGTCAGTCTAAGAAGCTTATCAAAACAGGGTGCGTTCTCAAAAAGAAAGCCATTCATTTAAATTGGGGCAAAATGAAGATAAGAGCGTTGGTTGTAAGAAGAAGAATAAGAAATATCTTGATCATTAATTCGCTTTTAAACGTTGGCATACATGGTTGTGTTATCTGCATAAATGTCGACAAATAATCTTGGTATGGGGTTTTAGAGATCATTGATGAAGATCAGAAAGAGTGGCAGGTATATTTGGATGTTTTAGGCATGTCAAGATTGATT
>OY744523.1:89794293-89879293 GCA_963556195.1 Sepiola atlantica
CGTGTGTGACAAACAAACCACATTAATTACACACATATGTTACAACTTAAATTGATGCATTTTTGTGGATAATCTTAATCATCGCAGACCTGATATGCTTATACTAATGTGTCATGCACTATATTATGTAATACTACATTAATATCTTAACGCATTAATTAGCGACAAGCGTACACATATCATAATTGATTCCTTAGTGAAAATGTATAGGAAAATTAAGTAAATATGGAAATATTACTTTATTCATACGTTAAATCGACAATGTTATTATTAAATTAGAGAAAAGTGCTACACTATGTTATATATTTGTTTAGTGATGCATATGTTGGAACATTTAAATGAATAACTACAGTGAAATGTTGTCAATTGTAATTGACTTGTCGCTATCATCCCTCTGGAAAGCAATATGAACGTTCCTCCTACGTTTTCACAAATGTGAATTTCTTTCGCCTTCAAGTGCGTTGTTCATTTACAGTGGTGATTTTTTTGATGGCACTTAAATAAAAATATAATTACTTATATGGGTAAGTCGTCGATTTTTATTTTATTTATCCGAAATATTTTAAGCATTTCACAGGGTGCATGTATATATATATATATATATATATATATATATATATATATATATATATATATATATATATATACATACATATATATACATATATATATATATATATATATGTATATATACGTTGACTAGAAAAACATTTTTTAAAACAAATTCATTACATAAGTAGTATTTTTCTGATAGAGTATTTAGAAAGCTGAAGGGAATGCAGAGAGACGGATTAGTGAGTAACTGGAAAGACCAGAAATAATAAATCGAAGGTGAAGACTTACAATTATCTATTTATTTTTTTTGTCAATCGTAAATACACAGCAAGTATGGTGCAAATTGTATGTAATGCCCAGGTCATGATAGGAAATCATGTGATATTTCCGGAAAATAATCCCATTGTTAAAAATAGACACGACATAAAAGTCCGACTGTATAGAATTAACATTCTTGTATGCCAGAAAGTAGAAACAGAACAGCCCCACACATATAGATAGAGACGCTGAAGCATACACATAGATATAGTGTCCAAAGATGAGTGTGTACTATTAAATAGAAACTGAGTATAGTATGGTAAATAACTGGTGGTTGTAATATGATTTTATTTATATATATTATTGGATTCTATATGTTTTGTTTTCATATAAAATGTACTTTATATTTATTGTAAATTAAATTATATTTCGATTATCATATATTCGAGTAATAATATTAATTGTGAATTTTTAAAACTTTCATTATAGAATAGAATATATCTAAGTTGTACGTAAGCCTTGGTGAACCTAATTACATGTTAATTATAACCGTAAACACACACACTCGCGCTCAACAGAAATCGTTATAACATCAGGACGAATTTCAACTTGACTGCGACAAATATGTCTCAATCAATAAAGGATTGAACAGGAAAAAAGAGGAAAAAATGCCTATACTTTTGTAAATGGCATATATCGCCGAAAGTACTCAAGTTTTAAAAAGAAATAAATAATTTATTTACTAAAAACAAAAAAAAATTGTTACGGTCTTTCGAAATATTTTTCTAATATATATATATATATATATATATATATATATATATATATATATATATATATATATATATATATGTGTGTGTGTGTGTGTGTTTGTGTGTGTGTGAAAAAAGACAAACAGAAAACAGGTTAAAATGCAGGAGAAAAACAAAAACGAGAGATTTGACCTGTTTCGTTCGTATTAACGAACGTCTTCTGAAAAAATTAAGTTTCAGAAACAATTTTATTTTGAAAGCACACATCTCAGAGAAAGAAATGATTATTTTATTAGACCATATGAGAAGACTTTTAGCGACATTGAATATGATTTGACAAGTAGGTAATATATTTTCTTGATGTTTTGGTTATTTTTTAAAAATGTTTATTTATTTTATTTTTCCTATTTCTTTTTCGCACCTACCGAACTAGTTTGCTTTTGATTTTGTAGTAGATTTTTCTAGACTGTCAATTTAAGAGTTGTATTGCTTTAATACACTTACAACGAGACGAATAAGAAAACCTATCTTTGATATTTTACGGTTTATTTGTGGAGGCTTACGTTCGGTGTATCAATTTCATGCCTGCTCCTACGTGCGATAGGTTGGATTGGGTTTATTTATATATATATATATATATATATATATATATATATATATTGGATTGGGTTTATATATATATATATATATATATATATATATATATATATATATATATATATATATATATATATATATATATATATATATATATATATATAATTAACTTGTTACCAATATCCAGGGGGTATGAATCCGAAGGAAGTTGAAACCGGATTTATGAGAGTGCTCAATGAAAATTCAGAGCAAAATATATTTTTTGTTGATGATTTTATTCCATTACTTGCCACAAAACATATTCTATTTCGTTAACACTTGCAAATAGCGTCAACATCGTCAGGCTACAAATGGAATAAAATGGCAAGTGTTAACGAAACAGAATATGTTTTGTCGCAAGTAATGGAATAAAATCATCAACAATATATATATATATATATATATGTGTATATATATATATATTTACACACATAATTGTATGCATGCATATATATATATATATATATATATATATATATATATATATATATATATATATATATATATATATATATTTCCACGTCATGTGTGCTTATTCTGGTTATATTTGCCTGCAACCAATTGTAAGTAATTTAGGTGCCTAATATGGGATCATTATAATTGTTATTTTCTATGATACGATAGCATGGACGACATATTTCTGAATATATTCATTTCCAGAGCATGATTACAAATTAAGAATTTGTTAGATAAAATTAATTTATCGAACTGAACATGTTGGCGCAATTTACATATCGCCTTAAAGATTTAAAAAGGAAGATATAGTTATACTAAATCGAATTTCTTGAATTCTTGTTGTTATATTAATCAAAAGTTATTGCCTTATTTTTATTCTAGGAAGTGTCTTAAATATAATGCGTAAGCTAAAAGCGTCTTACAAACAAATTTAGAATCATAGAATATAGTTGAATTAGTGCTTATGTAGTCTAGACACTCTTAAAGGCAAATCGAATGTATTTGAATGTTCAAGTTAGAGAGGGTGACCATATGATCTCCCTTACCACTCTTAATATCATTAAGTGATACCTATTGTTTACATTTCACAGAAGTCGGACATAACTGAATTACCACAAAAGGCATCCTACTTCCCTCTCTGCATAAAACTACATTAAAGTAGATATAACACACGTTGGGGGAAATACACCTAAAAGCTCTATTCTAAAACCATCAATGATAGGTTAATTCGTTCAGGAATAACTACCGTACAAATAAATATATAAAATAACTTAAATGGGTATATATATATATATATATATATATATATATATATATATATATATATATATATATATATATATATACATATATATATAAAGAGAGAGAGAGAGGGAGAGAGAGAGAAAAAAGAAAGAGAGGAAGAAAGAGATAGACGGGCAGTGTAAGTTTAGTATTAACACAGCATGACGTCGCTAGCTATAAATGCATCGTTCTTTCATTACGTTGACCGCTCTTATGACGTCAAGCCGCCGGATAAATTGTTAAAATTACCACGTTTTATTCACTATCTAGCGATGTCCCAGTAGTTCTAGATGTCAGCATTTGAGTTGTAAAATACTCGGAATCTTGGCTTTCGAATCGCATGACCAGTAGTGAATAGTTATGTCTCTATGCCGATGAGTCCCGATTATAAAACACAAAATGTATACGTACCTAGATAATAAACAGAACAAATATACATATATATATATATATATATATATATATATATATATATATATATATATATATATATATATGTATATGTATATATATATATATATATATATATATATATATATATATATATATATATATGTATATGTATATATATATATATATATATATATATATATATATACATATATATATATATATGTATATATATATACATTTTACCTGACGATAATTTTTTTTTACAGTAAAAAGTAAATATAACTTACATTCCTTTAAGATGGTCATATTTTGTACTGCTGCTAGATACATACAATACGGTAAGTCGTAACGAGATTTGTATTGCACACACACGCATCGCACATAAACCAAAGTGTAATTCTTGTACTACACACGATTCTCGGGTGTATTAGGTATCTCTATACAAAGCTTTGTCAGGTTAACCTGGCATGTGGAGACCCCCCTATATGTAAACTCTCATCAAATATTTAAAATATAGTATTCGAAGCCCAAATAAGATCTCCTCGACACGACCATACACTGACACTGGCTCATACGAGGAAAGGTGTAACTTATCCAAGTAGTATCACTCCAAAAAACAGAACTCAGTTCGATACTTCACCAGACTAGATGAATTCTTGTCCTGGAATCCGTTAAGATTAAAATGCAAAAAGAAAATACACTATAACATAATTAACTAGTCAATTAGAGAGAGAAAAATGAATGTGTTCAACTTCCTTACTAAGTGAAACGTTTAACAGGCTAAGGAGAACTTTAATGGTATATTCAAATATCTATGTGTTTCATATAGAGTTCAAGATTTAGAGCTGAAAAGGGGATTCTTGATTTCTGAGAACTTCGACTGAAGTAAAATAAAATAAAAAGAGAGAAACATACATATGGAAAATTGAAAAAAAACTGTGATTATACACGCATATACAGACGACATTAATTATATAGCGAACAGCATGCTATTTGTTTGTGAACAGTACTTGAATCAGTGTGATTGTATCTTATCAAGAATTACGCTACATGTGATTCTCTTGATTATATCAATTTGAAACCATAAGAATTATATCCGATTCCTGATTTTTACTTGTAGATTTATTTGTATTTGTTATATTGTTTCAAATCGTCATCTAAATAAGAAATGGAAGTAGTAGTAGTTAGTGTAGTAGTAGTAGTAATATTGAAGTATAAATATCATATATACATATATCCACGTATACATATAATCCAAGTGTTTCATACATACATATATATATATATATATATATATATATATATATATATATATATATATATATATATATTATTTCATGTATACAAATAAAATGAGTATATATATATTCTATGTATTCTATTTTAAGTATTTACTTTATATATATATATATATATATATATATATAAATAATAAATGCGAAAGTGAATTTTCTTTATCCAAACTATATTCATATCAAAACACCGTACTTCTTCCTGAGTCAGTTATACACAAAAATATGTTCACATAACATATATCTAGTCACAGAAAACCTGAGTATACACTCTTAACGCTTCACATTATTTGCATATTTATTTTTGGAACATGCTCTAATTAATACATATTTACTACTATTCACTTATAATTTAATGTTGATATTTTATTATATATACGAAATACTTTTCTCAATATTATTTTTATTATCATTATCAGTTGTAATATTGTTGCAAACTATGTAATGAATTAAGTTTAGAATTTTAAATCATAACTTATGTCTCATTTTTTTTTTCGGTGGGGGGGGGGACTACGCATATACTTACACTAACAACAGCCTCGATAACTTAGAAATAATTACATTTTAAACATATAATTTGCATTAAACGCAACACTTACCAAAAGTGTTCTGTTAATAATTAAATGCATGCATTTATTATTTGTAAATAATAATACAATCACTGATAATATACAATCACTGACACATCTAAGGATAGGGCTTGTCGTCTGAGTCCGAGTTTAAGTATATTTCAAATCTTTCAAAATTATTTAATCAAATATCGGAGATATACTTTAATCAGATTGAAATATAGAATACATAAAAAGTAAATCGAAGATGGTAAACATGTATATACATATATATATATATATATATATATATATATATATATATATATATATATATATGTATATATAAATGTATATATATATCTATATATATATGTAAGAGGATCACATACATGATATATCAGAAAACATCAGATAGGATGTATTTAATTGTGTTTTCTTTTTCTCTTTTTTACTAAAACACACACATTTATAGAAGCGTTTAAATAACCTACTAGACACACTCCTTGAGTGTCTTTTGTTTCTCTGTATGACAGCTTGCCAGGATAACCTACCATAAGGATATGTTACCCTACAAGTAAACCCTGACACACATATTGTAAATAATATTGCATTCGAAACACAAAAAAAAACTTTAACACGACTATACACTGACTCATATACTAGATCATTTTTTTGTGTTTTGGAATCTGTTAGGGCCAAGGCACCATAGTAAAGATATACTATGACAGAGTTAACTAGTTAATTTTGGAAAGGGGAATTCATATTCTTAATTTCTTTACAAATTCACTGTTTGACAAAAAAGGAGAACTTAAATAGAATATTTGAGTACTTATGTGTTACATAGTGTTAGTCTCAAGAAAATGGCCATTTATTTCTGAGAGCTTCGATAGAATTAAAATGAAACAAAACAATATATATATATATATATATATATATATATATATATATATATCATGAGTCGGTTACTGACTAATAGGCACTGTACTACAAGTAGATTTTGGAAGGTCAGCTTAGACCGCTGAGCATGTCATGACAACAATGAGGTGCCCTGATACGAAGAAACAGATTCCTATGATAATACATATATATATATATATATATATATATATATATATACATATATATATATATATATATATGTATATATATATATATATATATATATATATATATATATATGTATATATATGTATATATATATATATATATATATATAATGGTAATAATCCAGGTAAAAAAATATCCATAGGGTGGTAATCCAGATAATTTTAACCGGATTCATAAAAAGTGCTCAATATAAAAATAGAGCTTTATATATGATCATTTTATTTACATAGACATGTACAAACTCTGCGACACTGGCATGTCGATGTTATCGATAAACAGTTACTATAAACTGAGATCTCATCAGGCAGAGTTCGAATCCGATCTTAACCTAAGATCATATTTGGAGAGAAATATGATTTGTGGTTAAATATGATCTGAGGTTAAGATCGGATTCTAACTCTGCCTGATGATATCTCAGTTTATACTAACTGTTGATCGATAATATCGATATGCCAGTGTCACAGATTTTGTACATGTCTGTGTAAATAAAATTATCATATATATATATATATATATATATATATATATATATATATATATATATATATATATATGTTTGTGTGTATGGGTGTTGTATCCGTCGAAATTCAGCATTCAGACACACACTACGTTCTAATACAAAAAATACAAAACTACTAACTACATGCTCATATACATTTATTTATTTCCCGGAGCTGATACCCCTTATTCTTTGGCGTACACGCTATCAACAATTTTGCTAACAATCGTATTTTATTGAGTATGATGTTTACAGATAACCCGGTGATCTCAGCCCGCAGGGGTTAATCTGCTATATGTAATTGATTTTTCAGTCGATGTTTTAATAGTGTGAGCCACTATTGTAGATTTCGACACCTGAAGGCGAACACGGTTTGCGGTTCGACTAAAACTATTAATGCAAATATTCCGGTAACATAATAACTAGTACTAAGTACGTAAAGGAAGCCTCAAGAAATGTAATATAATATATATATATATATATATATATATATATATATATATATATATATATCTTATATTATATTACATTTCTTTAGGCTTCCTTCACGTTCTTAGTACTAGTTATTATGTTATAAAAAATATTCCGGTAACATAATAACTAGTATTAAGAACGTGATAGAAGCCTCAAGAAATGTAATATAATGTAATATTATATAATATATATATATACATATATATATATATATATACATATATATATATATATATATATATATATATATATATATATATATATATATATATATATATTATGTTGTATTAAATTTATTGAGGCTTCCTTCACGTTCTTAATACTAGTTATTATGTTACCGGAATATTTTTATAAACCCTGTTTAAATTCTTTGGATTACAAACTTGTGGTTGTTTTACCTGGATTTTTGTTATTATCATATACATATATATATATAATTTCAATATATATCTATATATATATAATTTCAATATATATATACATATATATATATATATATATATATATATATATATATATAATAATCCAGGTAAAACATCCACAGGGTAGTGATCCAACGAATTTCAACCGGGTTTACTAAAAGTTCTCAATATCAGATAGAGCTTTTATATATGATTATTTTTATTTACACAGACATGCACAAAATCTGCAACACTGGCATGTCGATGTTATCGATCAACAGTTATTATACACCGAGATCAAATCATGAAGTGTTAGAACTCGATCTTCACCTTACATCATATTTGGAAAGAAAAGACATTAAACATTTCAAAATTTAAAGATTTTTCCATTTATACATGTATGTGTAAATAAAATAATCATATATATATATATATATATATATATATATATATATATATATATATATACATTCGTAGATATTGTCCGGTATAGATGTGTGCATATGTATTTTTATGTAGGTGTATATATGAATATGTATATGTCTATATATGTATAAATATATATATATATATATATATATATATATGTATATGTATATATATAAAAGTGTATATATATGTATATGTATACATGTGTATAGTGTATGTAGTTTTGTGTGTGTATGTGTGTATGTGGGTGGTGTGTACGTATGTGTATATGCATGTATATATGGTGTGTGTGTAACTGTGTATATGTGCGAATGTATATATATATATATATATATATATATATATATATATATATATATATACGTATCTGCCTGTGTCATACAATGTCCAAAACGACAACCCGATATGTATGTATTCGCGTTCATGCGTATGTGATGTATATATAGATGTTCAGCTATCACTAAAAAACATTTAACTATTGCTTACATCTGTGATACATGAATCCACGATTAATACGACCAAACACTTATTTTATTCCCCCGCAGCAAATATATGTAATAAGCCCACCTAAACTGTGAACAAGAATGTAGACTCCAAGCACGATCTATCTTTTGAAATAATTTTATTTTAATAAAATTATTTAAAAAATAAATTATTTAAAAAAAGATTTCTTGAAATAAATGTTTTTCTTTAAAATTTTTTTTAATACATTTTTCAAGATCATTTTTAAAATAATCATTTTAGCCCTAGACCTTTAAAACACAGACCGCAAGACAAATTCCTTTCATATCTTTCTAATCTACTTCCACCCTTTATATAAACTTATTAAACTCGGCAAAATATAAACAACTCCCTTTTCCCAACAATAAATAGGTTACAGCTTGACGCTGATCACCAAATCTTTAATCACCCATACCTTAACCCTCTTGTTTAGCTACTTAAAAATGTAAAAAGATATGTTTGTACAGTAGTATATATGCGTATTTTTATACGTGTATATATATATATCGACACCAGCTTAAACATATCGGCTCTAAATCTATTTTTGTGACCTATCAAAAGACTGATCAACCAGGGAGCTAGACGTTATCGTAATGCACACTTCGAAATACATCGAACTTTGATTGCCAAACTTAATTCTGAACTCTGTGAAACGGATCATTCCACTATTAAACATACTGAATGAATTAAGCTTTACAAACAGCCGTCTAACAATCAGCTTCTTAAAAGCAATATTTGGACTCCTAAACAATTCTAGTATTATTTTTCCAACATTAATTTCCAATATAGCAGCTGTTTAATTGTTGACGTGCTTTTTTGACGGCGTCTACCCAAACTCGACGTTCCCATCTCAAAAAAATACTCTTCATGTTTTGGTATCAAACTGTGTATAATTTTTTTTAAGTTGCCGATCATATTTACAATTACATTGACGTTTTTTTTCTATCCTCAGATGAAACGTGTTGATTTTTAAAAATCCATAGATTCAAGATATAACACTCCTAGCTTTGTACATCTAATGTTCTAATAAATATGGGATCTTTAGAAATGTTTGTATTCTCATGTTTAGTTTCTAGAATATATATATATATATATATATATATATATATATATATATATATATATATATATATATATATAGTCTCGGAAGTTTCTCAACCATTAAAATTATATAAGACAAAAAAAACAAAACAAAAAAAATAGTCCCAAGTCTTCCAGTGGAAAATAACTCATGTAAGTCAATTTATTTTTTACAGTTATTATATTAGTTTGTTTCTAACACTATTTTAAGGGATCATCAGTTGTTTACCATGAAAAACTGTTTCGGGAATTATATGTATATATATATATATATATATACATATATATATATATATATATATATATTTCTCTCTATATATATTTCTATATTTCTATGTATATATCTCCATATGTATATTCATATTTATATATATATATTTATATATATATATATTTATACATATGTAGATACATATATATATATATATATTTATATATATATTTATATATATATATATATATGTATACAGATATTGATATATTCACATATTTATTTATATATATATGTATATTTATATATATGTATATACATACTTATATATTCATATATATCTATATCTATATCTATATCTATATATATATATATATATATATATATATATATATATATATCTATATATATATATGAATATATATATATATTTATGTGTAACGTCTTTTAGAACGTGATGTCTCTTTCTGCTCATATCGTGGTTCCACCCTCGGGGTTAATACCACTAAAATGAGGAGGAAGAAAAGAAAGAAAAATTATAAGACAGTCTAGCTTGACAGAGTTGTTTTACAACGAAAGCTTGCAAAAAAAAAATTAATTGTTCATTTAAATTGCACGATTGTTGATTTTGAAAATATTTCACTTAAATAATTCTTACCGGTGCTTCTAAGATGTTGTCAATTTCCTTACTTAAAAAGTGTCAATCTGCGCATAACATCGCCACTCTACACTTATCCTAACGTCTTTCAAAACTTAGCGTCTCTATCTTCTCGTATCCTGATTAAACCGTCGGTGCTAATACCATCAAAATGATCAGTAGAAAAGAAAAAAAAAACTATAAGACAGTCTGACCTGACAGCGTTGTTCTAAAACGAAAGCTTGCAAAACAACATATAAATAAATGAATTTTCCATTTAAATTGCACGATTGTTAGTTTTTCAAAATATTTCACTGAAATATATTAGCATGCGTGCGTCAAAGATGTTGCCAATGCCTTTATATAAATATATATTTATATAGATATATTTATATATATATATGGATATTTACACACATATATATATATATATATATATATATATATATCAATATTTATATAAATATATATATATATACGTACATATATTTTTTATACATATTCATATGTATATTGACATATATATATGTATACATATGTATATTGACATATATATACATATATATGTACATATATATATATATATATGTATATATATCTATTTATATATACATGCATATTTATATATGTACATATACATATACACATATACATACATATGCATATATATGCATATATATACATAATCTTAATATATCTATTTATATATATATACACATGCATGTATATATAAATATACATACATGTATAAATATATACACATATATATATATGTATATATATGTATATATATACATATATAGATATATAGATACATATATATATATATTTATACATATATACATATAGTTATATACATATATATGTATGTATATATATATATACATATATTTATACATATATATATACATGTATATATATACATACATGTGTATATATAAACATATATAGAACTATTCATACATATATTTACACATATATGTATACACATATATATACATATATATATATATATATATTTATATATATATATAGATATATATACATATGTAGATATCAATATACATTTGATGTATATGCACACACACATATGTGTGAATATATATATATATATATATATATATATATATATACATACACATGTGGATGCATGCCTGTGTTTTTTATGTATAATATATATTTATATATATATATATATATATATATATATATATATATATATGTGATTAGTTTTTAGATAAATCTTAGTTAATATGTGTACACTGACGTTTATTGTCTTTCGAATCTGTTAATATCGATAACAAGTTGGTGAACTGCAGATTTTAATGAATATGACTGTATGGGCATTCTTTAGAAATTTAATTTTATCATTCGGGCTTACATACATATATTATCATGGATTGATGCAAGTAATATATTTTGTAACTAATTTTATTCATATATATGTATATAAATATATATATATATATAGAGAGAGAGAGATAGAGCGAGAGATCATATACATATATATATATATATATACATATATATATATATAAATATATATATATATATATATATGTATGTATGTTTAAATATATTAACATTATACAGTTGTGGTGTATATATGTGTGTCTCAATATTTGTTTTATCACAAATAGAGTTATGCGTGTTATCATTAGTTATTATGATCAGTATAAACCTTATTAAGTAAACAAAGTTTGAAGTGTGTGTCGAAAAAAAGTTCACTTATAATTTAAGTTTAAAGATACACTTGCAATTCCATCATTTCACGTATTAGACATTGTACCGTTGAGTCAAAGAACTAGAAACACCGTCAATCTCCCTTTGTCCTGCTTTTATCTATACATCTCACCATCAATCTGTATGTTTATGACTTTATTTCAATTATATTTTAACGAAAATAAAACTTAAAACCTAATAGAAAAATAAACAAAATACCCGGAGAAAAACATGCAGGCAGACACACATACATCATCATTCATATATATATATATAAATATATATATATATATATATATATATATATATATATATATATATATATATATATATTTATATATATATATATATATGTATATATACCCTCTCTCTCTCTCTGTATATATATATAGTATATAGACGTAATATATATATATATATATATATATATATATACATACATATAATATATATATATAGAGAGAGAATATATATAATATAAATATATCTCCTATATAAAGGGCAGTTGTCTGTATGTTTGTCTGTTTGTATGGCCAGTATCTCCTCAAAAACTACGCGACGACATGTCAAAAAGTTGATATCTTTAGCACCGTACATATCCCGGAATCATAATATCTAAAAATCACGACAAACGATTCACTCGCTGACAGTCAACCGGACCACTTTCCGACAAAAGGTAGCAGTTTTTTTCGTATTTTTCACGAAATTTCAACGTTAATATGTAGTAAATTCGAAATAATCTAATGTATTTATGTACTAATCCGATAAAAATGCCGAGTCACTGTAAACATCCCATAATCCCTTGCCGGATGTACCCGGTCTTGCCCTAAATTGTGTCCGGTTGTATCAGATCATCCATTAACTTCTGTCCGGTTGCATCAATAACAACATAGGAATCCTACGGTAAGAGTGTGTAGTGAAACAAGGGTTGCTCAATCACATCCGCACCTGTCCCATAATCCCTTGCCGGATGTACCCGGTCTTGCTCTAAATTGTGTCCGGTTATATCAGGTCATCATGACGTCAGAGAGTGGCAGTTTTTTTTCCCTCACACACTTTCTTTCATAATTATTAATAATAGACGCTAATATTCCCCCCCCCTCCCTCCCTGTGGCCGTTCTGTTATCATGATAGGAATTACCTCCTCCTTTCAGGCCAAATTGGGGGGGGGGTTACGGTATTCGCCGGTGTGAGCATTACCTCCTCCTTTCTTGAGAAGTGTTGAGGTAGGGTAGTATCGGTTCCGTTGTCATGATGCACTAATCCCATGCATTATCTCCTCCTTTTTTGAGAAATGTTGAGGTAGGGTCGTATCGGTTCCGTTGTCATGATGCCCTCATCCCATGCATTATCTCCTTTTTTTAGAAGTGTTGAGGTAGGGTCGTATCGGTTCCGTTGTCATGATGCACTATTCCCATGCATTATCTCCTCCTTTTTTGAGAAGTGTTGAGGTAGGGTCGTATCGGTTCCGTTGTCATGATGCACTCATCCCATGCATTATCTCCTCCTTTTTTGAGAAGTGTTGAGGTAGGGTCGTATCGGTTCGGTTGTCATGATGCACTCATCCCATGCATTATCTCCTCCTTTTTTGAGAAGTGTTGAGGTAGGGTCGTATCGGTTCCGTTGTCATGATGCACTCATCCCATGAATTATCTCCTCATTTTTTGAGAAGTGTTGAGGTAGGGTCGTATCGGTTCCGTTGTCATGATGCACTCATCCCATGCATTATCTCCTCCTTTTTTGAGAAGTGTTGAGGTAGTATCGGTTTCGTTGTCATAGTGCCCTCATCCCATGCATTATCTCCTCCTTTTTTGAGAAGTGTTGAGGTAGTATCGGTTTCGTTGTCATAGTGCCCTCATCCCATGCATTATCTCCTCCTTTTTTGAGAAGTGTAGAGGTAGGGTCGTATCGGTTCCGTTGTCATGATGCACTCATCCCATGCATTATCTCCTCCTTTTTTTAGAACTGTTGAGGAAGGGTCGTATCGGTTCCGTTGTCATGATGCACTATTCCCATGCATTATCTCCTCCTTTTTTGAGAAGTGTTGAGGTAGGGTCGTATCTGGTCCGTTGTCATGATGCACTCATCCCATGCATTATCTCCTCCTTTTTTTAGAACTGTTGAGGAAGGGTCGTATCGGTTACGTTGTCATGATGCACTATTCCCATGCATTATCTCCTCCTTTTTTGAGAAGTGTTGAGGTAGGGTCGTATCGGGTCCGTTGTCATGATGCACTCATCCCATGCATTATCTCCTCCTTTTTTGAGAAGTGTAGAGGTAGGGTCGTATCGGGAAAATTTTAGGGGTCAGGACGAACTTTTTAGGGGTCAGGCAAAATTTTTTTTCTTTTTTTTGGTTTTGAACTGAAAATATTTCTCATGGTTGGGGGAGAGTGAAAAATTAGGGGGCTGGAGAGATTTAGGGGTCGGGGAAAATTTTAGGGGTCAGGACGAACTTTTTAGGGGTCAGGCCAAATTTTTTTGTTTTTTTTTGTTTTTTTTTGTTTTGAAGTCAAAATATTTCTCAGGGTTGGGGGAGAGTGAAAAATTAGGGGGCTGGAGAGATTTAGGGGTCGGGGAAAATTTTAGGGGTCAGGACGATCTTTTTAGGGGTCAGGCCAAATTTTTTTGTTTTTTTTTTGTTTTGAAGTCAAAATATTTCTCAGGGTTGGGGGAGAGTGAAAAATTAGGGGGCTGGAGAGATTTAGGGGTCGGGGAAAATTTTAGGGGTCAGGACGCACTTTTTAGGGGTCAGGCCAAATTTTTTTGTTTTTTTTTGTTTTGAAGTCAAAATATTTCTAAGGGTTGGAGGAGAGTGAAAAATTAGGGGGCTGGAGAGATTTAGGGGTCGGGGAAAATTTTAGGGGTCAGGACGAACTTTTTAGGGGTCAGGCCAATTTTTTTTGGTTTTTTTTGTTTTTTTTTTGTTTTGAAGTCAAAATATTTCTCAGGGTTGGGGGAGAGTGAAAAATTAGGGGGCTGGAGAGATTTAGGGGTCGGGGAAAATTTTAGGGGTCAGGACGCACTTTTTAGGGGTCAGGCCAAATTTTTTTGTTTTTTTTTGTTTTGAAGTCAAAATATTTCTCAGGGTTGGAGGAGAGTGAAAAATTAGGGGGCTGGAGAGATTTAGGGGTCGGGGAAAACTTTAGGGGTCAGGACGAACTTTTTAGGGGTCAGGCCAAATTTTTTTCTTTTTTTTTGTTTTGAAGTCAAAATATATCTCATGGTTCGAGGAGAGTGAAAAATTAGGGGGCTGGAGAGATTTAGGGGTCAGGGAAAATTTTAAGGGTCAGGACGAACTTTTTAGGGGTCAGGCCAAATTTTTTTGTTTTTTTTTTGTTTTGAAGTCAAAATATTTCTCATGGTTGGGGGAGAGTGAAAAATTAGGGGGCTAGAGAGATTTAGGGGTCGGGGAAAATTTTAGGGGTCAGGACGAACTTTTTAGGGGTCAGGCCAAATTTTTTTGTTTTTTTTTGTTTTTTTTTTGTTTTGAAGTCAAAATATTTCTCAGGGTTGGGGGAGAGTGAACAATTAGGGGGCTGGAGAGATTTAGGGGTCGGGGAAAACTTTAGGGGTCAGGACGAACTTTTTAGGGGTCAGGCCAAATTTTTTTGTTTTTTTTTTGTTTTGAAGTCAAAATATTTCTCATGGTTGGGGGAGAGTGAAAAATTAGGGGGCTATAGAGATTTAGGGGTCGGGGAAAATTTTAGGGGTCAGGACGAACTTTTTAGGGGTCAGGCCAAATTTTTTTGTTTTTTTTTGTTTTTTTTTTGTTTTGAAGTCAAAATATTTCTCAGGGTTCGGGGAGAGTGAAAAATTAGGGGGCTGGAGAGATTTAGGGGTCGGGGAAAATTTTAGGGGTCAGGACGAACTTTTTAGGGGTCAGGCCAAATTTTTTTCTTTTTTTGGTTTTGAACTCAAAATATTTCTCAGGGTTGGGGAGAGTGAACAATAAGGGGGCTGGAGAGATTGAGGGGTCGGGGAAAATTTTAGGCGTCAGGGCGAACTTTTTAGGGGTCAGGCCAAATTTTTTTGTTTTTTTTTTGTTTTGAAGTCAAATGATTTCTCATGGTTGGGGGAGAGTGAAAAATTAGGGGGCTAGAGAGATTTAGGGGTCGGGGAAAATTTTAGGGGTCAGGACGAACTTTTTAGGGGTCAGGCCAAATTTTTTTCTTTTTTCTGGTTTTGAACTCAAAATATTTCTCAGGATTGGGGGAGAGTGAAAAATTAGGGGGCTGGAGAGATTTAGGGGTCGGGGAAAATTTTAGGGGTCAGGACGAACTTTTTAGAGGTCAGGCCAAATTTTTTTGTTTTTTTTTGTTTTGAAGTCACAATATTTCTCATGGTTGGGGGAGAGTGTAAAATTAGGGGGCTGGAGAGATGGAGGGGTCGGGGAAAATTTTAGGGGTCAGGAGGAACTTTTTAGGGGTCAGGCACAATTTTTTTCTTTTTTTTGTTTTGAAGTCAAAATATTTCTCATGGTTGGGGGAGAGTGAAAAATTAGGGGGCTGGAGAGATTGAGGGGTCGGGGAAAACTTTAGGGGTCAGGACGAACTTTTAAGGGGTCAGGCTAAATTTTTTTTTTTTTTTGGTTTTGAAGTCAAAATATTTCTCAGGGTTGGGGGAGAATGAAAAATTAGGGGGCTGGAGAGATTGAGGGGTCGGGGAAAATTTTAGGAGCCAGGCGGAACTTTTTAGGGGTCAGGCTAAATTTTTTTGTTTTTTTTTGTTTTGAAGTCAAAATATTTCTTATGGTTGGGGGAGAGTGAAAAATTAGGGGGCTGGAGAGATTAGGGGGTCGGGGAAAATTTTAGGGGTCAGGCCAAATTTAGGGGCGGCGATATGTACGTATTTAGCTTCCACACCGGGGCGGCGATAGGTACTTATTTAGCATTCAGCAGTGGTGATAGGTACTTATATAGCATGTGCACATGGGCAGTAATAAGTATGTATATAGTATGCGCACCGGGGCAGTGATAAGTATGTATTTAACATGCGCACTGAGGCAGCGATCGGTTCATATATAGCACGCGCACCGGGGCGGCGATAGGTACGTATATAGCACGCGCACAGGGGCGGCGAAGTGTACATATTTAAAATTCACACCGGGGCGGCGAAAGGTACATATTTAAAATTCACACCGGGGCGGCGATAGGTACGTATTTAGCATTCACACAGGGGCGGCGATAGGTATGTATTTAGCATTCACACCGGGGCAGCGATAGGTATGTATTTAGCATTCGCACCGGGGTGGAGATATGTACGTATTTAGCTTCCGCACCGAGGCGGCGATAGGTACGTATTTAGAATTCACACCGGGGCGGCGATAGGTACGCATTTAGAATTCACACCGGGGCGGCGATAGGTACGTATTTAGAATTCACACCGGGGCGGCAGTAGGTATGTATTTAGCATTCGCACCGGGGCGGCGATATGTACGTATTTAGCTTCCACACCAGGGCGGCAGTAGATACGTATTCAGAATTCAGGGGTGGCGATAGCTACGTATATAGCATGTACACATGGGCAGCAATAAGTACGTACATAGCATGCGCTCTGCGGCGGCGATCAGTACATATATAGCACGCGCACCGGGGCGGCGAAAGGTATGTATTTCGCATTCGCACCGTGGTGGTAATAGGTACGTATTTAGCATTCGCACCGGGGCGGCTATAGGTACGTATTTAGCATTCGCACCAGGGCGGCTATAGGTACGTATTTAGCCTTCTGCACTGGGCCGGCGATAGGTACGTATTTAGCATTCACACCAAAGCGGCAATATGTACATATTAATTATTCGCACTAGGGCAGCGATAGGTACTTATGTAGCATGCACACCGGGGCGTAATTGGTATGTCTTTAGTATTCGCACTAGGGCAGCGATAGGTACTTATGTAGCATGCACACCGGGGCGCAATAGGTATGTATTTAGCATTCACACCGGGGCAACGATAGGTACTATTTAGCATTCGCAACGGGGCGGCGATAGGTACTTAAATAGTATCTGCACCGGGGCGGCGATAGGTACGTATATAGTATGTGCACTGGGGCGGCGATAGGTACGTATATAGTATGCGCACCGGGGTGATGATAGATACGTATATATTATGAACACCGGGGTGGAGATAAGTACCTATATAGAAGGCGCAGATAGAGGTGTTACTTTTTATAGAAATATGTCATACTATTACCGTGGGCAATAGGAGAAATGGTGGGGAAGAAACAGCTTTTGCAAAAGGCAAAATTAGAAAGTAGCGGCGAAATGGGGCGACCAGGGAAGAGAAAGGTAGCAGATAAAGAGACGGCTATAGAGAGAGGGGGCGGACATAGAAGTTTGAATATAAAGATGTTACACACACGATCTTTCTTCAAATATATGTTTTTATGACCCCGAGCAACGCCGGGTAGCCCCGCTAGTAATATATAAATATAATATATATAGAATATATAGAATATAAATATATGTGTATAATATATATAAATATAAACACACCCACACGTATATATATATTTATATATATATATATATATGTGTATGTATATATGTATATACTATATATATATATATATACGTGATATATATATATATATAATATATACATACATATAATCTCTTATATAAAGGGCAGTTGTCTGTATGTATGTATGTCTGTATGTGAAGCTTCTCCTCAAAAACTAAGCGGCGACATGTCAAAAAGTGTATATCTTCAGCACCGTACATATCCTGGGATCATAATATCTCAAAATCGCAAATAACGATTCACTCGCTGACAGTCAACCGGACCACTTTCCGACAAAAGGTAGCAGTTTTTTCGTATTTTCCACGACTTTTTCAACGTTATTATGTACTAAATTCGAAATAATCTAATGTATTTATGTACTAATCCGATAAAAATGCAGAGTCATTGTAAACATCCCATAATCCCTTGCCGGATGTACCCGGTCTTGCCCTAAATTGTGTCCGGTTCTATCAGATCATCCAATAACTTCTGTCCGGATGCATCAATAACAACATAGGAATCCTACGTTAAGAGTGTGTAGTGAAACAAGGGTTGCTCAATCACATCCGCACCTGTCCCATAATCCCTTGCCGGATGTACCCGGTCTTGCCCTAAATTGTGTCCGGTTATATCAGGTCATCATGACGTCAGAGAGTGGCAGTTTTCCTTTCTGTCATTTTTCTCTCTCACACTTTCTTTCTTAATTATTAATAGACGCTAATATTCCTCCCCCCCCTCCCTCCCTGTGGCCGTTCTGTTATCATGATAGGAATTACCTCCTCCTTTCAGGCCAAATTGGGGGGGGGGGGGTTACGGTATTCGCCGGTGTGAGCATTACCTCCTCCTTTTTTGAGAAGTGTAGAGGTAGGGTCGTATCGGTTGCGTTGTCATGATGCACTGATCCCATGCATTACCTCCTCCTTTTTTGAGAAGGGTAGATGTAGAATAGTATCGGTTCCGTTGTCATGATGTGCTCATCCCATGAATTACCTCCTCCTTTTTTGAGAAGTGTTGAGGTAGGGTCGTATCGGTTCCGTTGTCATGATGCCCTCATCCCATGCATTATCTCCTCCTTTTTTGAGAAGTGTTGATGTAGGGTCGTATCGGTTCCGTTGTCATGATGCACTATTCCCATCCATTATCTCCTCCTTTTTTGAGAAGTGTTGAGGTAGGGTCGTATCGGTTCCGTTGTAATGATGCCATAATCCCATGCATTATCTCCTCCTTTTTTGAGAAGTGTTGAGGTAGGGTCGTATCGGTTCCGTTGTCATGATGCCCTCATCCCATCCATTATCTACTCCTTTTTTTAGCAGTGTTGAAGTGTGAGCGCCTCAGGCGAAATCCGGGGAGGGGGAATGTCGGCATTCGTCGGTATGAGCGCCTCAGGCGAAATCTGGGGAGGGGGAATGTCGGCATTCGCCGGTATGAGCGCCTCAGGACTATTTGGCAGATCAGAAGGAGAAAGGATACCTAAGGGATTTCAGTAGTGCTCATGAAGCCTCCTCGATTTTCAAAGTACTCGGCGTTGTCCGGGAGAAAAGTGCTCAATATCCTAGATAGAGCTACTGTAGTGATAGGTTTGGAAAATATTTTAACGCCATCTTCGTTCCCCTTTGGACTATTTCGCAGATCAGAAGGAGAGAGGATACCTAAGGGATTTCAGGAGTGCTCATAAAGCCTCCTCGATTTTCAAAGTACTCGGCGTTGTCCGGGAGAAAAGTGCTCAATATCCTAGATAGAGCTACTGTAGTGATAGGTTTAGAAAATATTTTAACGCCATCTTCGTTCCCCTTTGGACAATTTTGCAGATGAAAAGGAAGGAGGATAACTAACTGATTTCAGTAGTCCCCAGGAGGCCTCTTTAATTTTCAAAGTACTCGGCGTTGTCCGGGAGAAAAGTGCTCAATGTCCTAGATAGAGCTACTGTAGTGATAGGTTTGGATAATATTTTAACAGCATCTACGCTGAAAAAGATGGGGAATCGATAAGAGTTATTTCAGTAGTGCTCAGGAGGCCTCTTTGATTTTGAAATACTCGGCGTTGTCCGGGAGAAAAGTGCTCAATATCTTAGATAGAGCTACTGTAGTGATAGGTTTGGAAAATATTTTAACGCCATCTTCGTTCCCCTTTGGACTATTTCGTAGATCAGAAGGAGAGAGGATACCTAAGTGATTTCAGTAGTCCCCAGGAGGCCTCCTCGATTTTCAAAGTACTCGGCGTTGTACGGGAGAAAAGTGCTCAATATCCTAGATAGAGCTACTGTAGTGATAGGTTTTGGAAAATATTTTAACGCCATCTTCGTTCCCCTTTGGACTATTTCGCAGATCAGAAGAAGAGAGGATACCGAATTTATTTCAGTAGTCCCCAGGAGGCCTCCGTGATTATCAAAGTACTCGACGTTGTCCGGGAGAAAAGTGCTCAATGTCCTAGATAGAGCTACTGTAGTGATAGGTTTGGAAAATATTTTAACGCCATCTTCGTTCCCCTTTGTACTATTTCGCAGATCAGAAGGAGAGAGGATACCTAAGGGATTTCAGGAGTGCTCATAAAGCCTCCTCGATTTTCAAAGTACTCGGCGTTGTCCGGGAGAAAAGTGCTCAATATCCTAGATAGAGCTACTGTAGTGATAGGTTTAGAAAATATTTTAACGCCATCTTCGTTCCCCTTTGGACAATTTTGCAGCTGAAAAGAAGGAAGGATACCTAACTGATTTCAGTACTCCTCAGGAGGCCTCTTTGTTTTTCAAAGTACTCGGCGTTGTCCGGGAGAAAAGTGCTCAATATCCTAGATAGATCTACTGTAGTGATAGGTTTGGAAAATATTTAAACGCTATCTTCGTACTCCTTTGGACTATTTCGCAGATCAGAAGGTGAGAGGATACCTAAGGGATTTCAGTAGTCCCCAAAAGCCTCCTTGATTATCAAAGTACTCGGCGTTGTCCGGGAGAAAAGTGCTCAATGTCCTAGATAGAGCTACTGTAGTGATAGGTTTTGAGAATATTTTAACAGCATCTACGCTGAAAAGGATGGGGTAATCGATAAGAGTTATTTCAGTAGTGCTCAGGAGGCCTCTTTGATTTCGAAATACTCGGCGTTGTCCGGGAGAAAAGTGCTCAATATCCTAGATAGAGCTACTGTAGTGATAGGTTTGGAAAATATTTTTACGCCATTTTCGTTCCCCTTTGGACTATTTCGCAGATCAGAAAGAGAGAGGATACCTAAGTGATTTCAGTAGTCCCCAGGAAACCTCTTTGATTATCAAAGTACTCGGCGTTGTCCGGGAGAAAAGTGCTCAATGTCCTAGATAGAGCTACTATAGTGATAGGTTTGGAAAATATTTTAACGCCATCTTCGTTCCCCTTTGGACTATTTCGCAGATCAGAAGTAGAGAGGATACCTAAGGGATTTCAGGAGTGCTCATGAAGCCTCCTCGATTTTCAAAGTACTCGGCGTTGTCCGGGAGAAAAGTGCTCAATGTCCTAGATAGAGCTACTGTAGTGATAGGTTTAGAAAATATTTTAACGCCATCTTCGTTCCCCTTTGGACTATTTCGCAGATCAGTAGGAGAGAGGATACCTTAGGGATTTCAGGAGTGCTCATGAAGCCTCCTCGATTTTCAAAGTACTCGGCGTTGTCCGGGAGAAAAGTGCTCAATATCCTAAATAGAGCTAATGTAGTTATAGGTTTGGAAAATATTTTAACGCCATCTTCGTTCCCCTTTGGACTATTTCGCAGATCAGAACGAGAGAGCATACCTAAGTAATTTCAGTAGTCCCCAGGAGGCCTCCTTGATTATCAAAGTACTCAGCGTTGTCCGGGAGAAAAGTGCTCAATGTCCTAGATAGAGCTACTGTAGTGATGGGTTTGGAAAATATTTTAACGCCATCTTCGTTCCCCTTTGGACTATTTCGCAGATCAGAAGGAGAGAGGATACCTAAAGGATTTCAGGAGTGCTCATGAAGCCTCCTCGATTTTCAAAGTACTCGGCGTTGTCCGGGAGAAAAGTGCTCAATATCCTAGATAGAGCTACTGTAGTGATAGGTTTAGAAAATATTTTAACGCCATCTTCGTTCCCCTTTGGACAATTTTGCAGCTGAAAAGGAGGGAGGATACCTAACTGATTTCAGTACTCCCCAGGAGGCCTCTTTGTTTTTCAAAGTACTCGGCGTTGTCCGGGAAAAAAGTGCTCAATGTCCTAGATAGAGCTACTGTATTGATAGTTTTGGATAATATTTTAACAGTATCTACGCTGAAAAGGATTGGGTAATCGATAAGTGTTATTTCAGTAGTGCTCAGGAGGCCTATTTGATTTTGAAATACTCGGCGTTGTCCGGGAGAAAAGTGCTCAATATCCTAGATAGAGCTACTGTACTGATAGGTTTGGAAAATATTTTAAGCCATCTTCGTTCCCCTTTGGACTATTTCGCAGATCAGAAGGAGAGAGGATACCTAAGTGATTTCAGTAGTCCCCAGGAGGCCTCCTTAATTATCAAAGTACTCGGCATTGTCCGGGAGAAAAGTGCTCAATGTCCTAGATAGAGCTACTGTAGTGATAGGTTTTTGAAAATATTTTAACGCCATCTTCGTTCCACTTTGGATTATTTCGCAGATCAGAATGGGGAGAGGATACCTAAGAGATTTCATGGGTGTCAATGAAGCCTCCTCGATTTTCAAAGTACTCGGCGTTGTCCGGGAGAAAAGTGCCTAATATCCTAGATAGAGCTACTGTAGTGATAGGTTTGGACAATATTTTAACGCCATCTTCGTTCCCCTTTGGATTATTTCGCAGATCAGAAGGAGAGAGGATACCGAAGTGATTTCAGTAGTCCCCAGGAGGCCTCCTTGATTATCAAAGTACTCGGCGTTGTCCGGGAGAAAAGTGCTCAATGTCCTAGATAGAGCTACTGTAGTGATAGGTTTGGAAAATATTTTAACGCCATCTTCGTTCCCCTTTGGACTATTCTGCAGATCAGAAGGAGAGAGGATACCTAAGGGATTTCAGGAGTGCTCATGAAGCCTCCTCGATTTTCAAAGTACTCGGCGTTGTCCGGGAGAAAAGTGCTCAATGTCCTAGATAGAGCTACTGTAGTGATAGGTTTGGAAAATATTTTAACGCCATCTTCGTTCCCCTTTGGACTATTTCGCAGATCAGAAGAAGAGAGGATACCTAAGGGATTTCAGGAGTGCTCATGAAGCCTCCTCGATTTTCAAAGTACTCGGCGTTGTCCGGGAGAAAAGTGCTCAATATCTTAGATAGAGCTAATGTAGTGATAGGTTTGGAAAATATTTTAACGCCATCTTCGTTCCCCTTTGGACAATTTCGCAGATCAGAAGGAGAGAGGATACCTAAGGGATTTCAGGAGTGCTCATGAAGCCTCCTCGATTTTCAAAGTACTCGGCGTTGTCCGGGAGAAAAGTGCTCAATGTCCTAGATAGAGCTACTGTAGTAATAGGTTTGGAAAATATTTTAACGCCATCTTCGTTCCCCTTTGGACTATTTCGCAGATCAGAAGGAGAGAGGATACCTAAGGGATTTCAGGAGTGCTCATGAAGCCTCCTCGATTTTCGAAGTACTTGGCGTTGTCCGGGAGAAAAGTGCTCAATATCTTAGATAGAGCTAATGTAGTGATAGGTTTGGAAAATATTTTAACGCCATCTTCGTTCCCCTTTGGACAATTTCGCAGATCAGAAGGAGAGAGGATACCTAAGGGATTTCAGGAGTGCTCATGAAGCCTCCTCGATTTTCAACGTACTCGGCGTTGTCCGGGAGAAAAGTGCTCAATGTCCTAGATAGAGCTACTGTAGTGATAGGTTTAGAAAATATTTTAACGCCATCTTCGTTCCCCTTTGGACTATTTCGCAGATCAGAAGGAGAGAGGATACCTAAGGGATTTCAGGAGTGCTCATGAAGCCTCCTCGATTTTCAAAGTACTCGGCGTTGTCCGGGAGAAAAGTGCTCAATATCTTAGATAGAGCTAATGTAGTTATAGGTTTGGAAAATATTTTAACGCCATCTTCGTTCCCCTTTGGACTATTTCGCAGATCAGAAGGAGAGAGGATACCTAAGTGATTTCAGTAGTCCCCAGGAGGCCTCCTTAATTATCAAAGTACTCGGCATTGTCCGGGAGAAAAGTGCTCAATGTCCTAGATAGAGCTACTGTAGTGATAGGTTTTTGAAAATATTTTAACGCCATCTTCGTTCCACTTTGGACTATTTCGCAGATCAGAATCGGGAGAGGATACCTAAGGGATTTCATGGGTGTCAATGAAGCATCCTCGATTTTCAAAGTACTCGGCGTTGTCCGGGAGAAAAGTGCCTAATATCCTAGATAGAGCTACTGTAGTGATAGGTTTGGACAATATTTTAATGCCATTTTCGTTCCCCTTTGGATTATTTCGCAGATCAGAAGGAGAGAGGATACCGAAGTGATTTCAGTAGTCCCCAGGAGGCCTCCTTGATTATCAAAGTACTCGGCGTTGTCCGGGAGAAAAGTGCTCAATGTCCTAGATAGAGCTACTGTAGTAATAGGTTTGGAAAATATTTTAACGCCATCTTCGTTCCCCTTTGGACTATTTCGCAGATCAGAAGGAGAGAGGATACCTAAGGGATTTCAGGAGTGCTCATGAAGCCTCCTTGATTTTCAAAGTACTCGGCGTTGTCCGGGAGAAAAGTGCTCAATATCTTAGATAGAGCTAATGTAGTGATAGGTTTGGAAAATATTTTAACGCCATCTTCGTTCCCCTTTGGACAATTTCGCAGATCAGAAGGAGAGAGGATACCTAAGGGATTTCAGGAGTGCTCATGAAGCCTCCTCGATTTTCAACGTACTCGGCGTTGTCCGGGAGAAAAGTGCTCAATGTCCTAGATAGAGCTACTGTAGTGATAGGTTTAGAAAATATTTTAACGCCATCTTCGTTCCCCTTTGGACTATTTCGCAGATCAGAAGGAGAGAGGATACCTAAGGGATTTCAGGAGTGCTCATGAAGCCTCCTCGATTTTCAAAGTACTCGGCGTTGTCCGGGAGAAAAGTGCTCAATATCTTAGATAGAGCTAATGTAGTTATAGGTTTGGAAAATATTTTAACGCCATCTTCGTTCCCCTTTGGACTATTTCGCAGATCAGAACGAGAGAGGATACCTAAGTGATTTCAGTAGTCCCCAGGAGGCCTCCTTGATTATCAAAGTACTCGGCGTTGTCCGGGAGAAAAGTGCTCAATGTCCTAGATAGAGCTACTGTAGTGATAGGTTTGGAAAATATTTTAACGCCATCTTCGTTCCCCTTTAGACTATTTCGCAGATCAGAAGGAGAGAGGATACCTAAGTGATTTCAGTAGTCCCCAGGAGGCCTCCTTGATTATCAAAGTACTCGGCGTTGTCCGGGAGAAAAGTGCTCAAGGTCCTAGGTAGAGCTACTGTAGTGATAGGTTTTGGAAAATATTTTAACGCCATCTTCGTTCCCCTTTGGACTATTTCGCAGATCAGAATGGGGAGAGGATACCTAAGGGATTTCATGGGTGTTCATGAAGCCTCCTCGATTTTCAAAGTACTCGGCGTTGTCCGGGAGAAAAGTGCTCAATATCCTAGATAGAGCTACTGTAGTGATAGGTTTGGAAAATATTTTAACGCCATCTTCGTTCCCCTTTGGATTATTTCGCAGATCAGAAGGAGAGAGGATACCGAAGTGATTTCAGTAGTCCCCAGGAGGCCTCCTTGATTATCAAAGTACTCGGCGTTGTCCGGGAGAAAAGTGCTCAATGTCCTAGATAGAGCTACTGTAGTGATAGGTTTGGAAAATATTTTAACGCCATCTTCGTTCCCCTTTGGACTATTTCGCAGATAAGACGGAGAGAGGATACCTAAGGGATTTCAGGAGTGCTCATGAAGCCTCCTCGATTTTCAAAGTACTCGGCGTTGTCCGGGAGAAAAGTGCTCAATATCCTAGATAGAGCTACTGTAGTGATAGGTTTGGAAAATATTTTATCGCTGTCTTCGTTCCCCTTTGGACTATTTCGCAGATCAGAAGGAGAGAGGATACCTAAGGGATTTCAGGAGTGCTCATAAAGCCTCCTCGATTTTCAAAGTACTCGGCGTTGTCCGGGAAAAAAGTGCTCAATGTCCTAGATAGAGCTACTGTAGTGATAGGTTTGGATAATATTTTAACAGCATCTACGCTGAAAAGGATGGGGAATCGATAAGAGTTATTTCAGTAGTGCTCAGGAGGCCTCTTTGATTTTGAAATACTCGGCGTTGTCCGGGAGAAAAGTGCTCAATATCCTAGATAGAGCTACTGTAGTGATAGGTTTGGAAAATATTTTAACGCTATCTTCGTTCCCCTTTGGACTATTTCGCAGATCAGAAGGAGAGAGGATACCTAAGTGATTTCAGTAGTCCCCTAGCAGGCCTCCTGGATTATCAAAGTACTCGGCGTTGTCCGGGAGAAAAGTGCTCAATATCCTAGATAGAGCTACTGTAGTGATAGGTTTGGAAAATATTTTAACGCCATCTTCGTTCCCTATTGGACTATTTCGCAAATCAGTAGGAGAAAGGTTACCTAAGTGATTTCAGTAGTGCTCACGAAGCCTCCTCGATTTTCAAAATACTCGGCGTTGTCCGGGAGAAAAGTGCTCAATGTCCTAGATAGAGCTACTGTAGTGATAGGTTTGGAAAATATTTTAACGCCATCTTCGTTCCCCTTTGGACTATTTCGCAGATCAGAAGGAGAGAGGATACCTAAGGGATTTCAGGAGTGCTCATGAAGCCTCCTCGATTTTCAAAGTACTCGGCGTTGTCCGGGAGTAAAGTGCTCAATATCTTAGATAGAGCTAATGTAGTGATAGGTTTGAAAAATATTTTAACGCCATCTTCGTTCCCCTTTGGACAATTTCGCAGATCAGAAGGAGAGAGGATACCTAAGGGATTTCAGGAGTGCTCATGAAGCCTCCTCGATTTTCAACGTACTCGGCGTTGTCCGGGAGAAAAGTGCTCAATGTCCTAGATAGAGCTACTGTAGTGATAGGTTTAGAAAATATTTTAACGCCATCTTCGTTCCCCTTTGGACTATTTCGCAGATCAGAAGGAGAGAGGATACCTAAGGGATTTCAGGAGTGCTCATGAAGCCTCCTCGATTTTCAAAGTACTCGGCGTTGTCCGGGAGAAAAGTGCTCAATATCTTAGATAGAGCTAATGTAGTTATAGGTTTGGAAAATATTTTAACGCCATCTTCGTTCCCCTTTGGACTATTTCGCAGATCAGAACGAGAGAGGATACCTAAGTGATTTCAGTAGTCCCCAGGAGGCCTCCTTGATTATCAAAGTACTCGGCGTTGTCCGGAAGAAAAGTGCTCAATGTCCTAGATAGAGCTACTGTAGTGATAGGTTTGGAAAATATTTTAACGCCATCTTCGTTCCCCTTTAGACTATTTCGCAGATCAGAAGGAGAGAGGATACCTAAGTGATTTCAGTAGTCCCCAGGAGGCCTCCTTGATTATCAAAGTACTCGGCGTTGTCCGGGAGAAAAGTGCTCAAGGTCCTAGGTAGAGCTACTGTAGTGATAGGTTTTTGAAAATATTTTAACGCCATCTTCGTTCCACTTTGGACTATTTCGCAGATAAGAAGGAGAGAGGATACCTAAGGGATTTCAGGAGTGCTCATGAAGCCTCCTCGATTTTCAAAGTACTCGGCGTTGTCCGGGAGAAAAGTGCTCAATATCCTAGATAGAGCTACTGTAGTGATAGGTTTGGAAAATATTTTATCGCTGTCTTCGTTCCCCTTTGGACTATTTCGCAGATCAGAAGGAGAGAGGATACCTAAGGGATTTCAGGAGTGCTCATAAAGCCTCCTCGATTTTCAAAGTACTCGGCGTTGTCCGGGAAAAAAGTGCTCAATGTCCTAGATAGAGCTACTGTAGTGATAGGTTTGGATAATATTTTAACAGCATCTACGCTGAAAAGGATGGGGAATCGATAAGAGTTATTTCAGTAGTGCTCAGGAGGCCTCTTTGATTTTGAAATACTCGGCGTTGTCCGGGAGAAAAGTGCTCAATATCCTAGATAGAGCTACTGTAGTGATAGGTTTGGAAAATATTTTAACGCTATCTTCGTTCCCCTTTGGACTATTTCGCAGATCAGAAGGAGAGAGGATACCTAAGTGATTTCAGTAGTCCCCTAGCAGGCCTCCTGGATTATCAAAGTACTCGGCGTTGTCCGGGAGAAAAGTGCTCAATATCCTAGATAGAGCTACTGTAGTGATAGGTTTGGAAAATATTTTAACGCCATCTTCGTTCCCTATTGGACTATTTCGCAAATCAGTAAGAGAAAGGTTACTTAAGTGATTTCAGTAGTGCTCACGAAGCCTCCTCGATTTTCAAAATACTCGGCGTTGTCCGGGAGAAAAGTGCTCAATGTCCTAGATAGAGCTACTGTAGTGATAGGTTTAGAAAATATTTTAACGCCATCTTCGTTCCCCTTTGGACAATTTTGCAGATGAAAAGGAGGGAGGATACCTAAGTGATTTCAGTAGTCCCCAGGAGGCCTCTTTGATTTTCAAAGTACTCGGCGTTGTCCGGGAAAAAAAGTGCTCAATGTCCTATATAGAGCTACTGTAGTGATAGGTTTGGATAATATTTTAACGCCATATTCGTTCCCCTTTGGACTATTTCGCAGATCAGTTGGAGAGAGGATACCTAAGTGATTTCAGTAGTTCTCAGGAGGCTTCCTTTATTATTAAAGTACTCGGCGTTGTCCGGGAGAAAAGTGCTCAATGTCCTAGATAGAGCTACTGTAGTGATAGGTTTGTAAAATATTTTAACGCCATCTTTGTTCCCCTTTGGACTATTTCGCAGATCAGAATGAGAGAGGATACCTAAGTTATTTCAGTAGTGCTCATGAGGCCTCCTTGATTTTCAAAGTACTCGGCGTTGTCCGGGAGAAAAGTGCTCAATATCCTAGATAGAGCTATGATAAAGAGTATCATGAGAGGATTGAAAATGATGAAGACTATCATGAGAGGATTAGAAAATGATGAAGACTATCATGAGAGGATTGAAAATGATGAAGACTATCATGAGGGGATTGAAAATGATGAAGACTATCATGAGGGGATTGAAAATGATGAAGACTATCATGAGGGGATTGAAAATGATGAAGACTATCATGAGGGGATTGAAAATGATAGAGACTATAATGAGGGGATTGAAATGATGTACACTATCATGAGGGGATTGAAAATGATGAAGACTATCATGAGGGGATTGAAAATGATGAAGACTATCATAAGGGGATTGAAAATGATGAAGAATGTCATGAGAGGATTGAAAATGATGAAGAATGTCATGAGAGGATTGAAAATGATGAAGAATAGACTGACAGGATTGGAAATGATGAAGAATACCATGAGGGGATTTAAAATGATGAATAATATCATGAGGGGATTGAAAATGATGAAGAATATCATGAGAGGATTGAAAATGATGAAGACTATCATGAGAGGATTAAAAATGATGAAGACTATCCTGAGAGGATTAAAAATGATGAAGACTATCATGAGAGGATTAAAAATGATGAAAACTATCATGAGAGGATTGAAAATGATGAAGACTGACATGAGAGGATTGAAAATGATGAAGACTATCATGAGAGGACTGAAAATGATGAAGACTATCATGAGGAAATTGAAAATGATGAAGACTATCATGAGGGGATTGAAAATGATGAAGAATGTCATGAGACGATTGAAAATGGTGAAGAATGTCATGAGAGCATTGAAAATTATGAAGAATAGACTGACAGGATTGGAAATGATGAAGAATACCATGAGAGGATTGAAAATGATGAATAATATCATGAGGGGATTGAAAATGAGAAGAATATCATGAGGGGATCGAAAATGATGAAATATACCATGAGAGGATTGAAAATGATGAAGAATATCATGAGGGGATTGAAAATGATGAAGAATATCATGAGGGGATTGAAAATAATGAAGAATATCATGAGAGGATTGAAAAAATGAAGAATATCATGAGAGGATTGAAAATTATTAAGAATATCATGAGCGGATTGAAAATGATGAGGAATATTACGAGAGGATTGAAAATGATGAAGAATATTATGAGGGGATTGAAAATGATTAATAGTATAAGGAGATTGAAAATGATGAAGAATATTATGAGGGGATTGAAAATGATTAATAGTATGAGGAGATCGAAAATGATGAATACAACGAGGGGAGTTAAAATGATGAAGGATATCATGAGGGGATTCAAAATATATAGTATGAACACCGGGGCGGTTATAAGTACCTATATAGAAGGCGCAGACAGTGGTGGTACTTTTTATAGAAATAAGTCATACTATTGCCCTGTGAAACGTAGGATGAAATGGTGGGGAAGAAACAGCTTTCGCAAAAGGCAAAATTTAAAAGTAGCGATCAGGGTAGAGAAAAGTAGAAAGATAAAGAGACAGCTATAGAGAGAGAAGGAGAGAAATAGAAGTTTTAATATAAAGATGTTACACACGCAATTTTTCTTCAATTATGTTTTTATGACCCCGAGCAACGCCGGGTAGCCCCGCTAGTCTCCTATATAAAGGGCAGTTGTCTGTATGTTTGTCTGTTTGTTTGTCTGTTTGTATGTCCAGATACTCCTCCGAGAGGACCCTACAAACAGTCACACGGTTGACATCATTATAACCGGCCAGCCCCGGGACGTATAATATCTCAGAACCGGAAAAAAAAATGGACTCTTCGAGGGTCGACTGAGCACTTTTCTCCAATGGGGGGGTGCCTTTTTCCTCGATTTTCAACGTTGTTTAGTACTAATTTGAGAAAAAAACAAAGAATTTGAGAAATAATGCACCGTCATGATTTTAACAGGAAATGACGTCAGAGGAAATCCCTAACGACACTTTTTTGAACATGAGTTTATAGTGAAGCACGGGTTGCCTTATCCCAACGAAACATAAGTTTTTATTGAAGCAACTGTTGCTTAATCCCTAACGGCATTTTTTGAACATGAGTCCATACTGAAGCAAGGGTTGCTTAATTCCTAACTGCAATTTTTCGAACATGAATCCACAGTGAAGCCAGGGTTGCTTAATCAATAACGGCACTTTTTTGAACACGAGTTTGTAGTGAAGCCAGGGTTGCTTAATCCTAACTGCATTTCTTCTGTTGACATGATACCATCCTCCCAGGTATAACCTCCTTCTTTTTGAGAGGTGTGAAGTTAGTGTAGTATCAGTAAAATTAAAGTAATAAATAATTATGCTCCACCATTGTTTTCACTAATATTTGTATACATATTAAATAACGTCTCAATAAGTAAAGTAAGAATAGAAATAATTATGCTCCACCATTGTTTTCACTAATATTTGTATACATGTTAAATAACGTCTCAATAAGTAAAGTAAGAAGAGAAATAATTATGCTCCGCCATTGTTTTCACTAATATTTGTATACATATTAAATAACGTCTCAATAAGTAACGTAAGAAGAAAATAATTATGCTCCACCATTGTTTTCACTAATATTTGTATACATATGATATAACGTCTAAATAAGTAAAGTAAGAAGAAAAATAATTATGCTCCACCACTGTTTTCACTAAAATGTGTATACATATTAAATAACGTCTCAATATGTAAAGTAAGAAGAAATATAATTATGCTCCGCCATTGTTTTCACTAATATTTGAATACATGTTAAATAACGTCTCAATATGTAAAGTAAGAAGAAATATAATTATGCTCCGCCATTGTTTTCACTAATATTTGAATACATGTTAAATAACGTCTCAATAAGTAAAGTAAATAGAAATAATTATGCTCCGCCACTGTTTTCACTAATATTTGTATACATATTAAATAACGTCTCAATAAGTAAAGAAAGCTGAAAAATACTTATGCTCCACCATTGTTTTCACTTATATTTTTATACATGTTAAATAACGTCTCAATAAGTAAAGTAAAAAGAGATATAATTATGCTCCGCCATTGTTTTCACTAATATTTGTATACATGTTAAATAACATTTTTTTGTTTTGAACTCAAAATATTTCTTAGGGTTGGGGTTGAGTGAAAAATTAGGGGGCTGGAGACAAAAGGGGTTGGGGAAAATTTTAGGGGTCAGGCGAAATTTTGTTGTTTTTTTTTTTGTTTTGAAGTCAAAATATTTCTCATCGTTGGGGGACAGTGAAAAATTAGGGGGCTTGAGAGATTCAGGGGTCGGGGAAAATTTTAGGGGTCAGGACGAACTTTTTAGGGGTCAGGCCAAATTTTTTTGTTTTTCTTTGTCTTTTTTTTGTTTTGAAGTCAAAATATTTTCCAGGGTTGGGGGAGAGTGAAAAATTAGGGGGCTGGAGAGATTTAGGGGTCGGGGAAAATTTTAGGGGTCAGGACGAACTTTTTAGGGGTCAGGCCAAATTTTTTTGTTTTTTTTTGTTTTGTTTTCTTTTGAAGTCAAAATATTTCTAAGGTTTGGGGGAGAGTGAAAAAAAAAACGGGGCTGGAGAGATTTAGGGGTCGGGGAAAATTTTAGGGGTCAGGACGAACTTTTTAAGGGTCAGGCCAAATTTTTTTGTTTTTTTTTGTTTTGAAGTCAAATTATTTCTCAATGTTGGAGGAGAGTGAAAAATTAGGGGGCTGGAGAGATTTAGGGGTCGGGGAAAATTTTAGGGGTCAGGACGCACTTTTTAGGGGTCAGGCAAAATTTTTGTTTTTTTTGTTTTGAAGTCAAAATATATCTCATGGTTGGGGGAGAGTGAAAAATTAAGGGGGCTGGAGAGATTTAGGGGTCGGGGAAAATTTTAGGGGTCAGGACGAACTTTTTAGGGGTCAGGCCAAATTTTTTTCTTTTTTTGGTTTTTTTTTTCTTTTGAAGTAAAAATATTTCTCAGGGTTGGGGGAGAGTGAAAAATTAGGGGGCTGGAGAGATTTAGAGGTCGGGGAAAATTTTAGGGGTCAGGACGAACTTTTTAGGGGTCAGGCCAAATTTTTTTCTTTTTTTTGGTTTTGAACTGAAAATATTTCTCAGGGTTGGGGGAGAGTGAAAAATTAGGGGGCTGGAGAGATTTAGGGGTCGGGGAAAATTTTAGGGGTCAGGACGAACTTTTTAGGGGTCAGGCCAAATTTTTTTGTTTTTTTTTGTTTTGAAGTCAAAATATTTCTCATGGTTGGGGGAGAGTGAAAAATTAGGGGCCTAGAGAGATTTAGGGGTCGGGGAAAATTTTAGGGGTCAGGACCAACTTTTTAGGGGTCAGGCCAAATTTTTTTGTTTTTTTTTTGTTTTGAAGTCAAATTATTTCTCAGGGTTGGAAGAGAGTGAACAATTAGGGGGCTGGAGAGATTTAGGGGTCGGGGAAAATTTTTAGGGTCAGGACGATCTTTTTAGGGGTCAAGCAAAATTTTTTTTTTTTTGTTTTGAAGTCAAAATATATCTCATGGTTGGGGGAGAGTGAAAAATTAGGGGGCTGGAGAGATTTAGGGGTCGGGGAAAATTTTAGGGGTCAGGACAGACTTTTAAGGGGTCAGGCCAAATTTTTTTGTTTTTTTTTGTTTTGAAGTCAAATTATTTCTCATGGTTGGAGGAGAGTGAAAAATTAGGGGGCTGGAGAGATTTAGGGGTCGGGGAAAATTTTAGGGGTCAGGACGAACTTTTTAGGGGTCAGGCCAAATTTTTTTGTTTTTTTTTGTTTTGAAGTCAAAATATCTCTCATGGTTGGAGGAGAGTGAAAAATTAGGGGGCTGGAGAGATTTAGGGGTCGGGGACAATTTTAGGGGTCAGGACGAACTTTTTAGGGGTCCGGCCAAATTTTTTTGTTTTTTTTTTGTTTTTTTTTGTTTTGAAGTCAAAATATTTCTCAGGGTTGGGGGAGAGTGAAAACTTAGGGGGCTGGAGATATTAAGGGGTCGTGGAAAAATTTAAGAGTCAGGACGAACTTTTTAGGGGTCAGGCCAAATTTTTTTGTTTTTTTTTGTTTTGAAGTCAAAATATTTCTCAGGGTTGGAGGAGAGTGAAAAATTAGGGCGCTGGAGAGATTTAGGGGTCGGGGAAAATTTTAGGGGTCAGGACGAACTTTTTAGGGGTCAGGCCAAATTTTTTTGTTTTTTTTTTGTTTTGAAGTCAAAATATTTCTCATGGTTGGGGGAGAGTGAAAAATTAGGGGGCTAGAGAGATTTAGGGGTCGGGGAAAATTTTAGGGGTCAGGACGAACTTTTTAGGGGTCAGGCCAAATTTTTTTGTTTTTTTTTGTTTTTTTTTGTTTTGAAGTCAAAATATTTCTCAGGGTTGGGGGAGAGTGAAAAATTAGGGGGCTGGAGAGATTTAGGGGTCGGGGAAAAATTTAGGGGTCAGGACGAACTTTTTAGGGGTCAGGCCAAATTTTTTTGTTTTTTTTTGTTTTGAAGTCAAATTATTTCTGATGGTTGGAGGAGAGTGAAAAATTAGGGGGCTGGAGAGATTTAGGGGTCGGGGAAAATTTTAGGGGTCAGGACGAACTTTTTAGGGGTCAGGCCAAATTTTTTTGTTTTTCTTTGTCTTTTTTTTGTTTTGAAGTCAAAATATTTTCCAGGGTTGGGGGAGAGTGAAAAATTAGGGGGCTGGAGAGATTTAGGGGTCGGGGAAAATTTTAGGGGTCAGCACGAACTTTTTAGGGGTCAGGCCAAATTTTTTTGTTTTTTTTTGTTTTCTTTTCTTTTGAAGTCAAAATATTTCTAAGGTTTGGGGGAGAGTGAAAAAAAAAGGGGGCTGGAGAGATTTAGGGGTCGGGGAAAATTTTAGGGGTCAGGACGAACTTTTTAGGGGTCAGGCCAAATTTTTTTGTTTTTTTTTGTTTTGAAGTCAAATTATTTCTCAGGGTTGGAGGAGAGTGAAAAATTAGGGGGCTGGAGAGATTTAGGGGTCGGGGAAAATTTTAGGGGTCAGGACGCACTTTTTAGGGGTCAGGCAAAATTTTTGTTTTTTTTGTTTTGAAGTCAAAATATATCTCATGGTTGGGGGAGAGTGAAAAATTAAGGGGGCTGGAGAGATTTAGGGGTCGGGGAAAATTTTAGGGGTCAGGACGAACTTTTTAGGGGTCACGCCAAATTTTTTTCTTTTTTTGGTTTTTTTTTTCTTTTGAAGTAAAAATATTTCTCAGGGTTGGGGGAGAGTGAAAAATTAGGGGGCTGGAGAGATTTAGAGGTCGGGGAAAATTTTAGGGGTCAGGACGAACTTTTTAGGGGTCAGGCCAAATTTGTTTCTTTTTTTTGGTTTTGAACTGAAAATATTTCTCAGGGTTGGGGGAGAGTGAAAAATTAGGGGGCTGGAGAGATTTAGGGGTCGGGGAAAATTTTAGGGGTCAGGACGAACTTTTTAGGGGTCAGGCCAAATTTTTTTGTTTTTTTTTGTTTTGAAGTCAAAATATTTCTCATGGTTGGGGGAGAGTGAAAAATTAGGGGCCTAGAGAGATTTAGGGGTCGGGGAAAATTTTAGGGGTCAGGACCAACTTTTTAGGGGTCAGGCCAAATTTTTTTGTTTTTTTTTTGTTTTGAAGTCAAATTATTTCTCAGGGTTGGAAGAGAGTGAACAATTAGGGGGCTGGAGAGATTTAGGGGTCGGGGAAAATTTTTAGGGTCAGGACGAACTTTTTAGGGGTCAAGCAAAATTTTTTTTTTTTGTTTTGAAGTCAAAATATATCTCATGGTTGGGGGAGAGTGAAAAATTAGGGGGCTGGAGAGATTTAGGGGTCGGGGGAAATTTTAGGGGTCAGGACGAACTTTTAAGGGGTCAGGCCAAATTTTTTTGTTTTTTTTTTGTTTTGAAGTCAAATTATTTCTCATGGTTGGAGGAGAGTGAAAAATTAGGGGGCTGGAGAGATTTAGGGGTCGGGGAAAATTTTAGGGGTCAGGACGAACTTTTTAGGGGTCAGGCCAAATTTTTTTGTTTTTTTTTGTTTTGAAGTCAAAATATCTCTCATGGTTGGGGGAGAGTGAAAAATTAGGGGGCTGGAGAGATTTAGGGGTCGGGGACAATTTTAGGGGTCAGGACGAACTTTTTAGGGGTCCGGCCAAATTTTTTTGTTTTTTTTGTTTTTTTTTTGTTTTGAAGTCAAAATATTTCTCAGGGTTGGGGGAGAGTGAAAACTTAGGGGGCTGGAGATATTAAGGGGTCGTGGAAAAATTTAAGAGTCAGGACGAACTTTTTAGGGGTCAGGCCAAATTTTTTTGTTTTTTTTTGTTTTGAAGTCAAAATATTTCTCAGGGTTGGAGGAGAGTGAAAAATTAGGGCGCTGGAGAGATTTAGGGGTCGGGGAAAATTTTAGGGGTCAGGACGAACTTTTTAGGGGTCAGGCCAAATTTTTTTGTTTTTTTTTGTTTTTTTTTGTTTTGAAGTCAAAATATTTCTCAGGGTTGGGGGAGAGTGAAAAATTAGGGGGCTGGAGAGATTTAGGGGTCGGGGAAAAATTTAGGGGTCAGGACGAACTTTTTAGGGGTCAGGCCAAATTTGTTTGTTTTTTTTTGTTTTGAAGTCAAATTATTTCTCATGGTTGGAGGAGAGTGAAAAATTAGGGGGCTGGAGAGATTTAGGGGTCGGGGAAAATTTTAGGGGTCAGGACGAACTTTTTAGGGGTCAGGCCAAATTTTTTTGTTTTTTTTGGTTTTGAACTCAAAATATTTCTCAGGGTTGGGGGAGAGTGAACAATTAGAGGGCTGGAGAGATTGAGTGGTCGGGGAAAATTTTAGGGGTCAGGACGAACTTTTTAGGGGTCAGGCCAAATTTTTTTGTTTTTTTTGGTTTTGAACTGAAAATATTTCTCAGGGTTGGGGGAGAGTGAAAAATTAGGGGGCTGGAGAGATTTAGGGGTCGGGGAAAATTTTAGGGGTCAGGACGAACTTTTTAGGGTTCAGGCCAAATTTTTTTCTTTTTTTTTGGTTTTGAACTCAAAATATTTCTCAGGGTTGGGGGAGAGTGAAAAATTAGGGGGCTGGAGAGATTGAGGGGGTCGGTGAAAATTTTAGGGGTCAGGACGAACTTTTTAGGGGTCAGGCCAAATTTTTTTTTTTTTTTTTTTGAAGTCGAAATATTTCTCATGGTTGGGGGAGAGTGAAACATTAGGGGGCTGGAGAGATTTAGGGGTCGGGGAAAATTTTAGGGGTCAGGCCGAACTTTTTAGGGTCTGCCCAAATTTAGGGGCGGCGATATGTACATATTTAGCTTCCACACCGGGGCGGCGATAGGTACTTATTTAGCATTCAGCAGTGGTGATAGGTACTTATATAGCATGTGCACATGGGCGGTAATAAGTACGTATATCGTATGCACACCGGGGCAGTGATAGGTATGTATTTAGCATGCGCACTGAGGCAGGGATCAGTTCATATGTAGCACGCGCACTGGGGCGGCGATAGGTACGTATATAGCACACGCACAGGGGCGGCGAAAGGTACATATTTAAAATTCACACTGGGCGGCGAAAGGTACATATTTAAAATTCACACCGGGGCGGCGATAGGTACGTATTTAGCATTCACGCCTGGGCGGCGATAGGTATGTATTTAGCATTCACACCGGGGCAGCGATAGGTATGTATTTAGCATTCACACCGGGGCAGCGATAGGTATGTATTTAGCATTCGCACCGGGGCAGCGATATGTACGTATTTAGCTTCCGCACCGGGGCGGCGATAGGTACGTATTTAGAATTCACACCGGGGCGGCAATAGGTACGTATTTAGAATTCACACCGGGGCGGCGATAGGTATGTATTTAGCATTCGCACCGGGGCGGCGATATGTACGTATTTAGCTTCAACACCAGGGTGGCGATAGGTACGTATTCAGAATTCAGGGGTGGCGATAGCTACGTATATAGCATGTACACATGGGCAGCAATAAGTACGTACATAGCATGCGCTCTGCGGCGGCGATCAGTACATATATTGCACGCGCACCGGGGCGGCGAAAGGTATGTATTTCGCATTCGCACCGTAGTGGTGATAGGTACGTATTTAGCATTCGCACCAGGGCGGCTATAGGTACGTATTTAGCATTCGCACTGGGCCGGCGATACGTACGTATTTAGCATTCACACCAAAGCGGCAATATGTACATATTAATTATTCGCACTAGGGCAGTGATAGGTACTTATGTAGCATGCACACCGGGGTGATGATAGATACGTATATAGTATGAACACCGGGGTGGAGATAAGTATCTATATAGAAGGCGCAGATAGAGGTGTTACTTTTTATAGAAATATGTCATACTATTACCCTGGGCAATAGGAGAAATGGTGGGGAAGAAACAGCTTTTGCAAAAGGTAAAATTAGAAAGTAGCGGCGAAATGGGGCGACCAGGAAAGAGAAAGGTAGCAGATAAAGAGACGGCTATAGAGAGAGGGGGCGGACATAGAAGTTTGAATATAAAGATGTTACACACGATCTTTCTTCAAATATATGTTTTTATGACCCCGAGCAACGCCGGGTAGCCCCGCTAGTATATATATATATATGATAATTTTATTTACACAGACATGTACAAAATCTGCGACACTGGCATGATCTGAGGTTAAGATCGGATTCTAACTCTGCCTGATGAGATCTCAGTTTATAGTAACTGTTGATCGATAACATCGACATGCCAGTGTCGCAGATTTTGTACATGTCTGTGTAAATAAAATTATCTCCTATATAAAGGCCAGTTGTCTGTATGTCTGTCTGTTTGTTTGTCTGTTTGTCTGTTTGTCTGTTTGTATGTCCAGATACTCCTCCGAGAGTACCCAACAAACAGTCACACGGTTGACATCATCATGACCGGCCAGCCCCGGGACGTATAATATCTCAGAACCGGAAATAGAAATTGACTCTTTGGGGGTCGACTGAGCACTTTTCTCCAATGGGGGTGTGCTTTTTTCCTCGATTTTCAACGTTGTTTAGTACTAATTTGAGAAAAAAACAATGACATCATGTAGAATTTGAGAAATAATGCACCGTCATGCTTTTAACAGGAAATGACGTCAGAGGAAAAGAGTGTAGGGAAGAAAATCCCTCACACTAAAACTCTTCTTTCCCTCTCACTCCCACCCCTTTTACCTTCCTTTCCTCCCCTACGCCCGTTCTGTTGTTATGATACCACCCTCCTAGGCATTACCTCCTCCTTTTTTAGAGTTGTGGAGATAGAGCGGCGGTGTGACTGCTTCAGGTCAAATAAGGGGGGGGGTGTCGGCATTCGCCGGTGAAGCGCCTCATGCCAAATTTGGAGATGGGGGATTGTCGGCATAATGCAAAGTCACGATTTTAACAGGAAATGACGTCAAAGTGGATCCCTAACGGAACTTTTTTGAACACGAGTTTATAGTGAAGCAAGGGTTGCTTAATCCTAACCGCATTTCTTCTGTTGACATGATACCATCCTCCCAGGTATTACCTCCTTCTTTTTGAGAGGTGTGAAGTTAGTGTAGTATCAGTAAAATTAAAGTAATAAATAATTATGCTCCACCATTGTTTTCACTAATATTTGTATACATATTAAATAACGTCTCAAGAAGTAAAGTAAAAAGAGAAATAATTATGCTCCACCATTGTTTTCACTAATATTTGTATACATATTAAATAACGTCTCAAGAAGTAAGGTAAGAAGAGAAATTATTATGCTCCTCCATTGTTTTCACTTATATTTGTATACATATTAAATAACGCCTCAATAAGTACAGTAAGAAGAGAAATAATTGTGCTCCCCCATTGTTTTCACTTATATCTGTATACATATTAAATAACGTCTCAAGAAGTAAAGTAAGAAGAGATATAATTATGCTCCACCATTGTATTCACAAATATTTGTATACATATTAAATAACGTCTCAATCAGTAAATTTAAAGGAAGAAATAATTATGCTCCGCCATTGTTTTCACTAATATTTGTATACATATTAAAAAAGGTCTCAATAAATAAACTAAGAATAGAAATAATTATGCTCCGCCACTGTTTTCACTAATATTTGTATACATATTAAATAACGTCTCAATAAGTATAGTAAGAAGAGAAATAATTATGCTCCACCATTGTTTTCACTAATATTTGTATACATATTAAATAACGTCTCAATAAGTACAGTAAGAAGAGAAATAATTATGCTCCGCCATTGTTTTCACTAATATTTGTATACATATTAAATAACGTCTCAATAAGTAAAGTAAGAAGAGAAATAATTATGCTCCGCCATTGTTTTCACTAATATTTGTATACATGTTAAATAACGTGTCAATAAGTAAAGTAAGAAGAGAAATAATTATGCTCCGCCATTGTTTTCACTAATATTTGTATACATATTAAATAACGTCTCAATAAGTAAAGTAAGAAGAGAAATAATTATGCTCCGCCATTGTTTTCACTAATATTTTTATACATATTAACTAACGTCTCAATAAGTAAAGTAAGAAGAGAAATAATTATGCTCCGCCATTGTTTTCACTAATATTTGTATACATGTTAAATAACGTCTCAATAAGTAAAGTAAGAGAAATAATTATGCTCCGCCATTGTTTTCACTAATATTTGTATACATATTAAATAACGTCTCAATAAGTAAAGTAAGAATAGAAATAATTATGCTCCGCCATTGTTTTCACTAATATTTGTATACATGTTAAATAACGTCTCAATAAGTAAAGTAAGAAGAGAAATAATTATGCTCCACCATTGTTTTCACTAATATTTGTATACATATTAAAGTATGTTTCAATAAGTAAAGTAAGAAGAGAAATAATTATGCTCCGCCATTGTTTTCACTAATACTTGTATACATATTAAATAACGTCTCAATAAGTAAAGTAATAAGAGAAATAATTATGCTCCGCCATTGTTTTCACTAATATTTGAAACTTAAAATATTTCTCAGGGTTGAAGGAGAGTGAAAAATTGGTTGAGATGGAAGGGGGCGTGAGAGATTGAGTAGTCGGGGAAAATTTTAGGGGTCAGGCCGAAATTTTTAGGGGTCAGGCCGAACTTTTTAGGGGTCAGGCCAAATTTTTTTGTTTTTTTTGTTTTGAAGTCAAAATATTTCTCAGGGTTGGGGGAGAGTTAAAAATTAGTTGGGAGGGGGGGGGCTTGATAGAGTTAGGGGTCGGGGAAAATTTTAGGAGTCAGGCCGAACTTTTTAGGGGTCACGCCAAATTTTTTGTTTTGAACTACAAAATATTTCTAAGGGTTGGGGGAAAGTTAAAAAATAGGGGGCTTGAGAGATTGAGGAGTCGGGGGAAAATTTTAGGGGTCAGGTTGAACTTTTTAGGGGTCAGGCCAAATTTTTTTGTTTTTTTTTGTTTAGAACTCAAAATATTTCTCAGGGTTGGGGGAGAGTGAAAAATTAGGGGGCTAGAGAGATTGAAGGGTCGGGGAAAATTTTAGGGGTCAGGCCGCGCTTTTTAAGGGTCAGCCCAAATTTTTTTGCTTTTTTTTATTTTGAAGTAAAAATATTTCTGATGGTTGGATTTGAGTGAAAAATTAGGGGGCTAGAGAGAGTGAGGGGTCGAGGGAAAATTTTAGGGGTCAGGTTGAACTTTTTAGGGGTCAGGCCAAATTTTTTTGTTTTTTTTTGTTTAGAACTCAAAATATTTCTGATGGTTGGGTTTGAGTGAAAAATAAGGGGGCTGGAGAGATTGAGGGGTCGGGAAAATTTTAGGGGTCAGGCCGAACTTTTTAGGGGTCAGGCCAAATTTTTTTGTTTTTTTTTGTTTTTAAGTCAAAATATTTCTCAGGGTTGGGGAAGAGTTAAAAATTAGGGGCTGGAGAGATTGAAGGGTCGGGGAAAATTTTAGGGGTCAGGCCGAACTTTTTAGGGGTCAGCCCAAATTTTTTTGTTTTTTTTGTTTTGAACTCAAAATATTTCTCAGGGTTGGGGGAGAGTGAAAAATTCGGAGGCTGGAGAGATTGAGGGGTCGGGGAAAATTTTAGGGGTCAGGCCGAGTTTTTTAGGGGTCAGGCCAAATTTTTTTCTTTTTTTTTGTTGTTTTGAACTAAAAATATTCTTCAGGGTTGGGGAGAGTTAAATTTTAGTTGGGATTGGGGGCTGAAGAGAATGAGGGGTCGGGGTAAATTTTAGGGGTCAGGCCGAACTTTTTAGGGGTCAGGCCAATTTTTTTTGTTTTGAACTATAAATATTTCTCAAGGTTTGGGAAGAGTGAAACATTAGGGGGCTGGGGAGATTGAGGGGTCGGGAAAAATTTTAGGGGTCAGGCCGTATCTATTAAATCTCAGGCCAAATTTTTTCTTTTTTTTATGTTTTGAACTCAAAATATTTCTCAGGGTTGAGGGAGAGTGACAAATTAGGCGGCTGGAAAGAATGAGGGGTCGGGGAACATTTTAGGGGTCAGGCCGAACTTTTTAGGGGTCAGGCAAACATTTTTTTGTTTTTTTTGTTTTGAACTCAAAATATTTCTCAGGGTTTGGGACGAGTGAAAAATTAGTTGGGAGAGTGGGGCTTGAGAGTGTTAGGGGTCGGGGAAAATTTAAGGGGTCAGGCCGAACTTTTATAGGGGTCAGGCCAAATTTTTTTTTTTTTTTTAAGTCAAAATTTTTCTCAGGGTTAGGGGAGAGTGAAAAATTAGGGGGCTGGAGAGATTGAGGGGTCGGGGAACATTTTAGGGGTCAGGCCGAACTTTTTTAATGGTCAGGCCGAATTTTTTTTTTTTTTGAACTCAAAATATTTCCTAGGTTTGGTGGAGAGTGTAAAACAAGTTAGCATGTGGGGTGCGTGAGAGATTGAGGGTTCGGAGAAAATTTTAGGGGTCAGACCGAACTTTTTAGGGGTCAGGTTAGTTTTTAAAAATTTTTTTGTTTTGAACTCAAAATATTTCTCAGGGTTGGGTGAGAGTAAAACGAAATTGGAGGGTGTGGCTTGAGATATTAGGGATCGAGGAAAATTGTACAGTTCGAGCCAAACTTTTTAGGGGGTCGGGCGAAAGTTTTGTTGTTTATTTAACTTAAAATGTTTCGTAGGAAAATATATAGTATGCACACCGAGGCGGCGATAGATACGAATACAGTATGCGCACCAGGGCGGCGATAGGTATATATATAGTATGTGCACCAGGGTGGGAATAGGTACGTGGATAGTAGTGCATAGAGGTGGCGATAGGTACTATATAGCATGTGCCCAGGAATGGCAGTAAGTATGTATATAGAATGCGCACCAGGGCGGTTATAGGTATATATTTAGCATGCGCTCCAGGGCGGCTATCAGTACGTATATAGCACGCACACCAGGGCGACGATAATTACGTATTTAGCACGCGCACCGGAACGACAATGGGAACGTATTTGGCATTCGCATCAGGCCGGCAATAGTGACGTATTTAGTATTTGCATTGGGGCGGCGATAAGTACGTATGTAGCATTCACAACGGGGCGGCGATAAGTACGTATGCAGCATTCGCACTGGGGCGGCGATAGGTACGTATGTAGCATGTGCACTGGGGCAGCGATAGGTACTTACGTAGTATGCATACTGGGGCGGCAATAGGTACTTATATAGTATCTGCCTGGGGCGGCGATAGGTACGTATATTGTATGTGCATCGGGGTGGCGATAGATACGTATATAGTATGAACACCGGGGCGGAGATAAGTACCTATATAGAAGGCGCAGACAGATGGGGTACTTTTTATAGAAATATGTAATACTATTGCCCTGCGCAACGTAGGAGAAATGGTAAGGAAGAATCAGCTTCCGCAAAAGGCAAAATTAGAAAGTAGCGGTGAAATGGGGCGACCAGGGAAGATAAAGGTAGAAAGATGAATAGACGGCTACAGAGGAGGAGGAGAAATAGAAGTTTGAATATAAAGATGTTACACACGCGATTTTTCTTCAATTATGTCTTCATGACCCCGAGCAACGCCGGGTAGCCCCGCTAGTCTCTTATATAAAGGGCACTTGTCTGTATGTTTGTCTGTTTGTCTGTTTGTCTGTTTGTATGTCCAGATACTCCTCCGAGAGGACCCAACAAACAGTCCCACGGTTGACATCATTATGACCGGCCAGCCCCGGGACGTATAATATCTCAGAACCGGAAAAAAAAATGGACTCTTCGAGGGTCGACTGAGCACTTTTCTCCAATGGGGGGGTGCCTTTTTCCTCGATTTTCAACGTTGTTTAGTACTAATTTGAGAAAAAAACAAAGAATTTGAGAAATAATGCACCGTCATGATTTTAACAGGAAATGACGTCAGAGGAAATCCCTAACGGCTCTTTTTTGAACATGAGTTTATAGTGAAGCAAGTGTTGCTTAATCACAAACGGCACTTTTTTTGAACACGAGTCCATAGTCAAGCATGGGTTGCTTACTTACTAACGGCACTTTTTTGAACATGAGTCCATAGTGATGCAAGGGTTGCTTAACTCCTAACGGCACTTTTTGATACATGCGTTTATAGTGACGCAAGTGTTGTTTAATCAATAACGGCACTTTTTTTAACATGAGTTCATAGTGAAGCAAGGGTTGCTTAATCCTAACCACATTTTTTCTGTTGACATGATAACATCATCCTAGGTATTACCTCCTCCTTTTTGAGAGGTGTGAAGTTAGTGTAGTATCAGTAAAATTAAAGTAATAAATAATTATGCTCCCCCACTGTTTTCACTAATATTTGTATGCTCCCCCATTGTTTTCACTAATATTTCTATACATATTGTATACATATTGAAAACTTGGGGTGGGTGTGGGGGGTGTCGGCATTCGCCGGTGTGAGCGCCTCAGGAGAAATTTGGGGAAGAGGGGGGGTATCGGCATTCGGCGGTGGGGCGCCTCAGGCCAAATCTGGGGAGGGTGAGTGTCGGCATTCGGCGGTGGGGCGCCTCAGGCGAAATTCGGGGAGGAGTGTCGCATTCGCCAGTATGAGCGCCTCAGGCCGAATTTGGGGGAGTGTCGGCATTCGCCGGTGTGAGCGACTCAGGCCGAATTTGGTGGAGTGTCGGCATTCGCCGGTGGTGCGCCTCAGGCCAAATTTGGAGATGGGGGATTGTCGGCATAATGCAAAGTCACGATTTTAGCAGGAAATGACGTCAGAGGAAATCCCTAACGGCACTTTTTTGAACATGAGTCCATACTGAAGCAAGGGTTGCTTAATTCCTAACTGCAATTTTTCGAACATGAATCCACAGTGAAGCCAGGGTTGCTTAATCAATAACGGCACTTTTTTGAACACGAGTTTGTAGTGAAGCCAGGGTTGCTTAATCCTAACTGCATTTCTTCTGTTGACATGATACCATCCTCCCAGGTATAACCTCCTTCTTTTTGAGAGGTGTGAAGTTAGTGTAGTATCAGTAAAATTAAAGTAATAAATAATTATGCTCCACCATTGTTTTCACTAATATTTGTATACATATTAAATAACGTCTCAATAAGTAAAGTAAGAAGAAAAATAATTATGCTCCACCACTGTTTTCACTAATATTTGTATACATATTAAATAACGTCTAAATAAGTAAAGTAAGAAGAAAAATAATTATGCTCCACTACTGTTTTCACTAAAATGTGTATACATATTAAATAACGTCTCAATATGTAAAGTAAGAAGAAATATAATTATGCTCCGCCATTGTTTTCACTAATATTTGAATACATGTTAAATAATGTCTCAATAAGTAAAGTAAAAAGAGAAATAATTATGCTCCGCCACTGTTTTCACTAATATTTGTATACGTATTAAATAACGTCTCAATAAGTAAAGAAAGAAGAAAAATAATTATGCTCCACCATTGTTTTCACTTATATTTTTATACATGTTAAATAACGTCTCAATAAGTAAAGTAAAAAGAGAAATAATTATGCTCCGCCATTGTTTTCACTAATATTTGTATACATGTTAAATAACATTTTTTTTGTTTTGAACTCAAAATATTTCTTAGGGTTGGGGGAGAGTTAAAAATTAGGGGGCTGGAGAGATTGAGGGCTCGGGGAACATTTTAGGGGTCAGGCCGAACTTTTTAGGGGTCAGGCCAATTTTTTTTATTTTTTTGGGTTTTGAACTGAAAATATTTCTCAGGGTTGGGGGAGAATGAAAAATTAGGGGGCTGGAGAGATTTAGGGGTCGGGGAAAATTTTAGGGGTCGGGACGAACTTTTTAGGGGTCAGGCCAAATTTTTTTGTTTTTTTTTGTTTTGAAGTCAAATTATTTCTCATGGTTGGAGGAGAGTGAAAAATTAGGGGGCTGGAGAGATTTAGGGGTCGGGGAAAATTTTAGGGGTCAGGACGCACTTTTTAGGGGTCAGGCCAAATTTTTTTGTTTTTTTTTGTTTTGAAGTCAAAATATATCTCATGGTTGGGGGAGAGTGAAAAATTAGGGGGCTAGAGAGAGTTAGGGGTCGGGGACAATTTTAGGGGTCAGGACGACCTTTTGAGGGGTCAGGCCAAATTTTTTTGTTTTTTTTTGTTTTTTTTTGTTTTGAAGTCAAAATATTTCTCAGTTTGGGGGAGAGTGAAAAATTAGGGGGCTGGAGAGATTTAGGGGTCGGGGAAAATTTTAGGGGTCAGGACGAACTTTTTAGGGGTCCGGCCAAATTTTTTTGTTTTTTTTTGTTTTTTTTTATTTTGAAGTCAAAATATTTCTCAGGGTTGGGGGAGAGTGAAAAATTAAGGGGCTGGAGAGATTTAGGGGTCGGGGAAAATTTTAGGGGTCAGGACGAACTTTTTAGGGGTCAGGCAAAATTTTTTTGTTTTTTTTTGTTTTGAAGTCAAAATATATCTCATGGTTGGAGGAGAGTGAAAAATTAGGGGGCTGGAGAGATTTAGGGGTCGGGGAAAATTTTAGGGGTCAGGACGAACTTTTTAGGGGTCAGGCCAAATTTTTTTTTTGTTTTTTGTTTTTTTTTGTTTTGAAGTCAAAATATTTCTCAGGGTTGGGGGAGAGTGAAAAATTAGGGGGCTAGAGAGAGTTAGGGGTCGGGGACAATTTTAGGGGTCAGGACGACCTTTTTAGGGGTCAGGCCAAATTTTTTTGTTTTTTTTTGTTTTTTTTTGTTTTGAAGTCAAAATATTTCTCAGTTTGGGGGAGAGTGAAAAATTAGGGGGCTGGAGAGATTTAGGGGTCGGGGAAAATTTTAGGGGTCAGGACGAACTTTTTAGGGGTCAGGCCAAATTTTTTTGTTTTTTTTGTTTTGAAGTCAAATTATTTCTCATGGTTGGAGGAGAGTGAAAAATTAGGGGGCTGGAGAGATTTAGGGGTCGGGGAAAATTTTAGGGGTCAGGACGAACTTTTTAGGGGTCAGGCAAAATTTTTTTGTTTTTTTTTGTTTTGAAGTCAAAATATATCTCATGTTTGGGGGGGAGTGAAAAATTAGGAGGCTGGAGAGATTTAGGGGTCGGGGAAAATTTTAGGGGTCAGGACGAACTTTTTAGGGGTCAGGCCAAATTTTTTTGTTTTTTTGTGTTTTGAAGTCAAAATATTTCTCATGGTTGGGGGAGAGTGAAAAATTAGGGGGCTAGAGATATTTAGGGGTCGGGGAAAATTTTAGGGGTCAGGACGAACTTTTTAGGGGTCAGGCCAAATTTTTTTTTTTTTTTTGTTTTGAAGTCAAATTATTTCTCATGGTTGGAGGAGAGTGAAAAATTAGGGGGCTGGAGAGATTTAGGGGTCGGGGAAAATTTTAGGGGTCAGGACGAACTTTCTAGGGGTCAGGCAAAATTTTTTTGTTTTTTTTTGTTTTGAAGTCAAAATATATCTCATGTTTGGGGGAGAGTGAAATATTAGGAGGCTGGAGAGATTTAGGGGTCGAGGAAAATTTTAGGGGTCAGGACGAACTTTTTAGGGGTCAGGCCAAATTTTTTTGTTTTTTTTTGTTTTGAAGTCAAAATATATCTCATGGTTGGGGGAGAGTGAAAAATTAGGGGGCTAGAGAGAGTTAGGGGTCGGGGACAATTTTAGGGGTCAGGACGAACTTTTTAGGGGTCAGGCCAAATTTTTTTGTTTTTTTTTGTTTTTTTTTGTTTTGAAGTCAAAATATTTCTCAGTTTGGGGGAGAGTGAAAAATTAGGGGGCTGGAGAGATTTAGGGGTCGGGGAAAATTTTAGGGGTCAGGACGAACTTTTTAGGGGTCCGGCCAAATTTTTTTGTTTTTTTTTGTTTTTTTTTATTTTGAAGTCAAAATATTTCTCAGGGTTGGGGGAGAGTGAAAAATTAAGGGGCTGGAGAGATTTAGGGGTCGGGGAAAATTTTAGGGGTCAGGACGAACTTTTTAGGGGTCAGGCAAAATTTTTTTGTTTTTTTTTGTTTTGAAGTCAAAATATATCTCATGGTTGGAGGAGAGTGAAAAATTAGGGGGCTGGAGAGATTTAGGGGTCGGGGAAAATTTTAGGGGTCAGGACGAACTTTTTAGGGGTCAGGCCAAATTTTTTTTTTGTTTTTTGTTTTTTTTTGTTTTGAAGTCAAAATATTTCTCAGGGTTGGGGGAGAGTGAAAAATTAGGGGGCTAGAGAGAGTTAGGGGTCGGGGACAATTTTAGGGGTCAGGACGACCTTTTTAGGGGTCAGGCCAAATTTTTTTGTTTTTTTTTGTTTTTTTTTGTTTTGAAGTCAAAATATTTCTCAGTTTGGGGGAGAGTGAAAAATTAGGGGGCTGGAGAGATTTAGGGGTCGGGGAAAATTTTAGGGGTCAGGACGAACTTTTTAGGGGTCAGGCCAAATTTTTTTGTTTTTTTTGTTTTGAAGTCAAATTATTTCTCATGGTTGGAGGAGAGTGAAAAATTAGGGGGCTGGAGAGATTTAGGGGTCGGGGAAAATTTTAGGGGTCAGGACGAACTTTTTAGGGGTCAGGCAAAATTTTTTTGTTTTTTTTTGTTTTGAAGTCAAAATATATCTCATGTTTGGGGGGGAGTGAAAAATTAGGAGGCTGGAGAGATTTAGGGGTCGGGGAAAATTTTAGGGGTCAGGACGAACTTTTTAGGGGTCAGGCCAAATTTTTTTGTTTTTTTGTGTTTTGAAGTCAAAATATTTCTCATGGTTGGGGGAGAGTGAAAAATTAGGGGGCTAGAGATATTTAGGGGTCGGGGAAAATTTTAGGGGTCAGGACGAACTTTTTAGGGGTCAGGCCAAATTTTTTTTTTTGTTTTGTTTTGAAGTCAAATTATTTCTCATGGTTGGAGGAGAGTGAAAAAATAGGGGGCTGGAGAGATTTAGGGGTCGGGGAAAATTTTAGGGGTCAGGACGAACTTTCTAGGGGTCAGGCAAAATTTTTTTGTTTTTTTTTGTTTTGAAGTCAAAATATATCTCATGTTTGGGGGAGAGTGAAATATTAGGAGGCTGGAGAGATTTAGGGGTCGAGGAAAATTTTAGGGGTCAGGACGAACTTTTTAGGGGTCAGGCCAAATTTTTTTGTTTTTTTTGTTTTGAAGTCAAAATATTTCTCAGGGTTGGGGGAGAGTGAAAAATTAGGGGGCTGGAGAGATTCAGGGGTCGGGGAAAATTTTAGGGGTCAGGACGAACTTTTAAGGGGTCAGGCCAAATTTTTTTGTTTTTTTTTGTTTTGAAGTCAAAATATATCTCATGGTTGGGGGAGAGTGAAAAATTAGGGGGCTGGAGAGATTTAGGGGTCGGGGAAAATTTTAGGGGTCAGGACGAACTTTTTAGGGGTCAGGCCAAATTTTTTTGTTTTTTTTTGTTTGAAGTCAAAATATTTCTCATGGTTGGGGGAGAGTGAAAAATTAAAGGTCTAGAGAGATTTAGGGGTCGGGGAAAATTTTAGGGGTTAGGACGAACTTTTTAGGGTTTAGGCAAAATTTTTTTGTTTTTTTTTGTTTTGAAGTCAAAATATATCTCATGTTTGGGGGAGAGTGAAAAATTAGGAGGCTGGAGAGATTTAGGGGTCGGGGACAATTTTAGGGGTCAGGACGAACTTTTTAGGGGTCAGGCCAATTTTTTTTGTTTTTTTGTGTTTTGAAGTCAAAATATTTCTCATGGTTGGGGGAGAGTGAAAAATTAGGGGGCTAGAGAGATTTAGGGGTCGGGGAAAATTTTAGGGGTCAGGACGAACTTTTTAGGGGTCAGGCCAAATTTTTTTTTTTTTTTTTTGAAGTCAAATTATTTCTCATGGTTGGAGGAGAGTGAAAAATTAGGGGGCTGGAGAGATTTAGGGGTCGGGGAAAATTTTAGGGGTCAGGACGAACTTTTTAGGGGTCAGGCAAAATTTTTTTGTTTTTTTTTGTTTTGAAGTCAAAATATATCTCATGTTTGGGGGAGAGTGAAAAATTAGGAGGCTGGAGAGATTTAGGGGTCGGGGACAATTTTAGGGGTCAGGACGAACTTTTTAGGGGTCAGGCCAAATTTTTTTGTTTTTTTTTGTTTTGAAGTTAAAATATTTCTCAGGGTTGGGGGAGAGTGAAAAAATAGGGGGCTGGAGAGATTTAGGGGTCGGGGAAAATTTTAGGGGTCAGGACGAACTTTTTAGGGGTCAGGCCAAATTTTTTTGTTTTTTTGTGTTTTGAAGTCAAAATATATCTAATGGTTGTAAGAGAGTGAAAAATTAGGGGGCTGGAGAGATTTAGGGGTCCGGGAAAATTTTAGGGGTCAGGACGAACTTTTTAGGGGTCAGGCCAAATTTTTTTGTTTTTTTTTGTTTGAAGTCAAAATATTTCTCATGGTTGGGGGAGAGTGAAAAATTAGGGGTCCAGAGAGATTTAGGGGTCGGGGAAAATTTTAGGGGTCAGGACGAACTTTTTAGGGTTTAGGCAAAATTTTTTTGTTTTTTTTTGTTTTGAAGTCAAAATATATCTCATGTTTGGGGGAGAGTGAAAAATTAGGAGGCTGGAGAGATTTAGGGGTCGGGGACAATTTTAGGGGTCAGGACGAACTTTTTAGGGGTCAGGCCAAATTTTTTTGTTTTTTTTTGTTTTGAAGTCAAAATATATCTCATTGTTGGGGGAGAGTGAAAAATTAGGGGGCTAGAGAGATTTAGGGGTCGGGGAAAATTTTAGGGGTCAGGACGAACTTTTTAGGGGTCAGGCCAAATTTTTTTTTTTTTTTTTTTTGAAGTCAAATTATTTCTCATGGTTGGAGGAGAGTGAAAAATTAGGGGGCTGGAGAGATTTAGGGGTCGGGGAAAATTTTAGGGGTCAGGACGAACTTTTTAGGGGTCAGGCAAAATTTTTTTGTTTTTTTTTGTTTTGAAGTCAAAATATATCTCATGTTTGGGGGAGAGTGAAAAATTAGGAGGCTGGAGAGATTTAGGGGTCGGGGACAATTTTAGGGGTCAGGACGAACTTTTTAGGGGTCAGGCCAAATTTTTTTGTTTTTTTTTGTTTTGAAGTCAAAATATTTCTCAGGGTTGGAGGAGAGTGAAAAATTAGGGGGCTGGAGAGATTTAGGGGTAGGGGAAAATGTTAGGGGTCAGGACGAACTTTTTAGGGGTCAGGCCAAATTTTTTTCTTTTTTTTTGTTTTGAAGTCAAAATATATCTCATGGTTGGGGGAGAGTGAAAAATTAGGGGGCTGGAGAGATTTCGGGGTCGGGGAAAATTTTAGGGGTCAGGACGAACTTTTAAGGGGTCAGGCCAAATTTTTTTGTTTTTTTTTGTTTTGAAGTCAAAATATATCTCATGGTTGGGGGAGAGTGAAAAATTAGGGGGCTGGAGAGATTTAGGGGTCGGGGAAAATTTTAGGGGTCAGCCGGAACTTTTTAGGGGTTAGGCCAAATTCTTTTTTTTTTTTGTTTTGAAGTCAAAATATTTCTCATGGTTGGGGGAGAGTGAAAAATTAGGGGGCTAGAGAGATTTAGGGGTCGGGGAAAATTTTAGGGGTCAGGACGAACTTTTTAGGGTTCAGGCCAAATTTTTTTTTTTGGTTTTGAACTCAAAATATTTACTAGGGTTGGGAGAGAGTGAACAATTAGGGGGCTGGAGAGATTGAGGGGTCGGGGAAAATTTTAGGGGTCAGGACGAACTTTTTAGGGGTCAGGCCAAATTTTTTTGTTTTTTTTTGTTTTGAAGTCAAAATATTTATCATGGTTGGGGGAGAGTGAAAAATTAGGGGGCTGGAGAGATTTAGGGGTCGGGGAAAATTTTAGGGGTCAGGCCGAACTTTTTAGGGTCTGCCCAAATTTAGGGGCGGCGATATGTATGTATTAAGCTTCCACACCGGGGCGGCGATAGGTACTTATTTAGCATTCAGCGGTGGTGATAGGTACTTATATAGCATGTGCACATGGGCGGTAATAAGTACGTATATAGTATTCACACCGGGGCAGTGATAGGTATGTATTTATCATGCGCACTGAGGCAGCGATCGGTTCATATGTAGCATGCGCACCGGGGCGGCGATAGGTATGTATATAGCACGCGCACAGGGGCGGCGAAAGGTACATATTTAAAATTCACACTGGGCGGCGAAAGGTACATATTTAAAATTCACACCGGGGCGGCGATAGGTACGTATTTAGCATTCACGCCGGGGCGGCGATAGGTATGTATTTAGCATTCACACCGGGGCAGCGATAGGTATGTATTTAGCATTCGCACCGGGGCGGCAATAGGTACGTATTTAGAATTCACACCGGGGCGGCGATAGGTATGTATTTAGCATTCGCACCGGGGCGGCGATATGTACGTATTTAGCTTCCACACCAGGGCGGCGATAGGTACGTATTCAGAATTAAGGGGTGGCGATAGCTACGTATATAGCATGTACACATGGGCAGCAATAAGTACGTACATAGCATGCGCTCTGCGGCGGCGATCAGTACATATATTGGACGCGCACCGGGGCGGCGAAAGGTATGTATTTCGCATTCGCACCGTAGTGGTGATAGGTACGTATTTAGCATTCGCACTGGGGCAGCTATAGGTACGTATTTAGCATTCGCACCAGGGCGGCTATAGGTACGTATTTAGCATTCGCACTGGGCCGGCGATAGGTACGTATTTAGCATTCACACCAAAGCGGCAATATGTACATATTAATTATTCGCACTAGGGCAGCGATAGGTATTTATGTAGCATGCACACCGGGGCGCAATTGGTATGTCTTTAGTATTCGCACTAGGGCAGCGATAGGTACTTATGTAGCATGCACACCGGGGCGCAATAGGTATGTATTTAGCATTCACACCGGGGCAACGATAGGTACTATTTAGCATTCGCAACGGGGCGGCGATAGGTACTTAAATAGTATCTGCACCGGGGCGGCGATAGGTACGTATATAGTATGTGCACTGGGGCGGCGATAGGTACGTATATAGTATGCGCACCGGGGTGATGATAGATACGTATATAGTATGAACACCGGGGTGGAGATAAGTACCTATATAGAAGGCGCAGATAGAGGTGTTACTTTTTATAGAAATATGTCATACTATTACCCTGGGCAATAGGAGAAATGGTGGGGAAGAAACACCTTTTGCAAAAGGCAAAATAAGAAAGTAGCGGCGAAATGGGGCGACCGGGAAAGAGAAAGGTAGCAGATAAAGAGACGGCTATAGAGAGAGGGGGCGGACATAGAAGTTTGAATATAAAGATGTTACACACACGATCTTTCTTCAAATATATGTTTTTATGACCCCGAGCAACGCCGGGTAGCCCCGCTAGTCTCCTCTATAAAGGCCAGTTGTCTGTATGTCTGTCTGTCTGTTTGTTTGTTTGTATGTCCAGATACTCCTAAAAAACTACGCGGCGACATGTCAAAAAGTTGATATCTTCAGTACCGTACAACACCTGGGATCATAATATCTCAAAATTACAACAAAAAAACATGTTGCTGGGGGTCAACGGGGCCAGTCTTCGGCAGCGGGTCTGGTTTTTTCAAACTTTTCTAATGTTATTCAGTAGTAATTTGGAAATCAGCCAATGTAATTATGTAATAATAATTTTGTTTTCACCCAACTTATTCTTGTGCACGTGACGTCACAGTAATAGGTATATGACGTCATCGTTATAGGTTTTGAATTTTTTTTCTCTTCAAAACTTATTTTACTTCAACATATTTTTATACATAACATATAAAAGTGTATTCTTATGTAAAATTCACAGAGTAAGATGATGAGAGTATTCCTGAATCTATAAACCCACCTCTTAGGGGTCCATGGGGCATATTTATCGGGGGGGGGGGCTTTTCAGTTATTTTTCATTATATTTTATAGTGATGAAACAAGAAAAAAAGAGGAATTTGACAAGTACACGTTTACAGTGACCCGTTGAGTCATAACCACTCGATATATGTATAAAAAAATTTTAAAAAAATTTAACCAGTACATGTTACCAGTGACCCGTTGGGTCATAACCACTCTATATATGTATAAAAACTTTTGATACATGCGTTTATAGTGACGCAAGTGTTGTTTAATCAATAACGGCACTTTTTTTAACATGAGTTCATAGTGAAGCAAGGGTTGCTTAATCTTAACCACATTTTTTCTGTTGACATGATAACATCCTCCTAGGTATTACCTCCTCCTTTTTGAGAGGTGTGAAGTTAGTGTAGTATCAGTAAAATTAAAGTAATAAATAATTATGCTCCCCCACTGTTTTCACTAATATTTGTATGCTCCCCCATTGTTTTCACTAATATTTCTATACATATTGTATACATATTGAAAACTTGGGGTGGGTGTGGGGAATGTCCGCATTCGCCGGTGTGAGCGCCTCAGGAGAAATTTGGGGAAGAGGGGGGGGGTATCGGCATTCGGCGGTGGGGCGCCTCAGGCCAAATCTGGGGAGGGTGAGTGTCGGCATTCGGCGGTGGGGCGCCTCAGGCCAAATTTGGAGATGGGGGATTGTCGGCATAATGCAAAGTCACGATTTTAGCAGGAAATGACGTCAGAGGAAATCCCTAACGGCACTTTTTTGAACATGAGTTTATAGTGAAACACGGGTTGCCTTATCCCAACGAAACATAAGTTTTTATTGAAGCAACTGTTGCTTAATCCCTAACGGCATTTTTTTAAACATGAGTCCATAGTGAAGCAAGAGTTGCTTAATTCCTAACGGCACTTTTTTGAACATGAATCCACAGTGAAGCCAGGGTTGCTTAATCAATAACGGCACTTTTTTGAACACGAGTTTGTAGTGAAGCCAGGGTTGCTTAATCCTAACTGCATTTCTTCTGTTGACATGATACCATCCTCCCAGGTATAACCTCCTTCTTTTTGAGAGGTGTGAGTATCAGTAAAATTAAAGTAATAAATAATTATGCTCCACCATTGTTTTCACTAATATTTGTATACATATTAAATAACGTCTCAATAAGTAAAGTAAGAAGAAAAATAATTATGCTCCACCACTGTTTTCACTAATATTTGTATACATATTAAATAACGTCTCAATAAGTAAAGTAAGAAGAAAAATAATTATGCTCCACCATTGTTTTCACTAATATTTGTATACATATGATATAACGTCTAAATAAGTAAAGTAAGAAGAAAAATAATTATGCTCCACCACTGTTTTCACTAAAATGTGTATACATATTAAATAACGTCTCAATATGTAAAGTAAGAAGAAATATAATTATGCTCCGCCACTGTTTTCACTAATATTTGAATACATGTTAAATAACGTCTCAATAAGTAAAGTAAAAAGAGAAATAATTATGCTCCGCCACTGTTTTCACTAATATTTGTATACATATTAAATAACGTCTCAATAAGTAAAGAAAGAAGAAAAATAATTATGCTCCACCATTGTTTTCACTTATATTTTTATACATGTTAAATAACGCCTCAATAAGTAAAGTAAAAAGAGAAATAATTATGCTCCGCCATTGTTTTAACTAATATTTGTATACATGTTAAATAACATATTTCTTAGGGTTGGGGAAAAGTTAAAAATTAGAGGGGCCGGAGAGATTGAGGGCTCGGTGAAAATTTTAGGGGTCAGGCCAGACTTTTTAGGGGTTACGCCAAATTTTTTTGTTTTTTTTTGTTTTGAAGTCAAAATATTTCTCAGGGTTGGGGAGAATGAAAAAATAAGGGGCTAGAGATATTGAAGGGTCGGGGAAAATTTTAGGGGTCAGGCCGAACTTTTTAGGGGTCAGGCCAAATTTTTTTGTTATTTTTGTTTTGAACTCAAAATATTTCTCAGGGTTGGGGTTGAGTGAAAAATTAGGGGGCTGGAGAGATTGAGGGGTCGGGGAAAATTTTAGGGATCAGGCCGAACTTTTTAGGGGTCACGCCAAATTTTTTTGTTTTTTTTTGTTTTGAAGTCAAAATATATCTCATGGTTGGTGGAGAGTGAAAAATTAGGGGGCTGGAGAGATTGAGGAGTCGGGGAAAATTTTAGGGGTCAAGCCGAACTTTTTAGGGGTCAGGCCAAATTTTTTTGTTTTTTTTTGTTTTGAAGTCAAAATATTTCTCATGGTTGGGGGAGAGTGAACAATTAGGGGGCTGGAGATATTAAGGGGTCGGTGAAAATTTTAGGGGTCAGGCCAAATTTTTTTGTTTTTTTTGTTTTGAAGTCAAAATATATCTCATGGTTGGTGGAGAGTGAAAAATTAGGGGGATGGAGAGATTTAGGGGTCGGGGAAAATTTTAGGGGTCAGGACGAACTTTTTAGGAGTCAGGCCAAATTTTTTTGTTTTTTTTTGTTTTGAAGTCAAAATATATCTCATGGTTGGGGGAGAGTGAACAATTAGGGGGCTGGAGAGATTTAGGGGTCAGGACGAACTTTTTAGGGGTCAGGCCAAATTTTTTTGTTTTTTTTTGTTTTGAAGTCAAAATATATCTCATGGTTGGGGGAGAGTGAAAAATTAGGGGGCTGGAGAGATTTAGGGGTCGGGGAAAATTTTAGGGGTCAGGACGAACTTTTTAGGGGTCAGGCCAAATTTTTTTCTTTTTTTTGTTTTGAACTGAAAATATTTCTCAGGGTTGGGGGAGAGTGAAAAATAAGAGGGATATAGAGATTTAGGGGTCGGGGAAAATTTTAGGGGTCAGGACGAACTTTTTAGGGGTCACGCCAAATTTTTTTGTTTTTTTTTGTTTTGAAGTCAAAATATATCTCATGGTTGGGGGAGAGTGAAAAATTAGGGGGATGGAGAGATTTAGGGGTCGGGGAAAATTTTAGGGGTCAGGCCGATCTTTTTAGGGGTCAGGCCAAATTTTTTTGTTTTTTTTTGTTTTGAAGTCAAAATATTTCTCATGGTTGGGGGAGAGTGAACAATTAGGGGGCTGGAGATATTTAGGGGTCGGTGAAAATTTTAGGGGTCAGGCCGAACTTTTTAGGGGTCAGGCCAAATTTTTTTGTTTTTTTTGTTTTGAAGTCAAAATATATCTCATGGTTGGTGGAGAGTGAAAAATTAGGGGGATGGAGAGATTTAGGGGTCGGGGAAAATTTTAGGGGTCAGGACGAACTTTTTAGGGGTCAGGCCAAATTTTTTTGTTTTTTTTTGTTTTGAAGTCAAAATATATCTCATGGTTGGGGGAGAGTGAACAATTAGGGGGCTGGAGAGATTTAGGGGTCGGGGAAAATTTTAGGGGTCAGGCCAAATTTTTTTGTTTTTTTTTGTTTTGAAGTCAAAATATATCTCATGGTTGGGGGAGAGTGAAAAATTAGGGGGCTGGAGAGATTTAGGGGTCGGGGAAAATTTTAGGGGTCAGGACGAACTTTTTAGGGGTCAGGCCAAATTTTTTTCTTTTTTTTGTTTTGAACTGAAAATATTTCTCAGGGTTGGGGGAGAGTGAAAAATTAGAGGGATGGAGAGATTTAGGGGTCGGGGAAAATTTTAGGGGTCAGGACGAACTTTTTAGGGGTCAGGCCAAATTTTTTTGTTTTTTTTTGTTTTGAAGTCAAAATATATCTCATGGTTGGGGGAGAGTGAAAAATTAGGCGGCTGGAGAGATTTAGGGGTCGGGGAAAATTTTAGGGGTCAGGACGAACTTTTTAGGGGTCAGGCCAAATTTTTTTGTTTTTTTTTGTTTTGAAGTAAAAATATATCTCATGGTTGGGGGAGAGTGAAAAATTAGGGGGCTGGAGAGATTTAGGGGTCGGGGAAAATTTTAGGGGTCAGGACGAACTTTTTAGGGGTCAGGCCAAATTTTTTTCTTTTTTTTGTTTTGAACTGAAAATATTTCTCAGGGTTGGGGGAGAGTGAAAAATAAGAGGGATGGAGAGATTTAGGGGTCGGGGAAAATTTTAGGGGTCAGGACGAACTTTTTAGGGGTCACGCCAAATTTTTTTGTTTTTTTTTGTTTTGAAGTCAAAATATATCTCATGGTTGGGGGAGAGTGAAAAATTAGGCGGCTGGAGAGATTTAGGGGTCGGGGAAAATTTTAGGGGTCAGGACGAACTTTTTAGGGGTCAGGCCAAATTTTTTTGTTTTTTTTTGTTTTGAACTGAAAATATTTCTCAGGGTTGGGGGAGAGTGATAAATTAGGGGGCTGGAGAGATTTAGGGGTCGGGGAAAATTTTAGGGGTCAGGCCGAACTATTTTGGGGTCAGGCCAAATTTTTTTGTTTTTTTTTGTTTTGAACTGAAAATATTTCTCAGGGTTGGGGGAGAGTGAAAAATTAGGGGGCTGGAGAGATTTAGGGGTCGGGGAAAATTTTAGGGGTCAGGACGAACTTTTTAGGGGTCAGGCGAAATTTTTTTGTTTTTTTTTGGTTTTGAACTCAAAATATTTCTCAGGGTTGGGGGAGAGTGAACAATTAAGTGGCTTGAGAGATTTAGGGGTCGGGGAAGATTTTAGGGGTCAGGCCGAACTTTTTAGGGGTCAGGCCAAATTTATTGTTTTTTTTTGTTTTGAAGTCAAAATATATCTCATGGTTGGGGGAGAGTGAACAATTAGGGGGCTGGAGAGATTTAAGGGTCGGGGAAAATTTTAGGGGTCAGGACGAACTTTTTAGGGGTCAGGCCAAATTTTTTTGTTTTTTTTTGTTTTGAAGTCAAAATATATCTCATGGTTGGGGGAGAGTGAAAAATTAGGGGGCTGGAGACATTTAGGGGTCGGGGCAAATTTTAGGGGTCAGGACGAACTTTTTAGGGGTCAGGCCAAATTTTTTTCTTTTTTTGGTTTTGAACTGAAAATATTTCTCAGGGTTGGGGGAGAGTGAAAAATTAAAGGGATGGAGAGATTTAGGGGTCGGGGAAAATTTTAGGGGTCAGGACGAACTTTTTAGGGGTCAGGCCAAATTTTTTTGTTTTTTTTTGTTTTGAAGTCAAAATATTTCTTATGGTTGGGGGAGAGTGAAAAATTAGGGGGCTGGAGAGATTTAGGGGTCGGTGAAAATTTTAGGGGTCAGGACGAACTTTTTAGGGGTCAGGCCAAATTTTTTTGTTTTTTTTTGTTTTGAAGTCAAAATATATCTCAAGGTTGGGGGAGAGTGAAAAATTAGGGGGCTGGAGAGATTTAGGGGTCGGGGAAAATTTTAGGGGTCAGGACGAACTTTTTAGGGGTCAGGCCAAATTTTTTTCTTTTTTTGGTTTTGAACTGAAAATATTTCTCAGGGTTGGGGGAGAGTGATAAATTAGGGGGATGGAGAGATTTAGGGGTCGGGGAAAATTTTAGGGGTCAGGACGAACTTTTTAGGGGTCAGGCCAAATTTTTTTGTTTTTTTTTGTTTTGAACTGAAAATATTTCTCAGGGTTGGGGGAGAGTGAAAAATTAGGGGGATGGAGAGATTTAGGAGTCGGGGAAAATTTTAGGGGTCAGGACGAACTTTTTAGGGGTCAGGCCAAATTTTTTTGTTTTTTTTTGGTTTTGAGCTCAAAATATTTCTCATGGTTGGGGGAGAGTGAAAAATTAGGGGGCTGGAGACATTTAGGGTCGGGAAAATTTTAGGGGTCAGCCGGAACTTTTTAGGGGTCAGGCTAAATTTTATTGTTTTTTTTTTGTTTTGAAGTCAACATATTTCTCATGGTTGGGGGAGAGTTAAAAATTAGCGGCTGGAGAGATTATGGGGACGGGGAAAATTTTTGGGGGCAGGTTAATTTTTTGGGGGTCTACCTTAATTAAGGGGCGGCGATATGTACGTATTTAGCTTCATCACAGGGGCGGCAATAGGTACTTATTTACCATTCAGCGGTGGTGATAGGTACTTATATAGCATGTGCACATGGGCGGTAATAAGTACGTATATAGTATGCACACCGGGGCAGTGATAGGTATGTATTTAGCATGCGCACTGAGGCAGCGATCGGTTCATATATAGCACGCGCACAGGGGCGGCGATAGGTACGTATATAGCACGCACACAGGGGCGGCGAAAGGTACATATTTAAAATTCACACCGGGCGGCGAAAGGTACATATTTAAAATTCACACTGGGGCGGCGATAGGTACGTATTTAGCATTCACACCGGGGGGGGGGGGCGATAGGTATGTATTTAGAATTCACACCGGGGCAGCGATAGGTATGTATTTAGCATTCGCACCGGGGTGGCGATATGTACGTATTTAGCTTCCGCACCAGGGCGGCGATAGGTACGTATTTAGAATTCACATCGGGGCAGCGATAGGTATGTATTTAGCATTCGCACCGGGGCGGCGATATGTACGTATTTAGCTTCCACACCAGGGCGGCGATAGGTATGTATTTAGAATTCAGGGGTGGCGATAGCTACGTATATAGCATGTACACATGGGCAGCAATAAGTACGTACATAGCATGCGCTCTGCGGCGGCGATCAGTACATATATAGCACGTGCACCGGGGCGGCGAAAGGTATGTATTTCGCATTCGCACCGTGGTGGTGATAGGTACGTATTTAGCAATCGCACCGGGGTGGCTATAGGTACGTATTTAGCATTCGCACCAGGGCGGCTATAGGTACGGGTTTAGCATTCGCACTGGGCCGGCGATAGGTACGTATTTAGCATTCACACCAAAGCGGCAATATGTACATATTAATTATTCGCACTAGGGCAGCGATAGGTACTTATGTAGCATGCACACCGGGGCGCAATTGGTATGTCATTAGTATTAGCACTAGGGCAGCGATAGGTACTTATGTAGCATGCACACCGGGGCGCAATAGGTATGTATTTAGCATTCACACCGGGGCAACGATAGGTACTATTTAGCATTCGGAACGGGGCAGCGATAGGTACTTAAATAGTATCTGCACCGAGGCGGCGATAGGTACGTATATAGTATGTGCACTGGGGCGGCGATAGGTACGTATATAGTATGCGCACCGGGGTGATGATAGATACGTATATAGTATGAACACTGGGGTGGCGATAAGTACCTATATAGAAGGCGCAGATAGAGGTGTTACTTTTTATAGAAATATGTCATACTATTACCCTGGGCAATAGGAGAAATGGTGGGGAAGAAACAGCTTTTGCAAAAGACAAAATTAGAAAGTAGCGGCGAAATGGGGCGACCAGGGAAAAGAAAGGTAGCAGATAAAGAGACGGCTATAGAGAGAGGGGGCGGACATAGAAGTTTGAATATAAAGATGTTACACACACGATCTTTCTTCAAATATATGTTTTTATGACCCCGAGCACCGCCGGGTAGCCCCGCTAGTCTCCTATATAAAGGGCAGTTGTCTGTATGTTTGTTTGTTTGTTTGTTTGTATGTCCAGATACTCCTCCGAGAGGACCCAACAAACAGTCACACAGTTGACGTCATTATGACCGGCCAGCCCCGGGACGTATAATATCTCAGAACCGGAAAAAAAAATGGACCCTTTGGGGGTCGACTGAGCACTTTTCTCCAATGGGGGGGTGCCTTTTTCCTCGATTTTCAACGTTGTTTAGTACTAATTTGAGAAAAAAACAAAGAATTTGAGAAATAATGCACCGTCATGATTTTAACAGGAAATGACGTCAGAGGAAATCCCTAACGGCTCTTTTTTGAACATGAGTTTATAGTGAAGCAAGTGTTGCTTAATCACAAACGGCACTTTTTTTGAACACGAGTCCATAGTCAAGCATGGGTTGCTTACTTACAAACGGCACTTTTTTGAACATGAGTCCATAGTGATGCAAGGGTTGCTTAACATCTAACGGCACTTTTTGATACATGCGTTTATAGTGACGCAAGTGTTGTTTAATCAATAACGGCACTTTTTTTAACATGAGTTCATAGTGAAGCAAGGGTTGCTTAATCCTAACCACATTTTTTCTGTTGACATGATAACATCCTCCTAGGTATTACCTCCTCCTTTTTGAGAGGTGTGAAGTTAGTGTAGTATCAGTAAAATTAAAGTAATAAATAATTATGCTCCCCCACTGTTTTCACTAATATTTGTATGCTCCCCCATTGTTTTCACTAATATTTCTATACATATTGTATACATATTGAAAACTTGGGGTGGGTGTGGGGGGTGTCGGCATTCGCCGGTGTGAGCGCCTCAGGAGAAATTTGGGGAAGAGGGGGGGGGGTATCGGCATTCGGCGGTGGGGCGCCTCAGGCCAAATCTGGGGAGGGTGAGTGTCGGCATTCGGCGGTGGGGCGCCTCAGGCAAAATTCTAGGAGGAGTGTCGGCATTCGCCAGTATGAGCGCCTCAGGCCGAATTTGGGTGAGTGTCGGAATTCGCCGGTGTGAGCGACTCAGGCCGAATTTGGTGGATTGTCGGCATTCGCCGGTGGTGCGCCTCAGGCCAAATTTGGAGATGGGGGATTGTCGGCATAATGCAAAGTCACGATTTTAGCAGGAAATGACGTCAGAGGAAATCCCTAACGGCACTTTTTTGAACATGAGTTTATAGTGAAGCACGGGTTGCCTTATCCCAACGAAACATAAGTTTTTATTGAAGCAACTGTTGCTTAATCCATAACGGCATTTTTTTGAACATGAGTCCATAGTGAAGCAAGGGTTGCTTAATTCCTAACGGCACTTTTTTGAACATGAATCCACAGTGAAGCCAGGGTTGCTTAATCAATAACGGCACTTTTTTGAACACGAGTTTGTAGTGAAGCCAGGGTTGCTTAATCCTAACTGCATTTCTTCTGTTGACATGATACCATCCTCCCAGGTATAACCTCCTTCTTTTTGAGAGGTGTGAAGTTAGTGTAGTATCAGTAAAATTAAAGTAATAAATAATTATGCTCCACCATTGTTTTCACTAATATTTGTATACATATTAAATAACGTCTCAATAAGGAAAGTAAGAAGAAACATAATTATGCTCCACCACTGTTTTCACTAATATTTGTATACATATTAAATAACGTCTCAATAAGTAAAGTAAGAAGAAAAATAATTATGCTCCACCATTGTTTTCACTAATATTTGTATACATATGATATAACGTCTAAATAAGTAAAGTAAGAAGAAAAATAATTATGCTCCACCACTGTTTTCACTAAAATGTGTATACATATTAAATAACGTCTCAATATGTAAAGTAAGAAGAAATATAATTATGCTCCGCCATTGTTTTCACTAATATTTGAATACATGTTAAATAACGTCTCAATAAGTAAAGTAAGAATAAAAATAATTATGCTCCACCATTGTTTTCACTAATATTTGTATACATATTAAATAACGTCTCAATAAGTAAAGTAAGAAGAAAAATAATTATGCTCCACCACTGTTTTCACTAAAATTTGTATACATATTAAATAACGTCTCAATAAGTAAAGAAAGGAAAAAAATAATTATGCTCCGCCATTGTTTTCACTTATATTTGTATACATGTTAAATAACGTCTCAATAAGTAAAGTAAAAAGAGAAATAATTATGCTCCGCCATTGTTTTCACTAATATTTGTATACATGTTAAATAACATTTTTTTGTTTTGAACTCAAAATATTTCTCAGGGTTGGGGGAGAGTGAACAATTAGGGGACTGGAGAGATTTAGGGGTCGGGGAACATTTTAGGGGTCAGGACGAACTTTTTAGGGGTCAGGCCAAATTTTTTTTTTTATTTTGTTTTTTTTTTGTTTTGAAGTCAAAATATTTCTCAGGGTTGGGGGAGAGTAAAAAATTCAGGGGCGGGAGAGATTTAGGGGTCAGGGAAAATTTTAGGGGTCAGGACGAACTTTTTAGGGGTCAGGCCAAATTTTTTTGTTTTTTTTTGTTTTTAAGTCAAAATATTTCTCATGGTTGGGGGAGAGTGAAAAATTAGGGGGCTGGAGAGATTTAGGGGTCGGGGAAAATTTTAGGGGTCAGGACGAACTTTTTAGGGGTCAGGCCAAATTTGTTTGTTTCTTTTTGTTTGGAAGTCAAAATATATCTAATGGTTGTAAGAGAGTAAAAAATTAGGGGGCTGGAGAGATTTAGGGGTCGGGGAAAATTTTAGGGGTCAGGACGAACTTTTTAAGGGTCAGGCCAAATTTTTTTATTTTTTTTTGTTTTTTTTTTGTTTTGAAGTCAAAATATTTCTCAGGGTTGGGGGAGAGTTAAAAATTAGGGGGCTGAAGAGATTTAGGGGTCGGGGAAAATTTTAGGGGTCAGGCGGAACTTTTTAGGGGTCAGGCCAATTTTTTTTGTTTTTTTTGGTTTTGAACTCAAAATATTTCTCAGGGTTGGGGGAGAGTGAACAATTAGGGGGCTGGAGAGATTTAGGGGTCGGGGAAACTTTTAGGGGTCAGGACGAACTTTTTAGGGGTCAGGCCAAATTTTTTTGTTTTTTTTTGTTTTGAAGTCAAAATATATCTAATGGTTGTGGGAGAGTGAAAAATTAGGGGGCGGGAGAGATTTAGGGGTCGGGGAAAATTTTAGGGGTCAGGACGAACTTTTTAGGGGTCAGGCCAAATTTTTTTGTTTTTTTTGTTTTGAAGTCAAAATATATCTAATGGTTGTAAGAGAGTTAAAAATTAGGGGGCTGGAGAGATTTAGGGGTCGGGGAAAATCTAAGGGGTCAGGACGAACTTTTTAGGGGTCAGGCCACATTTTTTTGTTTTTTTTTGTTTTGAAGTCAAAATATTTCTCAGGGTTGGGGGAGAGTGAAAAATTAGGGGGCTGGAGAGATTTAGGGGTCGGGGAAAATTTTAGGGGTCAGGACGAACTTTTTAGGGGTCAGGCCAAATTTTTTTGTTTTTGTTTTGTTTTGAAGTCAAAGTATTTCTCATGGTTGGAGGAGTGTCAAAAATTAGGGGGCTGGAGAGATTTAGGGGTCGGGGAAAATTTTAGGGGTCAGGACGAACTTTTTAGGGATCAGGCCAAATTTTTTTGTTTTTTTTTGTTTTGAAGTCAAAATATATCTAATGGTTGTAAGAGAGTGAAAAATTAGGGGGCTGGAGAGATTTAGGGATCGGGGAAAATCTAAGGGGTCAGTACGAACTTTTTAGGGGTCAGGCCAAATTTTTTTGTTTTTTTTGTTTTTTTTTGTTTTGAAGTCAAAATATTTCTCAGGGTTGGGGGAGAGTGAAAAATTAGGGGGCTGGAGAGATTTAGGGGTCGGGGAAAATTTTAGGGGTCAGGACGAACTTTTTAGGGGTCAGGCCAATTTTTTTGTTTTTTTTGGTTTTGAACTCAAAATATATCTCAGGGTTGGGGGAGAGTGAAAAATTAGGGGGCTGGAGAGATTTAGGGGTCGGGGAAAATTTTAGGGGTCAGGACGAACTTTTTAGGGGTCAGGCCAAATTTTTTTGTTTTTTTTTGTTTTGAAGTCAAAATATTTCTCAGGGTTGGAGGAGAGTGAAAAATTAGGGGGCTGGAGAGATTTAGGGGTCGGGGAAAATTTTAGGGGTCAGGATGAACTTTTTAGGGGTCAGGCCAAATTTTTTTGTTTTTTTTTGTTTTGAAGTCAAAATATATCTCAATGTTGGGGTGAGTGAAAAATTAGGGAGCTAGAGAGATTCAGGGTCGGGGACAATTTTAGGGGTCAGGCGGAACTTTTTAGGGGTCAGGCCAAGTTTTTTTGTTTTTTTTGGTTTTGAAGTCAAAATATTTCTCATCGTTGGGGGAGAGTTAAAAATTAGGGGTCGGAGAGATTCAGGGGTCGGGGAAACTTTTAGGGGTCAGGACGAACTTTTTAGGGGTCAGGCCAGATTTTTTTCTTTTTTTTGGTTTTGAACTCAAAATATTTCCTATGGTTAGGGGGAGAGTGAAAAATTAGGGGCTGGAGAGATTTAGGGGTCAGGGAAAATTTAAGGGGTCAGGCCAAATTTTTTAGGGGTCCGCCCAAATTTCGGGGCGGGGATATGTACGTATTTAGCTTCCACACCGGGGCGGCGATAGGTACTTATTTAGCATTCAGCGGTGGCGATAGGTACTTATATAGCATGTGCACATGGGCGGTAATAAGTACGTATATAGTATGCGCACCGGGGCAGTGATAGGTATGTATTTAGCATGCGCACTGAGGCAGCGATCGGTTCATATATAGCACGCGCACCGGGGCGGTGATAGGTATGTATATAGCACGCGCACAGGGGCGGCGAAAGGTACATATTTAAAATTCACACCGGGGCGGCGAAAGGTACATATTTAAAATTCACACCGGGGCGGCGATAGGTACGTATTTAGCATTCACACCGGGGCGGCGATAGGTATGTATTTAGCATTCACACCGGGGCAGCGATAGGTATGTATTTAGCATTCGCACCGGGGTGGCGATATGTACGTATTTAGCTTCCGCACCGGGGCGGCGATCGGTACGTATTTAGAATTCACACAGGGCGGCGATAGGTACGTATTTAGAATTCACACCGGGGCGGCGATAGGTATGTATTTAGCATTCGCACCGGGGCGGCGATATGTACGTATTTAGCTTCCACACCAGGGCGGCGATAGGTACGTATTCAGAATTCAGGGGTGGCGATAGCTACGTATATAGCATGTACACATGGGCAGCAATAAGTATGTACATAGCATGCGCTCTGCAGCGGCGATCAGTACATATATAGCACGCGCACCGGGGCGGCGAAAGGTATGTATTTCGCATTTGCACCGTGGTGGTGATAGGTACGTACTTAGCATTCGCACCGGGGCGGCTGTAGGTACGTATTTAGCATTCGCACCAGGGCAACTATAGGTACGTATTTAGCATTCGCACTGGACCGGCGATAGGTACGTATTTAGCATTCACACCAAAGCGGCAATATGTACATATTAATTATTCGCACTAAGGCAGCGATAGGTACTTATGTAGCATGCACACTGGGGCGCAATTAGTATGTCTTTAGTATTCGCACTAGGGCAGCGATAGGTACTTATGTAGCATGCACACCGGGGCGCAATAGGTATGTATTTAGCATTCACACCGGGGCAACGATAGGTACTATTTAGCATTCGCAACGGCGCGGCGATAGGTACGTATTTAGCATTCACACCAAAGCGGCAATATGTACATATTAATTATTCGCACTAAGGCAGCGATAGGTACTTATGTAGCATGCACACCGGGGCGCAATTAGTATGTCTTTAGTATTCGCACTAGGGCAGCGATAGGTACTTATGTAGCATGCACACCGGGGCGCAATAGGTATGTATTTAGCATTTACACCGGGGCAACGATAGGTACTATTTAGCATTCGCAACGGGGCGGCGATAGGTACTTAAATAGTATCTGCACGGGGGCGGCGATAGGTACGTATATAGTATGTGCACTGGGGCAGCGATAGGTACGTATATAGTATGCGCACCGGGGTGATGATAGATACATATATAGTATGAACACCGGGGTGGAGATAAGTACCTATATAGAAGGCGCAGATAGAGCTGTTACTTTTTATATAAATATGTCATACTATTACCCTGGGCAATAGGAGAAATGGTGGGGAAGAAACAGCTTTTGCAAAAGGCAAAATGAGAAAGTAGCGGCGAAATGGGGCGACCAGGGAAGAGAAAGGTAGCAGATAAAGAGACGGCTATAGAGAGAGGGGGCATAGAAGTTTTAATATAAAGATGTTACACACACGTTCTTTCTTTAAATATATGTTTTTATGACCCCGAGCAACGCCGGGTAGCCTCGCTAGTATATATATACAATATATCTATTATATAAAGGGCAGTTGTCTGTATGTCTGTTTGTTTGTATGTCCAGTATCTCCTCAAAAACTACGCGGCAACATGTCAAAAAGTTGATATCTTTAGCACCGTACATATCCCGTAATCATAATATCGAAAAATCGCGACAAACGATTCACTCGCTGACAGTCAACCGGACCACTTTCCGACAAAAGGTAGCAGTTTTTTTCGTATTTTTCACGAAATTTCAACGTTAATATGTAGTAAATTCGAAATAATCTAATGTATTTATGTACTAATCCGATAAAAATGCCGAGTCACTGTAAACATCCCATAATCCCTTGCCGGATGTACCCGGTCTTGCCCTAAATTGTGTCCGGTTGTATCAGATCATCCATTAACTTCTGTCCGGTTGCATCAATAACAACATAGGAATCCTACGGTAAGAGTGTATAGTGAAACAAGGGTTGCTCAATCACATCCGCACCTGTCCCATAATCCCTTGCCGGACGTACCCGGTCTTGCTCTAAATTGTGTCCGGTTATATCAGGTCATCATGACGTCAGAGAGTGGCAGTTTTTTTTCCCTCACACACTTTCTTTCATAACTATTAATAGACGCTAATATTCCCCCCCCCCTCCCTCCCTGTGGCCGTTCTGTTATCATGATAGGAATTACCTCCTCCTTTCAGGCCAAATTGGGGGGGGGTTACGGTATTCGCCGGTGTGAGCATTACCTCCTCCTTTTTTGAGAAATGTTGAGGTAGGGTCGTATCGGTTCCGTTGTCATGATGCCCTCATCCCATGCATTATCTCCTTTTTTTAGAAGTGTTGAGGTAGGGTCGTATCGGTTCCGTTGTCATGATGCACTATTCCCATGCATTATCTCCTCCTTTTTTGAGAAGTGCTGAGGTAGGGTCGTATCGGTTCCGTTGTCATGATGCACTCATCCCATGCATTATCTCCTCCTTTTTTGAGAAGTGTTGAGGTAGGGTCGTATCGGTTCCGTTGTCATGATGCACTCATCCCATGCATTATCTCCTCCTTTTTTGAGAAGTGTTGAGGTAGGGTCGTATCGGTTCCGTTGTCATGATGCACTCATCCCATGCATTATCTCCTCCTTTTTTGAGAAGTGTTGAGGTAGGGTCGTATCGGTTCCGTTGTCATGATGCACTCATCCCATGCATTATCTCCTCCTTTTTTGAGAAGTGTTGAGGTAGTATCGGTTTCGTTGTCATAGTGCCCTCATCCCATGCATTATCTCCTCCTTTTTTGAGAAGTGTTGAGGTAGTATCGGTTTCGTTGTAATAGTGCCCTCATCCCATGCATTATCTCCTCCTTTTTTGAGAAGTGTAGAGGTAGGGTCGTATCGGTTCCGTTGTCATGATGCACTCATCCCATGCATTATCTCCTCCTTTTTTTAGAACTGTTGAGGAAGGGTCGTATCGGTTCCGTTGTCATGATGCACTATTCCCATGCATTATCTCCTCCTTTTTTGAGAAGTGTTGAGGTAGGGTCGTATCGGGTCCGTTGTCATGATGCACTCATCCCATGCATTATCTCCTCCTTTTTTTAGAACTGTTGAGGAAGGGTCGTATCGGTTACGTTGTCATGATGCACTATTCCCATGCATTATCTCCTCCTTTTTTGAGAAGTGTTGAGGTAGGGTCGTATCGGGTCCGTTGTCATGATGCACTCATCCCATGCATTATCTCCTCCTTTTTTGAGAAGTGTAGAGGTAGGGTCGTATCGGGAAAATTTTAGGGGTCAGGACGAACTTTTTAGGGGTCAGGCAAAATTTTTTTTCTTTTTTTGGGTTTTGAACTGAAAATATTTCTCATGGTTGGGGGAGAGTGAAAAATTAGGGGGCTGGAGAGATTTAGGGGTCGGGGAAAATTTTAGGGGTCAGGACGAACTTTTTAGGGGTCAGGCCAAATTTTTTTGTTTTTTTTTGTTTTGAAGTCAAAATATTTTTCATGGTTGGAGGAGAGTGAAAAATTAGGGGGCTGGAGAGATTTAGGGGTCGGGGAAAATTTTAGGGGTCAGGACGAACTTTTTAGGGGTCAGGCCAAATTTTTTTGTTTTTTTTTGTTTAGAAGTCAAAATATATCTCATGGTTGGGGAGAGTGAAAAATTACGGGGCTGGAGAGATTTACGGGTCGGGGAAAATTTTAGGGGTCAGGACGAACTTTTATGGGGTCAGGCCAAATTTTTTTCTTTTGTTTTTGTTTTTTTTTGTTTTGAAGTCAAAATATTTATCAGGGTTAGGGGAGAGTGAAAAATTAGGGGGCTGGAGAGATTTAGGGGTCGGGGAAAATTTTAGGGGTCAGAACGAACTTTTGAGGGGTCAGGCCAAATTTTTTTTTTTTTTTTGTTTTGAAGTCAAAATATTTCTTCATGGTTGGAGGAGAGTGAAAAATTAGGGGGCTGGAGAGATTTAGGGGTCGGGGAAAATTTTAGGGGTCAGGACGAACTTTTAAGGGGTCAGGCCAAATTTTTTTGTTTTTTTTTGTTTTGAAGTCAAAATATTTCTCAGGGTGTGGGGAGAGTGAAAAAATAGGGGGCTGGAGAGATTTAGGGGTCGGGGAAAATTTTAGGGGTCAGGACGAACTTTTTAGGGGTCAGGCCAAATTTTTTTGTTTTTTTGTGTTTTGAAGTCAAAATATATCTAATGGTTGTAAGAGAGTGAAAAATTAGGGGGCTGGAGAGATTTAGGGGTCCGGGAAAATTGTAGGGGTCAGGACGAACTTTTTAGGGGTCAGGCCAAATTTTTTTGTTTTTTTTTTGTTTTGAAGTCAAAATATTTTTCATGGTTGGAGGAGAGTGAAAAATTAGGGGGCTGGAGAGATTTAGGGGTCGGGGAAAATTTTATGGGTTAGGACGAACTTTTTAGGGTTCAGGCCAAATTTTTTTGTTTTTTTTTTGTTTTGAAGTCAAAATATTTCACAGGGTTGGGGGAGAGTGAAAAATTAGGGGGCTGGAGAGATTTAGGGGTCGGGGAAAATTTTAGGGGTCAGGATGAACTTTTTAGGGTTCAGGCCAAATTGTTTTGTTTTTTTTTGTTTTGAAGTCAAAATATTTCTCATGGTTGGAGGAGAGTGAAATATTAGGGGGCTGGAGAGATTTAGGGGTCGGGGAAAATTTTAGGGGTCAGGACGAACTTTTTAGGGGTCAGGCCAAATTTTTTTCTTTTTTTTTGTTTTGAAGTCAAAATATATCTCATGGTTGGGGGAGAGTGAAAAATTAGGGGGCTGGAGAGATTTAGGGGTCGGGGAAAATTTTAGGGGTCAGGACGAACTTTTAAGGGGTCAGGCCAAATTTTTTTGTTTTTTTTTGTTTTGAAGTCAAAATATTTCTCAGGGTGTGGGGAGAGTGAAAAAATAGGGGGCTGGAGAGATTTAGGGGTCGGGGAAAATTTTAGGGGTCAGGACGAACTTTTTAGGGGTCAGGCCAAATTTTTTTGTTTTTTTGTGTTTTGAAGTCAAAATATATCTAATGGTTGTAAGAGAGTGAAAAATTAGGGGGCTGGAGAGATTTAGGGGTCCGGGAAAATTTTAGGGGTCAGGACGAACTTTTTAGGGGTCAGGCCAAATCTTTTTGTTTTTTTTTGTTTTGAAGTCAAAATATTTTTCATGGTTGGAGGAGAGTGAAAAATTAGGGGGCTGGAGAGATTTAGGGGTCGGGGAAAATTTTATGGGTTAGGACGAACTTTTTAGGGTTCAGGCCAAATTTTTTTGTTTTTTTGTTTGTTTTGAAGTCAAAATATTTCTCAGGGTTAGGGGGAGAGTGAAAAATTAGGGGGCTGGAGAGATTTAGGGGTCGGTGAAAATTTTAGGGGTCAGGATGAACTTTTTAGGGTTCAGGCCAAATTGTTTTGTTTTTTTTTGTTTTGAAGTCAAAATATTTCTCATGGTTGGAGGAGAGTGAAATATTAGGGGGCTGGAGAGATTTAGGGGTCGGGGAAAATTTTAGGGGTCAGGACGAACTTTTAAGGGGTCAGGCCAAATTTTTTTGTTTTTTTTTGTTTTGAAGTCAAAATATATCTCATGGTTGGGGGAGAGTGAAAAATTAGGGGGCTGGAGAGATTTAGAGGTCGGGGAAAATTTTAGGGGTCAGAACGAACTTTTGAGGGGTCAGGCCAAATTTTTTTGTTTTTTTTGTTTTTAAGTCAAAATATTTCTTCATGGTTGGAGGAGAGTGAAAAATTAGGGGGCTGGAGAGATTTAGGGGTCGGGGAAAATTTTAGGGGTCAGGACGAACTTTTAAGGGGTCAGGCCAAATTTTTTTGTTTTTTTTTGTTTTGAAGTCAAAATATTTCTCAGGGTGTGGGGAGAGTGAAAAAATAGGGGGCTGGAGAGATTTAGGGGTCGGGGAAAATTTTAGGGGTCAGGACGAACTTTTAAGGGGTCAGGCCAAATTTTTTTGTTTTTTTTTTGTTTTGAAGTCAAAATGTTTCTCATGGTTGGGGGAGAGTGAAAAATTAGGGGGCTGGAGAGATTTAGAGGTCGGGGAAAATTTTAGGGGTCAGGACGAACTTTTTAGGGGTCAGGCCAAATTTTTTTGTTTTTTTTTTGTTTTGAAGTCAAAATGTTTCTCATGGTTGGGGGAGAGTGAAAAATTAGAGGCTGGAGAGATTTAGGGGACGGAGAAAATTTTAGGGGTCAGGCCAAATTTTTTAGGGTCTGCCCAAATTTAGGGGCGGCGATATGTCTGTATTTAGCTTCCACACCGGGGCGGCGATAGGTACTTATTTAGCATTCAGCAGTGGTGATAGGTACTTATATAGCATGTGCACATGGGCGGTAATAAGTACGTATATAGTATGCACACCGGGGCAGTGATAGGTATGTATTTAGCATGCGCACTGAGGAAGCGATCGGTTCATATATAGCACGCGCACCGGGGCGGCGATAGGTACGTATATAGCACGCGCACAGGGGCGGCGAAAGGTACATATTTAAAATTCACACCGGGTGGCGAAAGGTACATATTTAAAATTCACACCGTGGCGGCGATAGGTACGTATTTAGCATTCAAACTGGGGCAGCGATATGTACGTATTTAGCTTCCGCACCGGGGCGGTGATAGGTACGTATTTAGAATTCACACCGGGGCGGCAATAGGTACGTATTTTGAATTCACACCGGGGCGGCGATAGGTATGTATTTAGCATTCGCACCGGGGCGGCGATATGTACGTATTTAGCTTCCACACCAGGGCGGCGATAGGTACGTATTCAGAATTCAGGGGTGGCGATAGCTACGTATATAGCATGTACACATGGGCAGCAATAAGTACGTACATAGCATGCGCTCTGCGGCGGCGATCAGTACATATATTGCATGCGTACCGGGGCGGCGAAAGGTATGTATTTCGCATTCGCACTGTAGTGGTGATAGGTACGTATTTAGCATTCGCACTGGGATGGCTATAGGTACGTATTTAGCATTCGCACCAGGGCGGCTATAGGTACGTATTTAGCATTCGCACTGGGCCGGCGATAGGTACGTATTTAGCATTCACACCAAAGCGGCAATATGTACATATTAATTATTCGCACTAGGGCAGTGATAGGTACTTATGTAGCATGCACACCGGAGCGCAATTGGTATGTCTTTAGTATTCGCACTAGGGCAGCGATAGGTACTTATGTAGCATGCACACCGGGGCGCAATAGGTATGTATTTAGCATTCACACCGGGGCAACGATAGGTACTATTTAGCATTCGCAACGGGGCGGCGATAGGTACTTAAATAGTATCTGCACCGGGGCGGCGATAGGTACGTATATAGTATGTGCACTGGGGCGGCGATAGGTACGTATGTAGTATGCGCACCGGGGTGATGATAGATACGTATATAGTATGAACACCGGGGTGGAGATAAGTACCTATATAGAAGGCGCAGATAGAGGTGTTACTTTTTATAGAAATATGTCATACTATTACCCTGGGCAATAGGAGATATGGTGGGGAAGAAACAGCTTTTGCAAAAGGCAAAATTAGAAAGTAGCGGCGAAATGGGGCGACCAGGAAAGAGAAAGGTAGCAGATAAAGAGACGGCTATAGAGAGAGGGGGCGGACATAGAAGTTTGAATATAAAGATGTTACACACACGATCTTTCTTCAAATATATGTTTTTATGACCCCGAGCAACGCCGGGTAGCCCCGCTAGTATAATATAAATATAATATATATATATATATATATATATATATATTATATATACAATCTATTAATAATGGAGTTTATGTATCTGTCTGTCTGTCTGTCTGTCTGAAGCCGAAACTCCATTGTGATTATTTTACTGAAACTAATCTTTTTGAAATTCTTTATATACTGTCATTAAAAGCCGTTAAGACACCAGATGGTTTTTCCTATTTACATAAGTCATTCCTTTAAACCTTCAATTAAATTAATATTAACAAATATACACTTATAACAGCTATAATCAAATTTACATATGTATTTACAATATTTTCCGATAAGGTTATATTAATAAACATTATTCATACAATTAATTAAATCCATTTTTATCATAACCGGCGTGTTTTCTAAACGATTTCAACACGAGTACTGTTAAAATTGCAACGTCATTGGCTGTTTAATCAGTGGTGTCCTCCCTCCCTCCGGTAATTAAATATGGCGATCTGATTAAGCAGCTGATTGACTTTTTAATCAGTGGTGTCCTCCCTCCCTCCGGTAATTAAATATGGCGATCTGATTAAGCAGCCGATGGGCTGTTTTATCAGTAGTGTCCTCCCTGCCACCGGTAATTAAATATGGCGATCTGATTAAGCAGCCGATTGGCTGTTTAATCAGTAGTGTCCTCCCTCCCTCCGGTAATTAAATATATCGATCTGATTAAGCAGCCGATTGGTTGTTTAATCAGTGGTGTCCTCCCTCCATCCGGCAATTAAATATGGCGATCTGATTAAGCAGCCGATTGGCTGTTTAATCAGTAGTGTCCTCCCTCCCTCCGGTAATTAAATATGGCGATCTGATTAAGCAGCCGATTGGCTGTTTAATCAGTAGTGTCCTCCCTCCCTCCGGTAATTTAATATGGCGATCTGATTAAGCAGTCGAGTGGCTGTTTAATCAGTAGTGTCTTCCCTCCCTCCGGTAATTAAATATGGCGATCTGATTAAGCAGCCGATGTTAATATGGCACGTTAAATATGTAAACAACAACGCTGGTATTCACCGTGCTCAGTTTTTAATTTTTAAAACCGTCCTAAGTTTGTTTATTCTTAGCCATTATGTTTGAAAACACGAATTTATTAAATCAAATTGTTTAATTAAAATAATAATTGATTTAAAAATTACTATATAAAAACGCGCGCGCACGCACACACCCACACCCACACAGTTCAGGTAAACTTTTTCTTTCCGAGAATTAAAAAACTTTTCGTGGTTACTGTATTTGATTTCTTAATACTTTCATATCCAATATTATCATTTTTTCACGACCTCAACAGAATTTATGATTCCATGTTTTATTTATTAAAAAAAAAGATGTGATTTTTTTTTCTTTAATGTCAACAAAATAAACTAACACATTGTACTGGAAAACTATACAACTGATTCTAGAATCAAATTGTTTAATTAAAAAAGGGTCATTAAACACACACACCCACACACACACACACACACGCGCACACACACTGTGTTCACTGTATTTGATTTTTTTTTGCTATTTCATTTTAGGACCCACGCTTACTTTGACCCCGTCGTTACAGTTAGTTTTAGGTTGTTTTTTTTTTTCCTTTTTAATTAAAGATATTTACATGTATAGGGGGGTGGAGATAAATAAATTGGGGGAAGGCGGCCAAAAAAATGTTTTGTTTTTTTCTTAACTACAAAATATTTCAATGACTGGTAATATAAAAAAATTGAGGGGGGTACAAAAAAAATTATTTCTTGTTAAACTACAGGTCTTTCTATTTATGGGCGAGGGTACAACAAAAATCGGGGTAGGGTCGAATTTTTTTTTTCTTTATTTTCAACTAAAAATATTCTTGGTCATAAACACAGATCAATGTCTAACCACCACAGAAATAGGACTGGGGCTCCATTGGCTTACGCGTGAGCCTTCATTTCTGATTCGGCAGCGTAGCAAAAATATGCGACCGGAGGGAGCATATATTTGCTAGTATATATAATGTAAATAGATGTGTATAATATATATATATATATATATTTATATATATAAATACACACACACACACATATATATATATATATATATATATATATATATATGTGTGTGTGTGTGGGGGGTGTATGTGGGTGTGTGTGTGTATTTATATATATATATATACATATATTTGACGTCAACTTTTGACGTCAACTTTTGACGTCAACTTTTGACGTCAACTTTTGACGTTGGCCCGACTTGTTTATATTTGGATTCCAATCAACCTCTAAGATTTGTTTCTACATCAAAGGGGTGGGGGTAGGGAGGGAAAATACCGGGAATTTAAACGCAATCAACTTCCTTATTTGTTAATGCTACGCATGAATTGGAACTCAATTTAATTTAATCTAAAGCATTTACAAAGTAAGGTTACAGCTTTGAAATATTACTTTCATTAGAAATATTGTATATAAAGAAGTTTTGTAAATTGTTTCATGAATTGTTCATTTAAAAACAAAAATAAACAAGTCCAATCTTATATATATATTGTTAGTGTTAAGGAACACCAGCAGAGTTCTTAATTATTAAGAAAAATTCAAAAATAAGATAGTAATATTAATTTATATATGTATTACACAAGGTAAGAACAGCATCGGTATCGTCCGTTTTACATTAACACAAAGGAAGCGAATAGTTGGTCTCCTATGACAGACTGTTTAATGCCTCTTTTTATGAAAAACCTGGAAGACAAACATTAACAAATAATAAATACTCTTCGTTTGGATTTGAAACTGCCGTTAGCTATTTTGTTCTGATCATATATACTTTATATGTATCCATTAATTAGTAAATATATTAACAATAGTGTAATGCATATGTGTATAAACTAATATGTATATATATATATATATATTTATATATATATATATATATATATATATATATATATATATATATATATATAGATAGATAGATAGATAGATAGATAGATAGATAGATATCAGAGAGAGAGAGAGAGACGAAACGAGAGAAAGACAGAGATATATATAGAGAGTCATGGGAGAAATAGATAAAAGTATATATGTGAGAGATAGCCCGTGCCAGTAAATGTAGAAAAAAATTGTACAAGTGAACAAAGCTATGTTAAAACCAATTACTAAGCCATTATATATATATATATATATATATATATATAAGTAACATCGTGATTGGAGAGAACTCCGTGGTCTTTAATGACGCCTGCATAAAAATATGAGAATTAATATAATTATTATATATTGTAGGACAGCGTGATACAGCAGATATAGATACACTTCTGGATAGAGGTGTTGCCTCTTGATCTTAACGAACATCTATCTATGTATCTCACTCGCCTTATTCTTCTCATCCTCGCATTAATCCTCGCTCTCTTTTTCTATATCCCCCTTCTCTCTCACTTTCCCTCTCTCACTCTCTATCTCCTTCTCTTTTTATATATATATATATATATATATATATATATATATACATGTTAAAACATCTTAAAAGAGTCCCTATGTTTCTACAGAACGTACGTGTTTAAAATGTGTATTCTAATTTATGATGTATATATATATATACATATATATATATATATATACATATATATATATATACATCATAAATTAGAATACACATTTTAAACACGTACGTTCTGTAGAAACATAGGGATCTTTTAAGATGTTTCAACATGTATATACATATATGTATATATATATATACCATATACGTATGTATATTTTTATATATTTGTTTTTGTATACATGTATATACATATGCACACACACATACACATATGTATACATATATATATATATATATATATATATATATATATATATATATATATATATATATGTATATATGTGTGTGCGTGTGTGTGTTTCCCTTGTATTTACTTTATTGCAAATGCATTCTTCTGTAGCGACGAGAGTAGCAGCGATAGCAAGGGCAGCTGCAGTAGCTAACACAGTAACACCCGCGGGTATTGAAAAAGAAACCATATCACTCGCACTTTCACTTCGGGCCTTATTTTGTTCCTTTTAAGGCATTCTCTTCCCTGTTTGGCTCTATATTCTTCTCTTTCTAATATTGTGTATTTTCTCTTAGTTTTCTATCGCTTTCATCATTCTGGTCGTTCTTTTATCCATTATACTGAACTTTTCTTACTTAAACAATTGCATTGTTATCGTGCATGCTTCTCACCTTCTCTGTCTTCCTCGCTCTCGCTCCCTCTCCCATTTCTCTATCTGATTCTCAATCTCTGCCACGAAGTTCATTTACCTATCTCCATCTATCTACATTCTGCTTTCTTTATCAGTATGTAATTCTACATGACTGGCCTTGGTTCACTTATGCTTTGCCGTTTGTACACTTTCGAATGCGCCACCCCCTACAGCACACACTTACACACACTCTCTATCTCTCTCTTACTGTCTTCATCTCTCTCCTTCTAACTTTTTCGTTCAATCTGGCTTGCTCTCTCTGTATGTTCTTTTCTTAACATTTAATTTACTTTGAGTTTTACTTTCTCCCACTCTTTCTTTTTTGTAAAGCTATGTTTCTTTGCCCCATTATTTATGTTGAACTGCCTCTTTCTTTATTTGTTCAATTCCTCGCATCTCTCTGTTACATATCCTTCTAACCTCTCGTTCTCTCTATATATTCTCTATCTCTCTCTTTCTCTCTCTCTCTCTCTCTCTCTTCCTATGCATTTTTCATTAGCCTCTTTCAATTTTACACTCTCTATGAATCGTTCCCCCACCTCTTTCTCTTTTTCCCCTCTTCTCTCCCCCTTTCTCTCTCTATGTGTGTGTGTGTCTCTCTATCTCTTTCTATCTCTCTCTATATATATTCCTCTCATTCGTCATATCCCCTCTGTCTGCGTACGTAGTTTTTCTCATCTCTGTATTTTCCACTGCCAGTATAGTTAACTCTATCGGCACAAGTACAACTACTATTGATGTCTAACTCAGCCCCACACACAGTCGTACACGCTTAAAAAGAACTTACCCACCCAGCCTCGTTCCAGTTCGATTTTCCAACATGCAGAAAAGAAAAAGCAGTGAATGACACTTGGTGAAGCGAGACTGGCCCTAAACCAGGTCTGCTTGCCCCTGATTTGCATAGCTAATAACACAACGACGTCACTGATTGGTTGGTTTCTAGACTTTAAAAGTGCAACGTTCGAAGCACGAACAGGGTGGGCAGATGCGGTAGTGAGAATCCAGGGTAGAGATTTGTAGAGAAAGGACGGGTAGTGGGTGATTGAGAATCTATGTGTGGCGTAATTCCTTTCTCGTCTTGTCTCTTTCTCTCTAGAACATTTTTTTTCTATTTTTGTACGTCTTTCTCGGTTTTGATACATTTTTATCGCTTTACCACTCTTTGAATAGACTGCACGTTGAATGTACGCATTGCAAAGTTCGGCGCCGTCCTCTCTTTTCTTTTTGTTTTCCTTACGAAATACTATTATTTCATGTTTAAAATGTGAATTTGTTATACGACTATGATTACAATAAAATACGCATTACATTTACATGTTGCATGTAAACGTGAATATATATATATATATATATATATATATATATATATATATATATAATTCCTTTTTCCTGACCATCTCATGATTGGCCGGAGGAAAATCGCTAGAATCAGCAACGCTGGTTACCCGTAAAACAGCTAAACACGTGGTCGTGCACACACACACACACATACACACACACACGCACATACACACGCACACACCCACACACACACACACACACACACACACACACACATATATATATATATATATATATATATATATATATGTATATATATATATATATATATATATATATATAGTTTTGGTTTGTTTTTACCGGCGATGGAAGCATACTTTCTGTTCTTAGTATTTTTCCACTTCCTAAATCGTCATTTTACAAGAAAGTGTAATTATTGTTTCATTTGTATATCTATATTTTTTATTACATTTTACATACATATAAAAGAAATACATTGGCACATGTTTCTCGCTATCAGCCGTCATCAGCATGCCTACTCTGGGCAAGGATCGAACCTACAATATTCCTATTTACAGTCTGCGGTTTGCTACCTAACCACGAACACTTTCCTAAGATATGTACGATATTTTATAGCAATAATGTTTCGTACTTTTTTGTAATTGTTTTACTAACGATAGAAGTATAGCTTGTTTCTTTGTATTTTCTACTTCCTAAGCGGTAAAAAAAAAAATCATAAATACGCTCTTTTGAATAGGGCGTGTAGTCATGTGTCTTAAATATATATATATATATATATATATATATATATATATATATATATATATATATATATGAAGTTTTACTTACATTTAAAATGAATCCAGGAAGATCTGTCACTGGATATAAACTGTTATCAGCATGCCTACCATGGCAAAGATCGAACTAGGATATTAGTGTTCGCAGTTTAGCATGTTTAACCTGACCACACATACCTCGCTGAAATATGTACGTTTTTTTCGCCGTCTATATATATATACTAATATACAAGTGATTCGATGGGCTACCAATTAGGCTTAAGTAAGATTATAAAACAGGAGTGTGCATGATTTAAACGTGCGTTTACAAAGCCACTAAAACTTTGTTATAATGTCTCCTCCTCTTTTTAGTTCCTCACAGATACTCTCACTTACTCTCATTATATATATATATATTATATATATATATATATATCACAATATTAATTTTAAATAAATAATATTAAATTATGTTTACCTACATACGTCAGCGTTTCAAGCTTGCGCTCTCATCAGTGTAGGTAATGATAATCTCAGACGGTCGCAAAGTTGTAACCCCTGCTACAGAATCGATCTAGACTTCGCAAGCTAGCGTTATAACCAATCGGCTACAAAACATTACCAGGTAAAAAATGAATATAAGTTATATTTATGTTAGGGGAGGCACACACAGAAAGACTGACTAGAAAATTCAACGAACGTTGTCGAAATATGCCTTATAGCTATATATATATATACATACATATTAATATATACACACGAACACATACACATATATGTATATATATATATATATATATATATATATATATATATATATAGTTATATGTATGCCTTCTTGTGTCTTTCTATTGGCTAACTATCATTTAGACTTGTGATACTTTTCATTGTATATGATGGACTCCGTAGTTAATGTAATTACGTTGCCTGTTAATAAAGAGATGTAGATATGTAGGCTAATATCGTGAACTCTCATTCTCCGTTGTGTCACATCCTCTTCTAGTTCAAACAGTATCTATCACTCTCCCTCTGACAGTATTTCTTAGTGTTTTCCCTGATCTGTGTTTAATAACCTATGGACTAATACAACTAAATACAACACATAACATTGGAATAGGATATCTTAATAAGAAACAATTATTATAGATGCATATAAAGAGAGAACTAGTAAGGTAGAGGTATATATAGCGTGGAAAAACGTATTACTTTAAGATTTTGCTTTTTTATTTGTAAACTTGCATTGCATAATAATTTGTCTATACAAGCAGGTCAAATTATTTGCATAATACTCGCAACTTAGGTATTGCCTTTTCTCCCGGCAGAACATTTGTTTCTAAGAATCAGACATAGTTCGATTTTTTCTCGGAGATATTCTTGTAGCATTAACTCCCTTTTAGGGAGAAAGTTGTTTTTGTCTGTCGCCTTAGACATTCTTATCGTCGTGTTCGTAGACGGCTATTTTTGTACTCTCCTATGTGCGACCCTACTGAAGTTATTTTCACCCATATAAAACCAACGATTTATCACTTATTACTGTCATTAGTGGCGCGTAAATAAATGGTGTAGTTTTCGATTCTCTTTTCATAAAAGTCGGTGAACCCTTAGCGTATTCTGATGCTAGGCTCAAGTTCGCAAGGTAAGCAACTATTTTGTCTAACTTTCATACGGGTCTCTTCGATACAATGAGGTCATCCTCCCAATTATTACCTCCTCCAGATTGCTGAGTCACATTACCTGATTCGAACTAAATAGTCGGTGGTATTATATATATATATATATATATATATATATATATATATATATATATATATTATATATGTGTGTGTATGCGTTATAGTGTATGTGTTATAATAAAAAATTCGTTAATTTTATAGATCATTCTTATATTTTATGGCAAAGTAATATTCTATATCAACATTTTTAAATAGTTATTAAACAATTATAATAGATCTCAAAATAAATATATTGGCAGATCAAAGTTATTCGTCGCTATGATTTATTTTCAGTTTCGAAGCAAAGATAAGCTAACACGTGGTTCTTCAAAAATCAATGTAGTAAAAAAAATACAGTAATTAAACAATAAAACAAAACCTCCGGTGGTTAGAGCATTGTTTTCAGATGAAAACTGTACACCATCAGAGGGATATCCATATAAAATATAAAAATGATGACAAAATAATTCCATAAAAATAATATTATTTATTTGCTCGTCATTTTTGTGTAACAGTATTTATCTGCTCCAACGCAAAGCTGTACTTTAATGTTCAAATTAATATGGAGCGAAATGTTTGCATGAATGTTACACAACTAATTCGAAAGACGTGTTTAGCTGAAGGAGGGATCAGCTAATGCATATCTATTGCATCCAGGCAGAAATATATGGACACATCTGTTTCCGTGCGTCATGTTGCTCTTTTGCACACCTGATATGTTTGCATTTATAACATTTATATATGATTTTGAAAATGATTCACGGAACATTCTCTAGAGTTCTTTTGACTATGATCTCGTCAGGTAAAATCGATAGTATAAATCAATCAATGATATTAGCGAAAATAAAGAGCTAAAGAGGTAATTGTTGTGCCACAGAATACTAATACACGGTTTAAATGAATGTAATTATATAGTTGTTATAAATAGGCACGACATGGCATAACAAATATAATCAGAACAAAGAAAAACACTTGGGGTGGGGTGAAAGTTCCCGAATTGAGTTAGCGATTTTACAAACTCCTTCTGCCGGCACAATGAAGGTTTACGTAGAGCGATAGAGACAGTTCCACAATGTATAAATGTGTTTTCGAATCCGCTTCATGCAGCACTTCAAAACGCTTCCATTTACAGTAGCTCGTACAGCATGCATATTCAGCCAAATGCCGGCCAATAGCAGATAAAAATTCGCATAGAAAGGATGTCAAAGGTATATTGCATAATCTTGAATTGAACATAGTGTTTGCCAGTTTAAAATTTCCACGAAGGTCCGCCCAATATAATCAGCATCGCACTTGCATTGAACACGGAAAGCAACATAACTATAATGGATAAAGGGCACACTATCTTTACGAAAAGAAGGGAAATCAGGTATTATAGCATGAAGAAAACACAGCTAAACAAAGTAGAAGCAATTGATAATATCTCCAGCAATCTTCTTACCCCGTATTTTACTATTGCCCCCAATCCAGTGTAATTTTAAATAAAAAGGGCATTTCAAAGGGCCACAATGTTAGGGGATTTGGAATCAACAATCTTGTTTTTCATACAATCATTAAAAGGGTATTCTTGGATACCATTATTAATAAATATTCCCCATATCCTATTAAGTTAAGAATCCACTCTGTTGGACGAACATATCTTAAGGGCTCTAATTACTAAACTATAAATAATGCAAATCCATCTAGATGTTGGTACAAAAGACGACCAGTTAACATATAGACACATGAAAGTAGGCCTACTGTAAATAGTAGTAAGACAACTACATCAAGGACATCCAAGAAGGGAAAACAATTATCTTTCTCACTTTCCATAACGAACTGTAGAGCCTAATATATCGAATTTAACTTGTTAAAAAATGTTAAGGCTTCACTT
>OY744523.1:89884293-89909293 GCA_963556195.1 Sepiola atlantica
GGGATCATCAGTTGTTTACCATGAAAAACTGTTTCGGGAATTTATATATATATATATATTTATATATAAGATATAAGTTACATCAGAAGAAATAAATATACCTTGCATTGAAAAAGGGCTTTTATTCTTAATTTAATATAAATTCTTCGATGCTTATGAAATAAAAAAATAAAAAAATGTTGAACTACACATATCCTAAAATACCAGCATGCTGCCCGATGCGTTTCCGTTTAACCAAAGAGCCGCGAAGTTACATCAGACGCTGAAAATACGTCAAATAACAAGCAAAGACGTTTTACCGATAAACAAAACTAAAAACAAGTTTGTTTATTTTCATTAAAAAAAAGAGAGAAAAATCTCTGATGATGGAGGTTATCTCCGAAATTGGTAATATACATGTCAAAAAAAAAAAAAAAAATATATCTTGCATTGAAAAAGGGCTTTTATTCTCAATTGAATACTAATTCTTCGATGCTTATAACATAAAAAATAAAAATGTTGAACTACCAATATCCTACAATACCAGCATGCTTCCCGATGCGTTTCCGTTCAATCAAAGAGCCGCGAAGTTACATCAGACGCGGACAATACGTCAAATAGCAAGCAAGGACGTTTTACCGATAAACAAAACTAAAAAAAAAGTTTGTTTATTTTTATTTAAAAAAAAGAGAAGAATCTCTGATGATGCGGTTTATCTCCGAAATGTATACGATACATGTCAAAAAAAAGAAAGAAAGAAATATATCTTGCAATGAAAATGGCTTTTATGCTCAATTTAATATATATATATATATATATATATATATATATATATATATACAGTGTTCCATTACGTCAGATTATTTTATCCCCATATGCATATATATAAATGTGTATACACACACACACACACACACACAAATATATATATATATATATATATATATATATATATATATATATATATATATATATGAATGAAACGTATGAACATCAATGCATAATATTTATGAAGAACCCTATTACGTACTTATTAACATGCACAGTTATATTAACTGTTTATACCCATCGGTCTTTACTAACTAATTGCAAAACCATCACTTGGAGATGAATATATACGTATATACATTTAGTGGATTAAATATATAATATGATGTATGTCTAGATTGTATAATTTTGAATTGGATTGTAATTTCTATTATACAACTATTTTAATTAGCTTTTTTTTAGAATTAGAAACAGTTAATGTTTTTACTATGCACTACTGTTAAATAAAAAAAAAGGTGTACATAGTATATCGTCGGTTTCCTTGGGAGCAGAACACCACACCCTGTGGGCGTGTCTTATAAATTGACTAAATGCGCATATGCATAAACCCATCAAAATTTTGATAGATGCAGAAATTGGATTCGATTTTTTTAATATCGTAGCTGTGTATCTGTTGTTATTGGCAAATAAGCATCTACTTTCTGTAATGTTTGGTTTATTACAAAATCGACTTCGTCTAAAAATACGAATATTAAAAACACACTTCTACACGTGTACATGGCTGAGGATAATTTCTACAGGGTTTTTGCGCGTAGCTTAATCATATCGATGGATGCATTTTTATGTGTTTAAAACACATGCGTATACATATATCATCACTGAAGCAATTTTTTATTTTCTTCATTCCCAGAGTGAGTAATTTTGTGTTGCATTTTGCACTCGTGGGGAGCTGTGAAAAAGTACCCGTATTTCTTATATAAACATACAAAGTAATGCGCATATATTTATACATAGATGTATTTAACCACATAAATGTGTGTATCAATTATTTAGTGCAACATTGTACAAGATTATATACATACAACATGTATATATATATATATATATATATATATATATATATATATATATATATATAACATTGGATACATATTTAAAGATAAATGATATATCTTATATAATTATCTATCGTGATAATAGACAGCTCAGTATATTGGACAAGTTTATAAATTCAGAAAATTGATGATGAAAAGAAAAGCTGTAAAATTACCATATTATTAACTCATCTAAAAGTCAAAACCAAAAAGGGATCTCATTATCCTTGATGCATGGATGTTCAATAACTTTTCATAAAATGTATTGTTCTTTGAAAATACATGATTTAAGAATAATGAGATCCCTCCATGTTTTTGACCTTCTGATTATGTAATAAATATTGTAACTGTACAACTTTTATTTTCATCATTCATGTTATGTATGTCTGTATATATATATATATATATATATATATATACATATATATATATATATATATATATATATATACATATATATACACATATAATTATATATATGTGTGTGTGTATACATGTTATTTTGATGTTGACTAGTTATTTGATAATATGCTATTTAGAGCTTATAATATCATGTATACACTCTGAAATAAAACATAAGACTGAATTACATTGTTATTGTCTATTTCACATAATATCTTTGTTACAGAAAAATGCACATGGAACATTTCTAGTAATTTCTTTGCGACTTCATTTTATAGCATCTGTATACTTGATAGCGATGCAAATGATATTTCTATTTCTCTTATTTGTACGGTTAGTTGTGTTATATGGCTTCGTATATATTTAATCGTAGTAAACCTACTATATTTTAGATCTGTGGTTGACTTTACCTTATGGTCAAATCTATTTTCGTGTGTACATTATTTTAGAATGTAATCTACCTAAAGCATTTGTGAACTAATTGAACGTATTAAGTTGGCGTTCGATTATGTTATATTCAGCATAATATAATGACCACTTAAAAGGTGAAAGAGTGTTAGAAGTCGCTATGTCTTACGCTGACTGTATGTATATATTTTATCGTAAATGCTATTTCGATCGTTATGTTCATGAAACACACTGTGCATACAGTAGCATACACATATTTATCTGAATAATGACTCTTTTCCCGAGTATCAACCGCTCTATCTATCTATCTATCTATCTATCTATCTATCTATCTATCTATCTATCTATCTATCTATCTATCTATATGTATATATCTATTTATATATATATATATACATATAAATATAAATATATATATATATATATATATATGTATACATATGTATACGTATACATATATATATATATATATATATATGTTTTTTTATAATGTTTATTACGACAACTAATCAAGCTTAATGTTTTTGGGTGTTCACTATACTTGAGTGCGTGTCCTTAGAATCCGTATGCCTGTCTGTGCTCATTCAGTATATGTGTATGCGTGTTTACTCATTAATTCGTTTTAATTCTCGTACGGGGGTATGTTACAATTTACGCGGGAGTATGTGGGGTGCATTCAATTCTTTAGTCTCTATACCTTGTTTTTGACGCAACAAACAACAACTTTCCAAAATGTTAATTTCAATATTAAAGCGTGAATTGACCTGTGAGTGTCTCTGTCGTTTCCCCCTAATTGTTCTGTCGCTGACTGCTTGCCATTTCTTTCTCTGTGTTTTGTCGTGGTCGTAATCGCTAAATTGTTTCCCTTTTTCATGCATGGCCGTGATAATGAGGATTCGTCTAGGTGCCTTTTGAGTCACAACGCGTGACGTCACTCGTCATCACGAATATTCACCCTTTGTGTTTAACCTGTATGGCCCCGATGCCTTGTTTTCTGCACTTCACTACACCATTCCTGTTTATTTTTTTTCCTGTGGAATTATACTTTTCCCAAATTGTGTAGCAGTTGCAACTCTTATCTGGCATAGGGCCCCCATAATGCACTATATATATATATATATATATATATATATATATATATATATATATATATATATATATATATATATATATATGTATGTATAAATATATAATGTAACGAGGTCAGATTATTATTAGTACGTTATTATATTCTTCCTATTATTATTTTTATTATTATTATTATTGTTATTATTATTTTTTTTATTATTATCATAATTATTATTATTATTATTATTATTATTATTATTATTATTATTATTATTATTATTATTATTATTATTATTATTATTATTTACCTATAAAGAATTTTAACATGAAGTCATTATGAGTGATTGCTCGCTGAGGCAATATCCAATGGTATTCCCTGGAGTCTGAGTGACCACACATCTATCAGATATCTTTATTAACGTTACACGTCCACGTAGGGGTGTGCGCGTTCACTGCACAGGTCAGGACAGCCCTGTCGCTGTGCTTTTCTGAGGTCGATGCTCAAGTCAACATTGGTCTCAGTATCAATTGTCCGATCACAGTGAGAGCAGCAACATAATAATTGTCCCTGAAAGCAACATTTCAACTTTTGTTTAAAAGAAGTAAGAGAGTTTTGTTTTTACATAAATTAAAATGATACTCGTTTTCTTATATTGAACATCATACCTGTAAACAAACACTCTTAGCCCGACCGAATTAAACCTCAAGTCGATTCATACATAACCCTTACACTAACCCAAACCCTAACCATACGCAGAACTTCAGCCTATCTCGCCCCGAGAAGTGCACAAAACCAATTGACTTCTCCTGCCTTTTCCATGTAATATTTATGTAGATATTGACGTTCTTTGTTGTAGTTACCGAGCTATCGACTTAAAAATGCTTATATCTGGCAAATCTTCAAATCTATGGAATAAAATAAATTTACTGTCTAGGGGCCACTACATGAATTGGCACTACTTGATGAGTACTCGTCTCTCAGCAGGAACCCCATCTAAAGTGACACTAACTTTTTCAAATTAAGACATAACATTATGTATAGTCCGCTGATAACCGAACGTATTACCTATGTTTAGATGGTTCTTTAACTCTTATCATTCCCCTGACAAACCTCTTATATGCATACATTTTAACTATGCGACCCACTTATCACGCCACCTTGCGCATATGTATTATATTGCATTACCTCAACATCCATTTACTATGCAGTACCTGCTAGCTGAGACCGTTTGTCTACTCTGATGTTGGAGTGTAAATAAGCTAAAGAAGGTTATAATAATCTCCACCCCTTTCTGGATTAAGTCTGCTTAGAGCTATTGTTCTTCTGTCTGTCTAACTTTCTGAACCTTTCATGAGTATTTCGTGTTGTAATAGGCGAGACTGGTGTCACTGGACGCGTATGTGTGTGTGTGTATTTATTTATTTATGTATGATTTAGTGACATGTTATTCTTTCTTTTAATATTATAATATCTAGTATTTTTTCTTTCATACGCTTGTCTATTTGTCCGATGCAACTTTGTGCTTTTCATTTTCCAATACTGTCGTTGGTTTGTGCTTTTCCTCTTAGTCCTCATGTGCAAATTCCACGTTTTTATAGAGTTCTTTCTTATTTTTTCTACGTAATCGTATCTGATGGTGTATGTTATGTGGGTCTGCTTGGCAACATGAACAGTTCTGCCTCTTTATTCACAAAGTCTGCATTTACCCGTTGCTGAATTTTGTCTCGAATCGTTCTCTCTGAGCCCACATTTCCAGGCGGCTCTCACCTGCGGTTCCCTATCTATCAAGTGTCGTTATAGCAGACATGTTTTCCTGCGTTCCTTTTCTGACCAACCTTATACCTTCTCTATCTGGCAACTTTGCTTCCAATTTACATATTACTTGCCTCCTTGTTTCCAGTTTTACTGTCCATTGTATTGTTTTTAGGCGTAGGTTTTGTAGAAATGATTAGCATTGCTATGTTATTGCTTAATAATTTATCTAATTCTTTTCATGCCATCCACACTATCTTCTATCAACACTTCTTCCTCTTTTTTTAAGATCGAGTCGGCCAATATCATAGTTAGGTCGAGTCAAACGCCATCATTCTTATTCTTTTGTTTAGTATTATTATTGTTGTTATTGCAGTAGCCGTTGGAGTCAATCTATTTTCGATTTGAGATTTTAATCCGCTTATCTAAATACGGACGCAATTTTTGATATTATTATGCATTCAGCAAACTGCGATCCTTTCACAATTAACGTATTTTTTCTGTTAAGATAAATCAGTAAAATAAACAAACTTACGCAAATACCCACCTACACAAAGGGCTATATATATATATATATATATATATATATATATATATATATATATATATAGAGAGAGAGAGAGAGAGAGAGAGAAAGGATATATCCTAAAATTGCACAATTATGTATATATATATATATATATATATATATATATATATATATGTATATATATATATATATATATATATATATATATACATATATATGTACATATATATATACAATGTATTAAATCCTGGTTATATAAAACACACTCTCATATATTTGTATATATATATATATATATATATATATATATATATATATATAGATAGATAGATAGATAGATAGATAGAGAGAGAGAGAGAGAGAGACATAGAGACAGAGAGAGGGGAGATAGTGAGATGTGTGTGTGTTTACACATGAAAAACCATATAAGTATGTAAAATATGTTTATATATATATATATGTGTGTGTGTGAGTGGGTGTGTGTGTGTGTTTCTGTGTGTCTATCATACTGTATACATATATTGAGAGAGATGTGTGATAATATAAAAACAATGCATTTATATTGTTCAGATCGGTGTTAATCAGAATCAATTTTGAAATAAAAATCTGAAATAATGTGTAATATTAAAACCATTAAATAGGTATTTGAAAAACAATTCAATATATCTCGCTCGCTCTTTCTCTTAATCTTGCTCTGTCTTTTTCTCTGTCCTATTCTCTTTTTTCCCCTCTCTCTCTCTTAATATATATAAATATATATACAGTAATAATACTGCGTCGCCACTTGTCAGTGAACAGCTACTTATGTATAAGTGTTACTGCGATTGCGAGTACGATTTTGAACTATATTAGCAGAAGGTAAAATACTATAAACGCAATGGACAACTTTAAAATATTGAATTCCATAACTGGACATGCATTTATTGGCAACCATATTTTAATATGCAGCGAAGAACTTTCGCGGAATTATGTTTCACAGCTATCATGTGATTGAAAAAAAAACTCTTCATTTCAGGAACACACGAGTTTCTGATGGTAATGTTATGAAAGGGACACCAGAGATTATAGCCCAGTCCAGTACCTAGCATAGAAATAAAACTGAGTAGAGAAAGAAACGCCATGTATATTTCGTGAGAAAGGTGTTGCAGAGAAAAAAATTAGATGATCCCCAGTCGATAGCGAAATTGAATTCGCACTCTGTCGAGAGAAAAAATTGATGTGGAGTAAGCTGGTACCCCTTCCTAGGATTAGAGAACAAGATGCCTCAAGGGCGATGAAAGGGAGGCAACTCTCACGACCACACGAGGAGGCAAGTCATTCAAGTCACTGTTTGGACTGTCGACATTTCTATTATATGTTACCGACCTTTTCCAAAAGAGGTTTAATAAACATCATAATATTGGCGACATAGGATTTCGATCCCAGAACTCACATTGAACGACGGAAAGAAAGAAAAATCAGTACGTTTGAATTTTTCGAAACACAACGACCGGATATTGCGACTTCGACAAACCTTGGCTGGAACAACAGAAAAAAAAGAATTCGTCAAAAGTAAGACTTTTTTTTTTTTACTTCGTTTTAAGTCAAACGAAAGCGTTACAGTTATTAACTGCTAAATGAAAATATTTTTTTTATTTGCGACGTGAACATTACGGGAGGTTGTGTTTGTTCCATATTTTTGTTTTTTGGTATACTCATTGTATTGTGTATAGTTTTAAAAAATGGACAAACTCGTCGAACTGACAAATACATTAGTGGCTTCTCAAAAAGAACAACATAAAAGGCATCAAGATTTCAAAGATTACGTGCAGCAGAAAATGTTAGAGTTACGGAAACAGCAAGCAAACGACACGAAAGTGTTATTTGAGGCTGTTGCAAAAGGTAGAACGATGGAAAATTCTAATTATTTCACAGTCGTGGGTATTGCAAATTCTATATCGGAATTCGTATATGACCCTGACAACGGAATAACTTTTTAAGCTTATTTTCGACGGTTTGAAACTATTTTCAACAAACGGTGCGAAACTTGGTCGGACGAACAAAAAGTTGGACTTCTATTACAAAAGCTGACGAAGTATCGTTTGAGGAGAAAATAAAAACACTCACAAGCATGTTTGGTAAGAGAAGCATCTTTTTCATACGCGTTTTAGTTGTCTTAACATTGTTAAGCAAAATGATGATAATTTTATTACGTATGCAGAAAAAGTAAACCAAGAGTGTGAACGTTTTCTCCAACACAGGTTAACAATTGGCATGTTTAAATGCCTTGTTTTTGTTAAAGGTTTGACGGATAGTAGTGATAAAGAAGTTCGTTCGAAAATATTGTCAAAAATGGAACAGATATTACATTACAAAAAGCTACTGAAGAAGATAAAAAAATAATGAATCTGAAACACGACAATACTAAACTCGAGGAAAAAGACATTTCACATATTTCGCATATGAAAGAAGTTCATAGTACACGTGAAAATGAAAGAAAATTTTAATCCCCAATGAAATTGCTATGCTACGGATGTGGTAGATCTCATTCTAAAAATGACTGTTCTTATCCGAGATAAATGTCTTTTTCTGTGTAATAGAATAGGCCACAAGAGATCACCGTGTAGAATGAAGCAGACCGAAAGAGGAATGTCGAACGGAAAAAGTAATGTAAGAATGGTTTTGACAAAGAAAGAAATCGAGGAGGGTCAAAAAAGAACATTAGTGCAAGTGAAAATAAATGGAGAGAAGGTACAATTTCAGCTGGATACTGGAAGTGATATCTCCATAATAAATGAAACAACGTGGAAAAGAATTAACAAACCAGGTTAACCAAGACTGATAAAATAACCTGTGGAGTTTCGGGAAGAAGGTTAAAGTTCAGTGGAGAATTTTTGTGTGAAGTATCGTTTTTAGGAAAAACTAAAACATCTATGTTTTACAGAATTCTTCTAACCTAATAGGAAGTGATTAAATTATCCTGTTCGATCTATTCGAGATTCCTATAAACTCCTTTTGTAATAGAATGTATGTTTCACCAGCTGGTAAAAATAAAGTTACGGATAAATTGATAAAGGACCTAAAAAGGAATTTCCTCGAGTTTTTTAGGTGGTCTCGGTAATTGCACGAAAACCGAAGTAAAATTTGGAGCAAAAGAAAATGTCAAGCCTGTGTTTAAACCAAAAGGGAAGGTTCCGTATGACGCATTAGAAACCGTGAACCAGGAGTTACAAAGACTGGAAGAAATGGGTGTCATTTCTAAAATTGGTTATTCAGATTGGTCGTCACCAGTGGTTTTTGTGAAAAAGTAAAATCATAAAATACGTGTGTGTGCACATTTTTCTACAGGTCTAAATGCCTGTTTCAAGGAACCTTCTTAGTCTTTGCCCTCTCCGGGAGACGTGTTTGTTAAATTGAATGAAGGAAAACTGTTTAGTAAAATTGATTTGTCAGACGCATACCTCCAAGTAAGAGTTGACGAAAATTGTGCAACATTATTAACAATAAACACGCATAAGGGGTTGTACAAATCAATAGACTTCCGTTTGGATTAAAAGTCGCCCCTAGCTTATTTCAACAGATCATGGACACAATGTTTACTGATCTAGAGTTTGCAGTAGCATATTTGGACGATGTGCTGAATAAAAGCAAACATTCTAAGGAGCATTTAGAGCACATAAGAGCGGTATTTAAAAAATAGAAGAATACGGTTTAGAGTTAAGTTAGAAAAATGCGATTTTTTATGTCTTAAATTAAATATTTAGGACACATAATTGACCCAAAAGAAGACGACCAGACCCGAAAAGAGCAAAAGCTATAAAAAAAATAGGCCGATCCCTAAAAATATTATAACGCTTCAAGCTTTTCTGGGTTTAGTGAATTACTATGGAATATATATGAAAAATATGCATGACTTGAGAGCCCCATTAAACAATTTATTAAAAAAAAGGTGTAAAATGGAATTGGACTGATAAATGTCAGCAAGCTTTCGAAAAAATAAAAAGTGTATTGACGTCGGATTTAGTACTAACACATTCTGATCCTAAACAAGAAATAATAGTCGTTTCTGACGCAAGTGATTATGGCATTAGTGCTGTATTTCTTCATACATTTGAAGATGGTAGTAAGAAACCAGTAGCCCATGTTTCCAGAACTTTGCTTCCGGCAGAAAAAAATATTCCCAAATTTAACAAGAGAGCCTTCTGATTGTTTTTGCGTTAAAAAATTCATAAATGTATCCAGGGTCGATCGTTTTTATTACAAACAGACCATAGACCACTATTATTCATATACGGATCAAAGAAGGGTATTCCCACTCATACTGCAAATAGATTGCTGCGCTGGGGTACTGAATTATTAAATTATAATGTTAAAATAGAATGTTTGCCTTCGAAGAAAATAGGGCACGCAGATGGTCTTTCCAGAATCATCCCTCGAAGATCGGAACCACTAGAAGACATGGTTATTGTAGCCTTAAGGGATAAACCGGATTTTAAGGACGCATTATGCAATGCTATACGTGACTTACCTGTCACGTTAGATGAAATAAGAATCAAGGCTGGAAAGACGATTTCATCAAAAAAATGAAAGAAGTAATTTCAAAGAAGAAATATAACACTTCAAGAAATTCGACAGCATATTTTATATGCGATGAACTGCTACTATATGCTGGAAGAGTGGTCATGCCAGTTGTACTGCAAAAGTAGATGTTAAAATAATTCCATCAAGGGCATCCAGGGATCGCCCGTATGAAAGCTTTAATGAGGAGTTATACTTATTGGCCGACAATGGACAAAGATATAGAACAGATTGTTAAAGCATGTAGAGGATGCCAACTTGCAGAAAAGCACAACCAGTGAAAATTATGCCATGGCCGAAAACAGATGTCCCATGAACGAGACTGCATATCGATTATGCTGGACCCATGACTGGTCATTATTACCTAATAGTTGTAGATAGTTACTCCAAGTAGCCTGAGATTTTAAAATGTAAACACCCGACATCCACAACTACTATAAAGGTACTAGACAGACTCTTCAGTCGTTTTGGTGTACCAAAAAAATAGTAAGCGACAATGGGACACAATTTACCAGCAGTGAATTTAAAGATTTCTGCAGATGTTTGTCCATTGACCACACAACAATTTCCCCTTACCATCCCAGATCCAACGATCAGGCTGAAAGATTGGTGGACACTTTTACAAGGACATTTAGAAAGAATCACGGCATGGACACTGAGAAGACCATTCAGAAATGTTTGTCTGTGTACAAAATCACACGAAACCCAAACACAGTTTCAGGCATGGAACCAGCCGAACTGATGTTTGCTAGAAAGTACGCTCAGTATTTGACAGATTGTTACCGAGTCCAACGAAGAAATACGCGAAGAAAAGTAATTTTTCGTGTAAGTTCTTTAATACCAGAAACAAAGGTTTTTTAAAAAGATTTAGAAATGGAAAAACTTTTGGGATGATGGGGTAATATCAAAAAGAATTGGTGGAATTATGTACATGGTAAAAAATTCGAAATGGGAACATAAACGTCATCTAAATCAATTGAGATCAAGGTTTTGTTTTTCTCAATTTATAAACCAATGTTCGCACACTAGCGATCGCGAAGATGATGACATGGTCACACCGATGAAAGACGAAGAAGGAAGAAAATACGACGCACATCGTTTGGGTCAGCGAGTGTCGTGAGGGACGGCATGGTTCTATAAGGTTCGGAAGATGTCAGGGAAGATCAGGAAATTCCGATGGACATATTGGATGAGACGTTTGACATTCCAGCACCACCAATTGCTGAAACAGTTATTCCAAGACGGTCAAGCAAAATAAAAAGAATACCGGTAGAACCGTTAAGTCCGGACACGAAACGTAAAATATATTAATTTCTGTTGTGAAGAAATTATCTCAGAGGGGGGGGGGTTATGTGGAGTAAGCTGGTGCCCCTTCCTGAGATTGGAGAATGAGATGCTCCAAGGGCGATAAAAGGGAGGCAACTCTCACGACCACCCGAGGAGGCAAGTCAGACAAGTCACCATTTGGACCGTGTACGACTGTCGACATATTTCTATTATATGTTACCGACCTCTTCTAAAGGAGGTCTAACACACATCATAATAAAAATATTCTACGTGATTGACATCTTTAACGAAAAATATCAAAAGTCAACTCTACTTCCTTCAAAAAAGAAATCAAAACATTATAAAGTTTAAGGAGCTTAGCTAATCAATCCCTTATGATAAATGTACCTAACAATAATAAAACTAATATATATATATATATATATATATATATATATATATATATCTATATATATATATATATATATATCACAGAACGTACTTTTATACCTATCCGCTAACGGATTAAGCTCGGGATATATTGTTTGCATCTTGAAAGAGTGAGTTTATAAACTATTTATATATAATAATATTAAAAGAAAACAACGACAAAATTCGCTTCGTTCTATTCGTTATCTATTTCTCTATTAATCTATGTCGCTACCCCCAGGCCTTGTATATTTTTTCTGTAATAATGGGTCTAATATAATTTGTTTTCTTATCATTAAATCCCTTTGACACTATGATAGCTTATTACATCATTTAATTCGTTCATTCTTTATGAAGTATTATTGTGCATAAACCCTGAGCGAAAGAGAGAAAGGCTGACGGACGAGAGAGTGGATAGATGTTGTAAAACATAAGAGCAGGGGATGATGAAAACAACGTACATTTCAAAGGGTAAGTGTTATTTTGTCTTGCTAGATGGTTTCTCTTTAAGTAGTCCTCTCTCAAGAGGAATGTGTACTCTCACCCTACCGTACACCGGACAAACTGTTACATTATCAACGTAATAGCTCCATGTTCGATGTTGGTAGTTCTTGCTAGATATGCTCTGTTGTAAACGTATGCAATTGATGTTCCCTCGACCGAGCCGTTTTGCTTCTCTTTTTTTTTTTTATCTCAGAGCCTTTTCATTAGCTACTAAAACATATTAATTTCATAGTCTTGCTAAGCGCCATCACACGCCTTTAATTATATCGAATACTTGTTATGCTCGTCTTCCTAAAGCAAGTATAACTTACTCAAATGCAAGCATTGTATAATACATCGTGATACATCATCGCTTACCGTAATAACAGTATCACACATGCCCATTTATCCTAAACATTCTGCCTCTGAACAATTTCTAAGTTTACAAAAATTCTAACACCGTGGGCAATATTGCTTTGTCCCTACCTATATTCTAATGTATGACAGCATTATTGATTTGTCATTTTAAAGTAACTGACATGTTACCCGGATGTTTTGCACAATCGTAAACTTATTTTATATTAGCTGTCTTACCGACCATATGTTTTATTTATAGTATAAATAGTTTAAACTTGGACCTATAACTGCGAAGACAGTAACATAAATACTGTTTTTTTTTTGGTGGGGGGAGAGGTATTATCGGTGAACAAGCGCCATACACGTGGTGATGCGGCAAGCATATTATGAGTAAACATTAAATAGAAAGTTTGTTTTTTTGTAAGAGAAAATTAGGGGAATTCATGGGAAGATAGCTACTTTTTTTTTGAACAGAATTATGTTATGCCCATATTTCTATGTCAGGGGTGAACGGATAAATATGTTGGAATCATACAATGATAATTTAATAATAAAATATTGGAAATAAATCATATTATTTTAAATGTTAAGTTCAATTTTGTTAGAATCAATACTATATGTACTAGATAACATATTTGTTTGGTATTTAAACGGTAGTACGGTAAAATTCATTACGCTGCACATCTTTTTTATTGTTTGTGATACTTTCCAAACTGGCAGTATTTTCTTATTCACGTATTATATAAAATCTAACATGTTGAATTATTGTTATTTAATAGTAAGACTTAATGAACTGGCATTTTCCAATTTTATTGAGAGTTTTTTTCACCGGTGTTGTTTAGAATTAACACATTTCGATCCTACCTCTACCGGTGTGAACCCAAAGTGGCGGTCAGAAAATCGACTCAAGTTTGTGTCCAGTGTTTCTTTTGCGTAGGCCACTATCTATTGCCATCTTTAATGTGAGTTATTCGTGTTTTTAACGTTCCGTTTTTTTTACTTTCTTTGTTAGCATTTCTATCTTCTGTTCAGGAATAGTGTGCTATGAGTTTGGGCACATCTTGTAATCGTCGAACAGCTAACCTAAACTCTTATCGACAAACACGACTCTGAAGCATAAAGTAGTCTCAATCCAGGTGTTATTGTTCATCCGAGAAGGTAAACACGGAGATAACTAAAATATCAGAAGATTTACGTAAATAGAAATTCCTTCATGAAAATCAGTTACTAAGCAGCTGGGAGATAGCGGATAGAACACCGGAAAGCCGCTCGCTCAGTGTCGAGACTAAAAAAGGGCCGGGAAAGGGAGATATATCTAAGGGACTTATTTCAGGCTTGACAGAACATTCCTCGCCTGGCGTCTTCGACGTCATGAAATTGCACTAGTCCTTGACACAAATAACGGGTCCGCGGGTCGCTGCATGAAGCAGATGGAAGCCGCTGGAAGGAGCATGAGCAGCTGAAAGGTGCAAAGACTGGAGCTGCTGGAAGGATGCGAGGACAGGAGCCACTGGACGGAATAGGAACAGGAGTTAATGGAACGAGCGAGAGAGATAGGCTGAAGCAGGTGCTGCGTGGAGTGAGCTGGGGAGGCATGCTGTGGCAGAGGTTGTGGTGCCTTCTTTTCGCTTTGGTGTTGTTAGAGATACTGTGTGACGGCTGACCGTATTATGTTCTTTAGTGGATTCGGAGGCGAATGGTTTATTGACAGCTATAGCCGTGATGTCTGGATGTGCATTCCTTCTTAAAAGTAATTGTTTTCGTTCTAGTTCATCTTGATGGTCATTGGCAGGATTAACCTCTGGTTTTAGTAGTGGTTCGGGTGGTTGCATATCTACACTAGCGAATTTACAATACTCTTCAGTCCTCTCAAGAATACTCTGGGTCCTGTCATCTTTAGATATGCTCGTAGTTGCGATCGCCATGGCTGGTTGGTCGTTTTTTAAAGTGGTGTTTTTTGTTGACCGAACAAAACATGTCGCCTGAGGTGAAGATGTATCGGATGTAATCTTAGAGACACCTGATTTAGCAGGTGAAACGGATGTTTGACTTAGTAAATACCATTGATGAGGGTTGGGTTTTGTGTTGGGTTTAGGAGTAATAACAGATGTTATTCTTGCCACACATTTTGGAATCTCATGTTTAGATTGTTGCTCAAGTTTTGTGTGCGTACATTTTGTTTGCAGTGGTGTGCTTGTCAAGATCACTGCTGAGGAAGTAAACTTTGCAGGTTGGTTGAAAGGACAACTATGTTTAGCAGATGATGCATATGATTTATAAAAAGGAGGACATCCGTTAGGAGATCTGGGTGGAGGAGCTGCTCTGGTGGTTTGAACATATCGAAAAGTGTCGACCATATGTATTAAGTTAGGTGAGGCCTTGGTTATTGACGACCAAGTGGAGAGCTTCTCAAAATGTAGGGATTCGAGCGGCATGTTAAAAAAAATTGGATTACTGTAGACACTTGCAGACATACCTTAGTGTCTGTGCTGAGGTTGACCAAGTCGTGATCGACTTACTCTGGGTGGTCCTAGCATCCCGATAAGGGGAATACAGGACTGTTAAGCCAAGTGGTTCTCTGGAGATGAGATGCAGGTACAGAACATGTGCCAAAGTGAGCATGGTTTTTATTAGTGTGTACTTATTTCAACTGTTTAGGATGAGAAGGTATAGGTATAATAACACACGATTGCTGAGGTACATGGAAAAACGTCTTGTTTCAATGTGCATGTACACTAAGACAACCAATGTGTGTGTCTAGTAGGTAATCGAGTGAACCCGCAAGTTCATCTCAGAAAAGATTGGTTCGCTTGCCAGGAGGGCAGCAAAAACCTCCGGCATCAGGACGGAATATTCGGGCCATGGGGTAAGTTTTGCTTTCCCGGTGATGAAGCTGATTTGACAAATTGCTTCGTTGTCGGTGACTTTGATGTACGCTACGTCGGCAATGACTTTGATGGGGTCATTGTCGAGGTACCAAAATAATATCAGAAAGTTCCCGTGTTCGTCTTTCGCGAGGAAAAAGTATAACGTCCGTTCGGTGTTCGCGGTAACGGTGGCGACTTCTTTGAGGAAACAGTTAAGAACTTCGACGAAATTGTTGTTTACGTCGGGTATACTTATTTGCACTTCGTTTAGGGATGCTCAGTCGTGTTTGGTTCTCGAAGCAAAGACCACCCAGGATGTTCCTGTTTTTTGGAGTGTGTATGAGGTAGATCTGGAAGGTAGTTGAGCGATCCAACTCTTGTTTATGTGTTTCTGAGCTCCCAGTTCCATTATGCTCATGAAACCGATATCTTCGATGAGAGGCGCTTACTTATCGTCGTCTTCCGCAGTGTGTTGGGGCACGTTTTTAAAGGGTTGTCTTCACAGGCGTGAGCACGCTGTGAAATTACTTCTGTTTTTGTCAGGAGGTCACCCTCCCCGCCGTGCTTTGGGAAAGATCCCGCGTGTACAGTTCGAGCTAGTGACAGTCCAGTCGTCTCTCGTTGAGATTGACTTGCCAGGCCAGCTGGCATATAGCCGAGGGTTGTTTAGTGGCTATGGTGGGACCGTTTGTTGCTTACAAGAATAAGCTCCGAGGAGGGGAGATAAATCTAAGGGGCTTATTCTAATCTAGAGAGAACACCAACCTTGTTTTTTTTAAATTCCTTTTCGTTCGTTTCGTTTAGCTTTTAAGGGTCAATCCTGGCCAGCGGATACACTTTCATGTCCCTATTTTTTTCTTAGCTTCTAAGTTTTTATTTTACGGCATGTCAACCCTTTTAAATGTATTTAAATGTCGGCTTCATTATATTTACATAGGTAGAGCATATAGCTTCAGGCTTGTATACATAAATTCGAAGAGACTATGAGTAACAAAACGATGTATACCCATGGGTTTAAAACACAAGTAAAACTTAAATGTAGAGAGGTGATACCCAACAAATCAGTTAATGAAACTTGCAGACTTGTGACACCCTCCCCCGCCCTGGGCCGAGACCCCGGACAATGATAGGAAATTGCTCACCAACGCACAAAAAGGCAATAAGAAATAGGATGCGTTATATTTTTGTTTCGGTATCTATTTTGTAACTCACCTTTTTACTTATCTTCGCTTGTAAGGGTCAAAGTTTGGTCACGTCACCATTTGTACAACTTTTTTCGTGTTTATATTTTATTTCCCATTCTTTAGCGTTATATTTTTTATGTTGTCTTTTTTGGCATCAATTTTTCTCCGTTGGTCAGCACTGCACCAATTATAGAACCATGCCGTCCCTCACGACACTCGCTGACCCAAACGATGTGCGTCGTATTTTTTTCCTTCTTCGTCTTTCATCGGTGTGGCCGTGTCATCATCTTCGCGATCGCTAGTGGGCGAACATTGGTTTATAAATTGAGAAACACCAAACAACGCGAACTCACAAGAAAGAACACCCTCTCTAATCGATTGTGTATGAATCAGTCGTGCTTCAAGTGATATGTTATATTGTACGCGTAGAAAAATACATCCAACGTTGTCTGTTGATAGCTGTCTCTAGTGGCATCTTTGTCGTCGCTTATAAGTTAATCTCTGGTCTTCTCTCCTCTACTCTGATATGATTGCCTCTTCTCCGACTAGCAAGCTGCCGTAACACAAATGTAAACTCGGTAACTGTCGAAAAATTGTAAAAATGACTGTAGACAACACTTACGCATAAACATCTTCACTCAATCCCATTTCTGGTATTTTGTATCAGTCACCGACGAGCAGAAAAGACTCGTTATCTGAATAAAAAGAAAGTGACTACTTCTGCGCCTTATCGGTCACATCCATCTGACTATTTACTATATTTCTGATTACTTTTTTGCGCGTTGGTGAGTCAGTTTTTATCATTGTCCGGGATCTCGACTCAGGGCAGGAGAGGGCGTCACTAGTCTGCGATTTTAATTAACTGATTTGTGAGGGATCACTTTTCTATGTTTACATTTTTTTTGTTTTTTAAACCACTGCGTATAGATCTTTTTGTCTCTAAAAGTGTCTTCAGATTTATTTTTACTAACCTGAAGTCATATGCTCTATCTTTGAATTATCATTAAGCCGGCATTTAAATGCATTAAAAATGGTTGAAATGCCGTAAAATAAAACAATCAATGAATAACACACTTAACTAAGAGTATTATCTCAGTAAGATATAGTATATGTATATGTTGAACGCAGGACACACACATAGATCGAATTACTTCGAATTACTTAGCGATCAATTACTTTTTGTTATAAAAGAGACCAACATTTCTTTTTAAAAATAACCTGAAAGTGTAGGGCAATTACAACTAGTATCGTATGCCATATGTCAGTGTGACACTTGGCTGTCCGTTGGTTTTTTTTTTAATAAACTTCATAAATAGTCATTACAATTATTTATAGCGTTCTAAAAACAAAAGCATCTTTCATCTCATCCAATCTAACGTTTAACGAAACCAGAATGGCGCCCATTTCACATGTCATCATCATCATCTATGGCATCACAATTGGCCTCTTTACATCAAATGCTATTATCATAATATTATCCATAGGAAAATAGTCTATAAGTGAAGCTGTGTTTGTTTTCTTATGCGTAATTTGCAGGCATTATCAGCAGCAGCTGTTTTTTTTTTTTTATCCGCTTCATACGGATATGTAACGGTTTTTATCTCCATGTATCTCATCGTTTGAATCGATAGAGTAATCAACATTTTGACGTCATCGTAGTCAGCCTCGCTCATCTTAATCTCATCCGATATATATATATAGAGAGACGTGGTGTGGTGTGGGGTAGTGTACTGTTTGTGGGGCAATCTAAATAAAAAGGCACATATACACGCATTTATCTATATATATATATACACAATAAAACATATATACGTATTTATACAGAAATAGATAGATAAAGAGATTATAATAAATATTTCTTCATAAAGATATATATATTATGTTATAGTAGTGTACGTAGACGTAAGAAGACACATATACACACAGAATATGCGAATATCTCTTTGTCTTTCTCTTTTTCTGTATATATATATATATATATACATGTATATATACATATATATTAATTAACATATATATATATATATATATGTATACATATATATATATATATATATATATTTATACATAAATATATATATATATACATATATATATATATATTTATATATATATATATATATACATATATATATATATATATATATATATATATATATATACATATATATATATACAGAGAGAGAGAGAGGGATAGAGAAGGGAGAGATTAAGGGAGACAATATAGAGTTAGAGAGAAACGGCGAAGGAGAAAAGGCAATAGAAAGAGATAGAAATGTGCACACACATTAATATATATATATATATGGCACACACACGTTGACACACCGGTTCCCGTATGATCACCGAAGTTAAGCACTAAAGTGGTTACTATTTAGGAATACCAGGCTACGTATGGGGGCTCTCTTCTTATCTCGGCATTGTATCTAGTCGTCCTGTATTACTACTTGCCATTGGAATCAAGCAATGTGGTTGTTGAAGATTGCGCAACCCTTGCAATTATAAATTCCCGCGCCGGCCGCCCCTGGCAGGGCACTCATACGTCGAACCTCGACGGGATAGAATCTATCGATATATATATATATATATATATATATATATATATATATATTCGCAGAATATGTAGGAAAAGAACGCCATTATATCTCTTACTTTCTCTTACTCTCTTTGTATATGTGTGTATCTAATATGCATCATCAATTTGTATGAACATCTCGAATGGTTCCGAAATACCTCCTCACACTGTTACCATACCATCTCACTTGCTAAGAATCGTTTAGCAATTTTTCCCAACTCTATTCCTTTCTGTCATAATCGACTTCAGCCGAATCTTAAACTCCTCCTTTTCTGCTTCCGTCATTCTGTTTTTTAGATGTGTATTTTTTTTAATATCTTCCTCTTTTTGCTCCTCAAGTTGTCTCTTTCCTTCTCCCTTTTCCTCCAATCGACCGACTTCCTGAAGGGTCGGATTCTGCTTATCTAGATTGTTGGCCTTCTGACGATTCTTCCTTCCTCTACATTTGCTCTTCGATCTATGTTCCTTTTGTATATTCTTCTTCTGCATATTTTTTTTTCATGTATCTTTTATCTATCACCCGCTTTATATCTCTTATACGACGCATCTTACGTCTTTGTCTATTGAGTTCTCTCGATTCTTTCCTTCTCAAATTATTATTTGCATCGCCTTAAGCTGACTTGCTTTGTCCTTTAGCCTGCCCTTTTCAGTTATGTCATTTCTGCCCGGTTTAATTTTTTTCAAAAATTCCAATTCGTCGTAATTTGATTATTTTTTCTTCCGACCCTTTCTTTTATTAAACAATTTTTTTGGTAATTTATCAACTTATTACATGTTTGTATGTTATTAATTATTTATTGGCTTTTAATTTGATTTCATATTTTTTTAATTCATACAGTCTTTCGTGTTAATGTTTCCTCTGCTTCTAATTTATTTCATAAATTTAGATCGATATTGAATTTACTTATTTTCGTTCGTCCAAATTCAAAAAGATTTTCTTGATTTTGTTTCAATATGTCATAATATACACTTGAAGCGTTCAGTCAGCTGTTGGCTTTTCATAATATTTCTCAACGGTCATTCTACTAAAATGCTGTTCCTTATTTCGGTTACTTTTAATCTTTCTTTACCCCATTTGTTTAGTTAATTTCACTTTATTGTGCTCTTCTTTCTGTTTTTTGATATAATAATAATAATAATAATAATAATAATAATAATAATAATAATTATTATTATTATTAGTAGTAGTAGTATTATTATTATTATGTACTCACTAGGAATTCGCACACAGCACATTATCAAAGATTACTCACTGATAAAACTAGTTATTGTTTCTTGGAGTCTGGGCGACAACAAGTGTCAACAGATTTCCAGTGCACTCTATCTGTGTTATAACCATTGTAAATTACTTTACGTTATTGCAACAGCAGCTCAACGTTAATTTCTCCCTGGCAACGCCCATTGGTCTTCACTGGAAATTAGATAGAGTAAGCATATTCGAGGTGCCAGTACTCTTGGCACTCATCCAGTGGAGGTTTTATTAGTGCTCTCCATTCTCGGTCCGTCCATACCCATTTACCATTCACGGCTATTTGTGTGGTATTAGACAAGGCTGATGCGTTTTGTGGTGGGGACACAGGTTATGAGATTACTTGCAGTTTCAGCTTTATTACTATTTTTGCTCACACAGGTCCTCGTCAGTGATTGCGCACCGACAACAGGCAGTGGTGTTCCCTGAAGTCTGAGTGACAGCAAGCCTCCCAGATTTCCAATACTATTTACGTCTTTTCGATCTTTACGTCTTTTCGATCACCACGTATCGCCACATCCGCCTACCGTTTATATCTTGCCAGCAATAAACATTGGTATCCCTTGGCATTTGGTGGGGGGGGGGCGGCGTCAGCATTTATTAGTATTATTATTATTATTATTATTATTATTATTATAATTAGTAGTTGTAGTAGTAGTAGTAGTACACTTAGTGTTGTTGTTCTATTTATTATACTATCTGTGCCTTCTTTCTTTCTTTAATTTTGCTTGCATCTTTCACGTTGCACTTATTCTATATATGTTTAACCATTTCCCCCTTCTAATTGTCTAGGCTTTTTGGTCTCATTTATCGGCTACTTCTCATTAGCCTTATATTACTTCTTTCTTTTCCTTTGCTTCTTTTTCTACTCATTTTTCGTTTCATTATTTTCAATCTTCTAATACTTCTATTAGATTTTGTTTTTCTTAGTATTTTTTCTTTTCTTCTTCTCATAGCCCCTTTTTATTTATTTTCTTCTCATCCCTATCTTTCTTCTTTATCTTCCAGTTCTCATCCGTATTGTTGTTAATCTTTTGTTTCTTATATGTATGTATGCTTCTTCCTTGCTTCTTTTCCTACTTTATATTAGCTATTTCTTATTTTTTAACCTGTACTTCTTTTATCTGTTTTCCTTTGTTTATCTGTTCTCAATCATGTCTCGATATGTAAAAATATAATATTACTTCGAACTGAATTTAACTTAGTACTATATCTACCGCGGTGCAGTGGATATAGTACTAAGTTTAATTCAGTTCATATGAAGGTTGAAGGGCAGTCTTCAGTGCGGGCGTACAAAGAATGGCGAATAACTGAAGATATCTTCCAGTCATGGCTGACAAAACAAGAGCATGCTTGATTAAATAAAGGGTTCCGTTCGAAATTCTGTTCTAATTCCCGAGTTCGACAGAAATATTACCAAGTTCGAAAAGATACACCTGAAAAAGACCGGAGGTACAGCGGCCGAACCGTTGTGATGTTTACACTCAAGATGAGAAATGTAGTCCGAATAAGGAAAATTATACAACTCATCAATCCTCATCTAAAAAATTACGAACCTATTTGTTTTGATGTGCCTTTTCTCTTTTTTTCTTCTAAATTTACAAATTGAGTATTTTTTCTGTTTGGCCTTGTTCTTATTCTTGTCTCGATTCAGTCGCTTCTTGTTGTTATAAACAGTTTCTCCTTTTTATTCTTCATAATATCACTCATACTTCTATTTCGTTATCTTTTCGGCATCTATTAATCATCTTCTTGTCTTCACATTTCTGCATATCTTATTTCTTTCTTCGCCATTTTTGCTTCAGCCTCCGGTTTTAGACTTGATTTCTTTCTTTTCTACACAGTACTCTGATCTTTTCACATTACATCATCAAAAACCCATGTGTTCCTCTTTAACTTTCCCTTCTCTTTCGTCAGAGTTTACCACGCTTATATCTGATTTTCTTCTTCTTCTTCTTCTTCTTCTTCTTCTTTATCTATGCCTCATCATTTATTGATTCACATACTTCTACTACCTTCATTCTTTTCCTACATATTCTAATTGTTTAATATTTTCTGCTTTATCTCTTTCCTTTTCTTTTTGTTTGCCTATTATTATTATTATTATTATTATTATTATTATTATTAATAATAATAATAATAATATGTGTACTCATATGAGTCCTCAGACAGGTCATTATCAGTGATTGCTCAAGAATATCCACCAGTGCTTTGCCCTGGAGTCTGAGTGACAAGTCTCTCCAGATTTCCAGTGCTCTCCAGCTCTTTCGATATCTACTGCAAATGAATGTGCGTTATAACAACATACGCTTACCATTAATTTCTCATTGGCTACGACCATTGACCGGGGTGGCGCCATCACTTATTTTTATAAAAATAAAAAAAGGAAAGCACATAAATACAGAAGAAAAATGGTAATAACAATACGGATAGAATGTTTTTATTATCATTATCATTATTATTAGTAGTATTAGTAGAATTTTTACTCACTAGGAGTTCTCACACAGGTTATCATCAGTGATTGCTCACCGACAACAACCAGTGGTGTTACCTGGAGTCTGAGTGACAAAAAGCCTTCTCAGATTAGCAGTATTCTTCACTTATTTTCGATAACAACCGCAAACAAGCTTGCGGTATCACAACAACCTCTTACCATTGATTTCTCACTGGTAAGGACTATTGGACTTCTCTAGGATTTGGGTGGCAATAAGCCTCTCCAAGGTCCCAGCAATCCCAACACTCTTCAAGTGGATGTCTGGTTTCTGCTGTCCATCCTCGGTCTTTTCATCCTCCTTGACCCTCTACAAATATTTATGCCTGGTGTCAGCGTAGGCCGGCCCCACCACAACCACCACCACCACCACCACAACCATTATTATTATTATTATTATTATTATTATTATTACTATTATTATTACTACTACTACTACTACTATCATCATCATCATCATTATCATTAGTATTATCATCATCATCATCATCATCATCATTATCTTTATTATTATAATTTGTCATATACCACGGATTATTATTGGACTAGATCCTATTTCTCATAAAGTATGTTTACCGTACTATTTGTTATCCTCTTTCCTCGTTCTTCCATATTTCTTCTTAAAGTTCCACTTTTGCTTTTCGTAGCAAGCAGCATTCAGCTCATTTTCCTTCTTCTTATTCTTTCCTTAATTTCATTTAGTTTTCTATTTAATCGTCGTCTTCTCCCTTGTCTGTTTCCTTTGCTACTATAGGCATGACACTTGATTTTCTTCTTCTTCTGCTTCTCCTTTTTCTTCACCTTCTTCTTCATTTTCATTTTATTATGCTTCGTTTCTTTTTTTTCATTTATTTATTCTAGTATACTCGCCGTTTCCCTGTTTTCTTCTTTCAACTATTGCAGAAATATTGGCACTTGTCCCGCATTCTTTTAACTCAACCCCAACCTCCCCGTCCTCGCGCATCCAGTGACGCCATTGGGGCCACCCCTGTACCGTCGACCCATACCGACAACTCCAACCACCTAGCGCCTTCCGACCAACACACACATCAACTCATTGCAGCTAGGGATGCGGCCATTTCCTTGCCAAATTCATCCATTCATTCATATACACACCACGGCCACAAAACAAACCTCCCCACATTTACCTCGTTTCCAAATGCACTCTCATGCATCCCCGTACCCGCTTCAACACTTTTCGCAAGTGCGCGCCTCCATTTTGGCTTTTCCCTCTCCAGGTTTTGGGAACTTCACATTAATCTGCTTCTAACAGCCCTCACCCAAATTCACAAGCCGTCTAACTTCTGTATCTATCTAACAAACATCCCATGTCCACGCCCTTTCCGCCCTTCCACAACGCACATCTATCCACGATCACACGCCCCCACGTACTCTCACCCTTTCTCTCTGAATTTGGCGTATTCCTATCTGTTTGCACTTTCAACCTACAGGCCAACAACTTCAACTCTCAACCACCTTTTATTTTAGACTTATTTTTTGTTAAAAATAATTCTTTATTTTATTCTTAATGTTTCATTTCA
>OY744523.1:89916793-89944293 GCA_963556195.1 Sepiola atlantica
TTGAATGATTGATCGCAAGTGTGTCTGCGGAATTGTTTGTTTGTAACGCATGTTGATCTGCGTGTTGTTTGGGTCTGCATCAAGTTTGAGCGCAAGTGAGTTTGCGGTCGAAAAATGTTGAGTGCAAGCGAATTTGCACTTGTTGGTGAGGTTGTTCATGTTGATTAGTCTGCGTGATGCGGAGCTGATGAACGAACGTTGAATTGTAAGTGTTGTCCGGGAATGTTTGGTGCTTGGGTCTGAACGGTTGTTGATGAGTGAGCACATGTGGGTCTGTGCGGTGGTTGATGAGTGAGCACAAGTGGGTCTGTGCGGTGGTTGATGAGTGAGCACAAGTGTGTCTGTGCAGTTGTTGATGAATGAGCACAAGTGAGTCTGTGCAGTTGTTGATGAATAAACACAAGTGGGTATGTGCAGTTGTCGATGAATGAGCACAAGTGGGTATGTGCAGTTGTTGAGTAATGAGCACACGTGGGACTGTGCAGTTGTTGATGAATAAGCACAAGTGAGTCCGTGCAGTTGTTGATGAATGAGCACAAGTGAGTCTATGCAGTTGTTGATGAGAAGCACAAGTGAGTCAGTGCGGTTGTTGATGTTGTTCATGTTAATTAGTCCGTGTTGTGGAACTGATGAACAAACATCTAGTTGTTGAGATCGGTGGCACACTATGGTCAAAGTCAGATGCACAAATGTCTGCAAGTGAGTAAGCAGGTCCATATACAAGTGGGTGTGTACTGGTGTTGGTGCGCGTCGTTCGAGTTGATGTGTCCTCCAGTTGATCAACGAACGTCCAATTGTTCAGTATTTAGTCGTGCTTGTGCAGTTGTACTCATTTTAAACTGGTGTGATTTCTTCCATAGTGTTGTCAGTGAGGTCCGGAAATGTTTGGTGCTTGATGAATGTCCGGAAATAGGTGGTTGTTCAAGTTGATGGGTCCTCCTGTTGATCAATGAACGTCCAGTTGTTGAAGAGGGTTGGTAGCCCTTGAAGGGTGATGTTGATGCTTGCTGAGCCTGACTTTTTACAACCAGTATTAAGTCTTGGGGCTTGGTGATGTTGTTCGTGTTAGGCATCGTGTGTTGTTTAAAAAGTAGTTTTCTCTTCTTTTATATATATATTTCCAACAGGTGGGTAGAAGGGAAAATTTTTAAAAAATTGAGTCGTAATTTGTCTCACACACGGAATGACGTTTTTTGTTTTCGTTTTAGTTTGTTTGAATGTTAGTTTCCACGTAGAGAAAACATGGCGGCTTCTCTTTTCTTTGTTGTCGAAAAGAAAGAAAAAAATAAATTCGGATTTTCTTTTTTTTTTTTGTTTGAATTTTTATTTCCACGTGGTTAGAGAAAAAGATGGCGGCTTCCCTTTTTTGCTTGTTGTTGAAACAGAGAAAATAAGTTCGCATTTTCTTTTTTTGTTTTTTGAATTTTCATTTCCACGTAGTCAGAAAAAATTGCGGCATTTTTGAATTTTTTTATCCACACGTGGTCATGAAAAAGAGTGTCAGCGTGTAAGCGTTTGTTTTCTTTTGTTTTCTTTTTATCTCCACGTGTTCAAAAGAATGGAAATGGCGTATTGTAAGGTCCTCTTGTTCGTCGAAAAAGAAAAAAAAGGGGATTTGGAAAAGTCTGTCGTTTTTTCTTTGTATATATTTTTCCGACACGTGGGTAGAGAAAGAGAAGAAGAAAAAATGAAATTGTAACTTGTTTTATACTCGGAGAAAGCCGAGAAATGTTTTTGTTTTTCTTTGTTTGGGTTTTTCCCGTGGGCAGGAAAAAAAATGGCGGCTTCTTTTCTTTTGTTTGTTTGTATATTTCTACCACGTGGGTAGAAAAAAGGAAAAAGATGGGTGCGTATTCGTTTCACCACGGAAAGAAAAAAAACGAGAAATGATAATTTTCTTTTTTGTTCTAGTACGAAATTAGTTACTCCGTCCCATACAACAAGCTTACACGTCGGGTCACCAATTGTTAGGATCGAGGGTCGTGTTCCCCCGATTATGGACGTGTTCAGTAAATCAAGCAATGTTGCATGCAAAGACAGACCAATAATTAATAAACAAAAATGAGGTAGTTCAAATAAGGTTTATTGAACGTGTGTGTTATGTGGAATGATGAAGTGGGTGATGTATGCATGTGTGTCGATGGAAAAACAGTTCTTGAAAAGGTATAAGAAGAAATGAATCCGGCGTGGGTAAAATCTTTGAAAGCCGTACACAAAGAAAATGAGTTGAGAACTATTACCGTTGTTTGACCACGTGTTGACGGAAGAAACGTGTGTTGGTAATTGTTATGCCGAGAGAGGTTCAAGAGAAAAGCGTGAGACGAAGCGCTAGTGTATTAGCGTCGTTCTGCCGAGGCCAATCGACCAGAAGAGAAACTGAAACGGAACGCTAGTGTCAGCGTCGTTCTATCGAGGCCAATTGAGTAGGAAAAAGCGAGTGAAACGGAGCGCTGGTTCCAGTGTTGTTCTACCGAGGCTTGTTGGTGAAGAAGAGCAGAGAGAGACGGAATTTCCGTTTGCACCTGGTTTTATAGTCCGAAGGGCAGATAACTCTTGTGTCGTTTTACAGCGCCACCTGTCGGTGAAAAAGCGACACCTAACGGACAACCGGTGTTGTTATATTTTGAAAGGAGGAGATAACTGCTACACTACTAAGATTTAAAACTGAGTTTCGTAGCAGCAGATGAAAACAGATAACCGAACGCAGAACATAGAAACTTCAATCGAATGTTTCTTGTAAGTAGGGGTACTTGAAAATATTTTTTTACATAAATCATTTGGTTTTTATAAACGGTAAAATCAAATTTAATTTTAAAAAAATGTAGAATTAAAAGTGTGACTATTGTAAGTGATTGTAAACCCCCGAGTGTGACAAATTGTGTCCGATGATACCATGTCTTTGGTTGCCAATCTACTATTTCATTCCCTCTATCGATAAAGAGATAGCAAGTAATTTTAATATCAAAGAAAATCACTTCAACAAAAATACTATTGAGCAAGGGTTCCGTATATTATGTTAAAATTAAATCAGCGTAGCTGAGGTAAAACAGCAAGAAGAAAAACGTGAAATAATGGGGATGATATAGAATAACAACTCCCCTATGATGAATATTTATTCCGTAAAATAGTCAGTTGAAAATGAAGATAATTCAGCCTGTTGTTTGTAACCGTAACCCATAAAGAAAATCCAGACAATAACTAATAAAATACATTAAAAAAGTACTTACGCAGTGTGCGAACCGGCCGTAAATATTAAGGTTATAATTTATGAATCCATTGTACACATGGGGAGGTGGGTGTTGATAAACTATTCTATACTTTCATCTAACGATTTAATAAACAGAATAGTCAACTAACACCCAACTCCCTATGTTAAGAATGGCTTTCTAAATTTTAACGTATTTATTTCAGGCCGGTCCGTAAACTGAAAAAAATAATCCTTTTAATTTATTTTCTCACTGATTCTCTCGATGTATCTAGTGGGTTATGATTAGAACAAGAACAGTGACTTATCTCCCCTTTAAACTGACTCTTCTAAATTACAGATTAAAATTGTATATGCCCACAATAATAGAGAATATATATATATATATATATATATATATATATATATGTATATATATACATATATATAATATGTACATATATATATATGCATGTCTATATATGTATATATATATGTATATATATGTATATATATACATATATATATATATAAATATGTTCATATATATATGCATGTATATATATATATATATATAGTATATACATATGTATATATATATATATGTGTGTATATATGTATATCTATCTATCTATCTATCTATATATATATATATAAACACACTCACATATATATGTATATATATGCATATATACACATATATGTATATATATATGAATATATATATATATATATATACATATATATATATATATGTATATACACGCATGTATGTGTATATATATTTATATGTACACATATATGTATATATATATATTCATATGTATATATGCATATATGTATATATATATATTTATATGTATATATACATATGTGTATATACATATATATATATGTATATGTATATATATTTATCAATACACATATATGTATATGTGTGTATGTATATACACATATATGTATAATTTATATATATATATATATATATATATATATATATGTATATATATATATATTAATTGTTTCCAAGTAGTTCAGCAGTATATTAAGACACCTTCTCAAAAATATTACAGAAATAATCTAAACTACATAATTTTGAGGTCAGCGAAAACCCAGCCAAGAAGTGAAAGAAATAAGAAGCCTTGTTTGAACTCGATTTTTAGCGACACCTACCGGGTATTTCTATCAAACTAATAATGATATTTTCAATACCAAATCTGCCGAAAGGGTTAGACAATTGTAGTTGCAATGCGGTGTAATTTTATATATGAATTGCAAAGCTTCGCTGCGATCTTGGGACAGTTCAAGACAATATTAACTACTTAGGTAGTCTAGACAATGTCACTGTTTAAGTTATCTATTGTATAGCGATTATTGAAGGACGTGTATTGAAAAGGTACAATTATCCGCTTGCTAGTGAAAGACACAATAACTCTTAAGTCTGAATTGCAATTACAAATGATAAATCTAGTAACTCTCTACAGCAAAAAAAATATTGTAATTATTCGTAAAATAATATTAATATATCTTTTTTCTAGTAGTGTCTGAACAACACATATTTGAATTACGATATAGTTATAGTTCACAATCAACAATTTACTAGTAGAACCACGTGGACATTCAAAGCGAATGTTTTGTTTAAATAACATTTGTTTCTAATACAAAGAAATATAACAATATTAAATACATTTTTTATTTTCATGGTAGAATTACAACTTATTTATTCACTTTTAAGTTCATTTTACATATTGTCTTTCTTGAAATGTTAGTTACTACTTAATTCACAGAAAAAAATAATTTCTTGAAGAGAATCAGCTATCGTATGTTTATAAATACAGGTACCGTTGTATAAATACTACTACTGCCTCAAATTTGATGGCATACCACTCTTCCAATACGGTGTCTGTTACCCAAGTAGATGTAATCGTTTAATAAGGGACGTAGTAGTAACTCTGTTGAAATATTCAACATGGTGAGTAGATTGCTTATCGGTCTGTTGTGGTTTTGATTGTCTCCTTTCGCGCGTTGTCTTTTTGGATAAACATGCTTTTTGCTTTAGCAATCCACTCCGATATAAATTGTTTGCACATATATCTTAATTGATTATCATATTCTTTTATATATGGTTGTACATCTCTTATATCAGTATAAATGTATTCTGTCACAGTTTGTTATTAGGCAGTTTTTCGTTTTTTGTACAATCATCCTAACATATCTATTTTAATGTAAGTTCCTGTTTATGGAGTATTTGGATATTATGCATGTTTTTGTTTCCCTTAGTTGTTTCCCATATTGGTCTATGCTTTTCCCTTTCTGCTATTTTCGAGGTGTCCGTTATCGTCGTTATTCTGCTTAAAAGTGACGTTCCTAGTTTTCCTATATGCTGCTCCGTTTCTACCATTGATATTTGGATATGCATATTCTCAGCATTTATTCCATTGCTAGTCGTTCTCATGTGTGTGTTGTATGCATAATTTTCACCCGTGCTTGGATATCTTTATCTCAATTCACAGCTTAGAATTCACTTTTTGATTTTTGTACATGCGATTTAATATATACTTTTTCGCGTATATGTTCAATCTCGTAAGTGCGAGTTCCCCATCACCACTTCAGTTCTGCAATTTTTTACTTTAATTAACCGCAAACAAGGAACATAGCACATCAGACGTAGGGGGGGGGGCTAGTTTACGGTTGGAGTCTTATCAATACGGGCGTGCTTACTGGATTGTTGTGAATCGAGATGTAAGTTCAAATTAGATTTAAAGTTCTTTACGTTGGTACAATTAGGGAGAAAGTGCGCGCAAGGCGGGAATACGAAATAGTAACAGTTTGATTAAAAAAATATATTTTAGTAGAAATCCCTCCGACATCTGGGGGCTCAAGAGTAAAGTGATAGTATTTAGCTAACTGCCGGTTTGGTTGATGGTATTTAAGTCTAGTGTAATTAGCAAGTGCATCAGGAGATTATCAATTGAATTACATGTAACATAAGCACATGCATGCAACATTGCGGCTATTGCTTTGCAGACAGTGTGGGACCCAGGAAGTTCGTATCTCTAACCGTGTCAATGAAACGAGAGAGTAGTAGCTGGTGAACCAGTCCACATGTGACAACAATATTCCATGCATAGGCGAATGGTCCATTCGTAGAGATTTAGGATGCTGGACGGTGTGATAAGTGTTTTAGCACAGTTTTAGGACCCCATTTACCTGGCAAGAGCCTTGGTACCATCTTCTATGTATTTGTTCTAATGGATGTTACCGAGCAGCTTGAATGTTCGACTCTGGTGTAGGTTGCTATCATCCATCATAATTCCATACTGATTGTCATAAAGAAATTTAACATTTACTTGCTGGTGGAATAACGCTGAATTCATTAGTGGTTCAAAGATGTTTGCGAAGGCGAAAGAGGAATGATGCGATACCAATTTTAAGGGTCAATTTTTTTCCAGAATCTTTGAACACTGACATCATAGAGGCAATTTTCCAGCTATCAGAGAGTAATGATTCGGCAAGGCATTTCATGTAAAGTTTGGATAAGAATGGGGTCAACTTAGCCGAGCATGTATTTAGTACTATAGTAGGCAGAGCTCAGGCCCTCATGTTTTGAATGTGTCAAACTATTTTACGATATCCCAGAGATGAGAACGATAGATGATCATATAAAGGGTGTCTTCTGTCTTCAATGGGAACTTTGGGAGGGGGAGGTTAATTGTATCCAAGGTAAGTTTAATGTGAACTGTTACCTTACAGACTGCATGATAGTTGTTTGATAGCGTGAGAATTGTTGATTACTGATTATTCATTGCAGTTTTATAGATTTTCCAGAAATCGCGAGTTCCTAATTTCTGGGGCTCAATGCGTGTTTTTGGTCATCTCGGTATACCTTCCATTAGTTGAGGTTATTACAGTCTTACAATGAGTTATAAATGCTGTGAAGTTCTACCTGCTGTAGTTTATTTATGCCCATTGATTCAGCTAAATACTTGCTGCCTATCACCAATAGCAATGCCACAGTCGATGTGGGTAATTTGGAGAGTGGAGCGTGCTATATAATTTCCGCGTAGGGACATGTGATTCTATGTCTTCTTTTGCCGAGTCAGTTAACTCATGTGTGCAGTGGTCTGCAGAAAGAAACACTTTACAGCATGGTAAATCTGATGTGATCTGCGATGAAACCCCAATCAGCCGGTTGTAGCATATTGTTATTTTGGGTAACGACTGCCGGTTTCGGGTCAAGAGATTAAAGTAGTATTCGCCATTATCACGAGATGATCAACGTTCGCGAGTGGGCAATAGTCATCCATTTCACAAGCATTAGGCTTATTAGTCAAGAAAGAAATAAGTTATGCTTGATGGTCTAAACCCCCCCCCCGAAAAAGGCGGGTCTCCAAAATTGCCGATCTGTTAAAGGGGAGTGTAAAATATACAAACTATGCGTGCTGATACCTGCTGCATTTTTTTGCCAAAGAACTACAGCCAATTACGATAGTGGAACTTAAAATCCCTAAATACATTTATTTCGAAGATCGGCATCTATACTATTTAACACATAGTCGAACAGGGTACAGTCCTGAGTCGAAAGAGAACGGTAGATAAAATAAAAGTAAGTAATGTTGTGTTGTAAAGTTGATCTGAAGTACATATAGGCTCCATCATCTTATTCTAGACTATGTTCTCAAGTCACGAATGACGTGTTACGAATATAGACTTCGAGTACGTGCATATGTTTATAAGAGATATAATATAGTGGGTTAAATGGGTATTTTCATGCCAGTAACTTAACACAAGAAGACTATTAGCCGAGTATTTATCTCTGGTGCTTTTGGGAAAGCTCACCGGAGATAAGTGCAGTGCCCCTTTCCGTGCGCGACATGTCCCTACAGTTCCGCAAATATGGTACACTAGTGATACAGCAACTGCTCTAATCACTAGTTTATGGTTACGACTCATGTACTACGAGTAGGAAACAGTAGCCAAACTAGCTGTCAACTATTTACCTTATACCTCTCAGAACAAGAGCTGTCCAGTCTATTCATATGTGATAAAGTTGTGTCCCCAAGTCTCACACAAAGAGACATACAGATTGATAGGACGGCGCATATTGTCCTAGTCAGGAAACAAGACCAATCACTGAGTGTCTTTTAAGCAGCCCGGTGAACGTACTTCTGCGCGTGGCTTATACACAAAGAAGGAGGGCAAATCCGATCGATGAGCACAACTGATATTGCCTTTAAGAAAATTAGGTTTATAAACGGGATATTTTTGTTTGAGACTCCAGCTCTTAAATAGTTGCCAATCAGAACTAAGAGACCAACCTCCTCTAGTGATTTGAAGTTAGTACTCGGGTTTTATATCACATTGTACCTTCTCATAGATAGATGATCTGGGAAAAGTTCCGGATTCCTTTGCTGAGATGGGTAATCAAACGCCTCGGTGCTATGGTATTTATGAGCCCCCGGAAAGCAGATAACAACTTCAGCCTTCAACTTACAATAAGTTGTTCATGTCGTTTCTTCTCATTTTAGGTAAAACATGGGTATAGTTTAGTAGGCGATATTTTAAATTATCCTCACAGGGCAGTTGAGTAATGGAAGGGCATGCTAGGGGAAAATTAATAATTAAGTATTGTATTTTGTCTGTTCGAAAGTTTGTGAATCTATCAACCTTTTCATTTTTTTGTTTTACCTTGTACCAGTCATTTTTCTATTGGGTTGATATTTTCCTTTCATGTTCGTTCCTGGTTGCTGTGAGTTTTTCAGTCTCTGTTTTATTTTCTCGGTAAGCACCCTGGTCGTGTGTTTAAGGAATTGTTTTCCTGTGAGGTAATTAATATTTAGTGGTATGTGACTCATCTCGTGTTTATTATTTATACTTCGATTAAGGATATGTTTTGGTTGCTCTGCAATTTGCTATGTTGGTGTATGTTTGATAGCAGATATGGTTTATAAGTTTAACACGCCGTGTACCTAGTCGTTTTGTATAGACGTTTATTTTCTAAAAGCTTTAGATTTTTATCTTCCTATGTTGCCTATTTCTGTGTCTGTTTTGTGTTCATTGATTTGATCATTTCTAATCCCACCTGCTTTTTTTCAGTGCGCGATCACTGTTTATAACGCACAGTTAAATAGCAACGCTTTCGGCGTCCGATACCTTTGTCGATGCGGGTGTCAACACCTTTTAACGTTGACTAAAAATAATATTGTGGTTTTCTCGCACGCAATTTTGTATGTGCAAATACATTAAAGAAATGTAAAGTTTCCCCTTACCGGACGAAACAAAGCCATTCGTTATTATTTCAAATTTATAGAACAAACTTAAAGGATATTACAATTGCTAGTACTTTATTAATTTTTTCATATCTTGAAACGACGGTGGGAAACTTATCTTAGTATCTTTCAACTACTGGTTTGTAATTTTTTAAAATATCATTAGAACTTCTTCCAGTCGCTTTCCCTCACATAGATAATATTTTCTTACTTTTTCACGTCTCTCATCACATGATATTTTTCTCATAAATTTTCGAATTGGCTGAATACATGATCTCAAATAAACAACCGTGTGAGAAATCTTACTAAGAAAATAATAATAATGTTAATATTGATAATAATAATAAGAAGAAGAAGATGAAGAAGAAGAGGAAGGAGTAAACATAAATAAGAAAAAAAAACAAGTAAAAAGCAAAAATATAGAAAAGCGGAGTTATACCAAAAACGTATGACAGATCATTGATGAATTTCAATCAAAGGGATGATTGCAACCCAACAAAACACGACACTCATGAATACAACTAAAATATTTTTTAAACAATCTGTGATTGCAGCATTCAACAAATATAAGCATTTAACAATGACAAAACGCAGAAAAAGTGGCACGAGTTATGATTGTTTTCCGAACACTTGTCTGAAAGGGCTTAGGAAGTGTAAAAGACAGTGGAAGGATCCATCATAAAGATTATTACTACAAAGATATAGAGATTACTGGACACTTGTGAGGGGACAATTTATTGTAACTCGTATTCAAAAAAGCCATAGTTGTTTTAACTCATAACTCAATTCGAGGTAAGTATTTTAAGAAATCACTGCGGTTTGCAACGGTAATTTATAGAGGGAATATTACTGGACATCTGAGGACATATTTTTTATTAATTACACACCTAAGGACACCACCTATTTTAGTCTGAGAGCGTGTAATGACGCGTGTGAATACTCAATATGAAAAATAATGATAATAATGATAATAATACACAAACTGGAGCTCGTAGTTCAATAAAATACTCCTTGAATCCTGTTGAACATGGAAATACGACGAGATAAACTAATTTATTGAAAGAGCCAGAACGGATAATAACCAATAAGAAAGATAGCATCTACCAAATAAGAGATTTCACCTTCCCAGCAGTCCAAAGGGTGTAGTCGAAAAACTAAACAAATACATAAGGCTTGCCAGCAAGGGCATGTGCTTATGGTCAATAAAGATGAATTAAATACAATTAGCATTAGTAAAAGTCTCAATAAACCTTAAGAAATACTGGTAGAAATTAGAATACAATGAGTAAACAGATGAAATATTAACAAACCTCTTCCAGTGCAGATGCCATCCGACATAGTCAGTTATTAGAAACGACCAGCCATAGATAAGGTGAAACAGAATAACAGCGGGTAAACAACTATAAAATAGAGAGAAAAACATTGCCTGAATATCAGGAAATTTGAAACTGCAGGGGTGGATCGATAAGAAATACCCGATAATCTAACACAACCGCCATACACAAAATGCAGTTGCACACGCATAAATGGGATATCAGAAAATGATCGCGACGGATCTCGAACGAGGTATGACGGCAGACTACTTCCTACTCTGGATAATCACATATATTACTGCAATGCTGAAAAAATCTAGAGTAAGCTAGCGGGGGTTACCAGCGAGAAAGCAATTGTAAACGTGCGTCGTAAGTACGCAAATAGATTTGACACCGTTTTGAAGAATCTTAGAATAAATATGAAGATACTTGTTATCGCTCAAACTGCAGAAAACACCACATGTTGTTCACAATGAGAAATTAAATATAAATGTATTGTAAACTGAACGGGGAAGAAAAGATAATAATAATAATAATAATAATAATAATAATAATGATAATAATAATAATAATAATGATAATAATAATAATAATAATGATAATGATAATAATAATAATGATAATAATGATAATAGTAATAATAATAATAATAATAATAATGATAATAATATAACACACCTGTCGCCAAAATAAAATAAAACGCAATAGAAACAAATATCCGATTACACAACACGTAGCGGCTTTCTTGATCTGATAGGATAGTGAAATTGAGAAGAGTACCACCATTCTAACCGCGTCTATATCAAGAGAGCACGAAAAAGTAAAGAAGTATTAATTTTAAATTCAACATAAGGGAATTGGCCGTCATCCCCAGGTAAACAATGGTGCAAGAACAGAAAATGACATACCATGATGATAAGAATAATAATGTCGATTTTAGAGGACCTGTTGTTACTCAAATTCCTAGGAACACGACCTGGTGTAAACAGTGAGTTATCACTTCTAATGATGCGAGTAAAAACTCATAATAATAATAATAATAATAATAATAATAATAATAATAATAATAATAATAATAATAATAATAATAGAAATACTATCTTTTAATTTCAGAAACATGAAGATTACAGACATATAACAGAGAGTAAACTCTCTATTTCCAGGTACGACACTAACACAGACCAACCCCAAGAAAGCAGGAATAAGCATAAATACAAACCGAAACGACAAAGAAAGAAATGGACCACAACGGAGAATAGACTGGTAATAGAATACTACTACCGAAGAAAAAGAAGAAACCAGGCTTCCGGAAGCGAATGCCAAATCTATTTGACAGGTTTATGGACTAAATAAAGAGAGGTGGTGATCCTCATAGCTTGATCTAATGGAAATGAAACAAGATAGATGGTGTACACTATCACGAAACACGCCTTGTTGAAACACAACTGGTAGAGGACTGGCAAAACATAAAATAGTCAAATTGAGAAGAGGACAACACAAACTACTATCTCTAGAGAGTGAAGAGTAGAAAAATTAAAATTAGAAACAGAAAACGTAAACATACTCCTCCAATACATCTGAACAGATACTTTCACAGACCTAAACAAGTTAATACATCATTAAGCATGAAACTAAAAATAGAAACAAATAGGAGGAAGGAGAACTAATAATGGTAGAAGAGTGAACATCTAAACTAGTTTCAGTCTTCAAAATACGACACTTACTCTAGGGGAAATAACATACTTAAACTTATCCCCGATGGCTTGACATACTTTATCTACAAAAAATGTATGTACAAATTAATCGGTTAGGAGATGGATGTGCTAAAACAAGACAGATTGATGAATAATACAATGTTAAATATGGAACCTTTAGTAGAACCTTTTTAAATCCATCGCGGTATTATCCGTTCGCTGTTTATCGAGTTGTTCAATGAGTCGAAAACAAGCAAAACCGATGCTAAGTAAGATAAATGGGGAAGGGACTAATTTTTACCACTAGCTAAAATACTTTGCTAACTGAGATGGGGTCTGATAATACCTCAGGTCAGCGTGAACCATGCCTAGGTATGGAACATGCACTTGAACCTGGTTCGTTCAGACAACACATAAGCCATCGGTATGTATCTACCTCTATTTAAATAGTGCGGAGTGCAATCTACTCCTATTACGTTAAGCTGATTTTTAACGTGCGAAATGAGATCGTAATTAGAATACGACCCCCCCTTCCCACTCCATATGTCTAAGCATGAAAATCACACTACGAGTCTAGCTACGGCGAGGAGAATGAGGACCATCAATCATTTCTTCTTGGGTCACGAAGACATAACAGTGTACAGCACAGATGTTATATCAAATAGTACCAACTGCTCTAAGACGTTGCCAGCTGTCAACTCGTTTACATGCTACAAAAATATGAAGTATGTTGCAATTGAAGAAAGTTCGACGGTATCTTTCTCAACCTCCGCGTAGCGCAGGCAACACAGTGTTTAGCTTGTTTAAGCTTTGTACTGGTTGCCACTTATGGACAGCGCACCCCTGACCAATCGCCAGGTCACAGAAAACTCAGAGTTATTGAGATGACTCTGGCATAACAACTCCACTGAAAGCTGATCTCTTACTGAGCCACTCCCCAAGCGAATCCGAAGAGGTTCCTACAACTAGTTTCGGATATAGCGTCCATCTAGACCGTGAAATCTCAGTGGACCTTGGCAGTGACGTGAGCATAAAAAAACAGCGATTGCCCTCTTCAGCTACGTCGGCCTTTATCCACGGTGTGTGAGATGAGGTTTAGAAACACATTCTCAACCTCAAGGCCCCAGGCAGACTCATATATTATGGTTCGGCTCAGTAAGATTACTCAAATGGAGGATTGCAAACTGGAAAGCGCCAAGCCACGAGGAAATACATTCATACTGGTTTAATAAATTTACGACCTTTCATTAAAGACAACCGCCAAAAAATGCAAAAAATGTATTTGCCAAAACAGATCTACATTCTTACAGAAAGACGCAAAAATACAAAAAATTACCTGTTTACCAACAATGTTAAAACTCATAAAAGCACAGCTGATAGAACAGATCTACAAGTCCCTTAACAATTGTAAACTACTGCCTGAGGAACAAAAAAGAATGCCGGAAATGAAGTGAAACGACGCATACATACGATTACATATAATTCAGAAGATTCTGAAAGAGTTAAAAACAAGAAAAAAGAGAAAATAGAAATGCATGGATTGGGTACAAGACAGCCTATAGCAGAATCCTTCGATCATGGTTATTTCATGATAAAAAATGTACAAGATATCCGACAAGAATATTAATATTATGAATATAAAATGGGAATATGGAGACTAGATTTTACAGCTGGATGATAATACCCGACTGAGATAAGAATACAGAGAGGCATCTACCAATAATAGTCTCTATCAGAATTGATGTACATCATAGACATGATATAACTCAACTACATTCTCAGGAAGACGCATAACAAAGAGAATAAACGAACTAATTAATATGGATTACGTAAAACTATTGGCAAAAAGAAAAACAACAAATGAAAAGCTGATAAACATGACTACAATCTGGTCAGGACGTTCAGATATAATTTTGAATTTTAGCGTATGCCTTGCTAGAGATAGAAACGGGGAAAATAAAGAGAGCAAAGGGCATGGAACTGCCCAACTAACAGAAGATGAGGGTTCTTTGCGAACATGATAGCTATAAATATTTGGAAGTTCTGGAAGCAGATATTATCAAAACTACAGACATGAAAGATAAGATTGGAAAAGAATATCTTAGAACAACAATGGAATGCATGAAACAAAATATATATCAGAAATCTAGTTTAAAAAATAAACATCTACGCAGTCATTAATAATCAGATACTCTGGGCCATCCATAGGCTGGACTAATGAAGCACTTCAGCATCTTGACCAAAACCAATGAGGGAACTAATTACCAACACAATGACTCACACCGGAAAGATCATACTGACCGACTCTATATGAAAAGGAACGAAAAGGGAGGCACTGATAAGTATAGAGTAGTATGTGGAAGACACAAATGATAGACTTGGAAGAATGCATAACCCAGACACAGAATGACTGATCACCGCAGCAAATACACCGTCATTATTAATTATACAGGAAGAAACGAAACGAGAAAATGGACAATAATAAAGTAAAATAAGCAAAAAGTTGCATGGACGATGCATAGGAAAGGGACGAACGGAAACATCTGGCTAAGAAAAGGACACCCGAACAGAAATAAACGTAATCGCTACTGACAGCTTCAGAGGTGAATGCAATTAGAACAAATTAAATCGAAACCCACGACAGCAGCAAATGCACACTGTGGACAAATATACGAAACAGTAAATCACATAATAAGATAATCCAGCAAACTAGTCCAAAAAGAATACAAGAACAGGCACGAATGCGTGGGGAAAGCAGTAAATTGGGAACTACGCAAACGACTGCATTTTGAACACACAAGCAAATGGTACGGAAACCAACAAGATATGGTACTGAAAAATGAAAATCACAAAAAAACATCTAGGACATAAAGGTACAAACAGATTAACTCATCCAAGCCAAGAGACGGGACCGAAACAACTGCCAAATGGTAATTTTATTCTGTCGGAACGGATCACAGAGTAATAATCAAAGTAGATTTAAAAACTTAGGACATACACGGAACTTGCCAGACAACTTAAAGAAATATGGCATATTAAGAACGTCAGTATAATACCGTATAAGCACTTAGGAACAGCCCCAAATAATCCTGAAAAAAAACTAGAAGAAATTAGAATATACGGGATGAATGCGACGATGAACAGACAGCTAAAATCTTAAGGAAAATCGTTGAATGCTGAAACGAACTCACATAAATGATAAACTTGATGAATGATGGCTTGTTTGTACAAGCCACGTTGAAATTGTAACACAAATAAAACAACTAATAAAAGGAACAACACGTGAATCTGATGGAATTGTAACAGCTTAAAAAATCTTATAGATTGTTCTCTTAAACAACATATGTATCGGCCGTTGCTGAGTCCACACAAAATAACCATGAATGGTCAATGAGAATGGGAACAGCGAGAACGATAAGCACTAACCAGACATCCACTTGAAGAGTGTGGAGATTACTGGAAGCTTGTGCAAGATTATTGCCACCGAAACCCCAGAGAATACCATTTGCCGGAACCAGCGATAAATCAATGGTAAGCGACTGGGGTGATATCGCCAATGTATTTAAAATGGTTATCGAAAAATGTAGAGAATACTGGGAATTTGGGAGGCTTGTTGTCACTCAGCCTGCAGGTAACACCATCGTTTATTATCAGTTAGCAATCACTGATGATGACCAGTGTAACAACTCCTAGTGAGTACATAATATTAAAATTAACACTACTTATTATTATAATAATAATAATAATCATAATAATACTAATGATAATAATACTACTACTAATACTACTACTACTACTAATAATAATAATAATAATACTTCGAATTTATTTCAGAATGACTCTTTTGACTTGGAAATGAAAGCAACTTAGAAGATTTAAAACCATGCCAACCTCTTTCCTTCATTAAACAAATAATGGCAAGCCGCCATATTAAATACGCGCAAGCGTGCAATCCTAACAGTGAAGAGGGTTCAACAAATAAAATTATTTCGTGGCACATGGTCAATATAAAGAAGAAAATTCGAGTAAGGAATAAAAAAATCACACTATTCCTTATCTATATATTCATGTGCTATCTCTCCCTTCTCACCCTGTCTCTCTCTCTCTCTCTCTCTCTCTCTCTCTCTATATATATATATATATATATATATATATATATATATATATATATATATATATATATATATATGTAAATATTTATAGAAACCGATTTATATATTTACATGTATATATATGTATATATATACATATATATAAATAAATATATACACATACATATATATATGTATATAAATATATATATATATATATACATATATATATATGTATATAATATATATATATATACATATATATATATAATATATATATATATATATATATATATAATTACTCTGAACATTCTTATATCTCCCCCCCCAAACATATATGTATATACATATATACATATTTGTCTTAGCATATCACCGCTGTTACTTGGAATACGAAGACGACGGCTGTTTTCATTTTGTTAGCAGTGGATATATATATATATATATATATATATATTGATGCGCTCGCTGTGAATGACATATATACATAATTTGTTCAGGCCTTTCATCATATTTTCGCTGTGCATCATGGTGTATACATATGTATTGTCTTTATTTTACATGTATAAAAGATAGAAACTAGTCTTCAATTTTAAAGAAATATCTCACTCTTTTCTTGTGTCCTTCTTTGTCTCTCTCCGTCTTTCCCGCTCTCTATGTCACTACTCTGTATCGTTTCGCTCCTAATATTCTCTCAGCCCTCTATCATTATTTTTCGATCTTTTTTGCTTACTTGTTTTCGTACTCACATCTATAATTTACCTTTTCTCTCGTCACTTTCTCTTTTACTTTCTGTGTACCCCTTTCTCTCCCTCCTTGCCGCTTTTTGTTTCTTTGTCTCTATTCCTGTTTCGCTCTTTCTTTCTTTCTCTCTCTCTCTCTCTCTCTCTCTCTCTCTCTGTCTCCGTGTGTATCTGCTTACCACCTTACCCACTGTACTCTCTTTTCCGCCCTGCTCTTCTCTTACACTTTTTTTTATATTTTCCCTCTTCTTTTCTGTTATCTATCCTCCCTCTCAGCTCTTTTCTTTTAGCTGCTTTAGTTATTTACGCCAGTTGACTTTCTACCAGTTCCATTATCATAAACTATATCTGCACTTCGTCTCTTCTGGCACCATCTAGGGTGCACGGTGACGGTGAGATGAATAAAGAAAACAAACATGAACACGAACCACATACATTTATTAGAATATTGATGTAAATATATATCGGATAGGTGAAAAATAAATGATTCGCTAAAAAAATTCATATTTATATCTCAATATATTTTGATTGTGTCTTCCGTTTTCATTAAGTATATCAATGTATATTTTGCATATACTCATCCACACAATGCGAGTAACTAAATTTGCAAAGAAATAACGCCGTAATTCATCCAGTCTCTCATATAACTGCTTCATACATTACTCCCTTTAAACTAGATTTTCAAAATCTTTCTTTTTAATAAAAAGTTCCACTCGTCGCTGAAACACATGAAGGTCACGCTAACCTTACCCATGGTACTTAAATGGATGGAGATCTATGTCAGGCTGATTGTATTGATTTGGGGAGTTATAGTCAGGATTTCAAAGAGGAAGAAAACGCATTTGGAGTGACGTATGCATAAGCTGCTAAGAATTAATTTTGACATAGCAGGTTAATTAAAGTCGCAAAGGAAAATATAAAGATATTTTTATTTACCTCTAAAAGGATTTGGATCGGATTACTTAGTATAGGGCTAAATTAAATTCTCTCTATCTACCACGAGTATTATTTTTCTATCTTTTTTTCTCTGATTCTTTCTAATTTTAATTTTGTCCCTTTTTTTTCTTTTTTTCTTTTGCAGTCTTTAATTGTAATTCCTTTTTTTTACTTTTTGTTCTCAATTTTCTTTACTTCTCTTTCTTAATGTTTTTTTTTTCCTTCCCTTTCTTCGTCGGTCTGTTCTTTCTTTTCTACTCTTTAATTCAGATATTTTCTTTTCACTCTCTATCATCTTAATCTATTTTTATTATATTATACATATAAGCAGTTAAGTAAAAAAGACATGTGAACAAAATAAGAATAATAAGATTTCATATCTATTGTTGTACACATACATCTTCTTATATTCATATAAAAGTGGGATATAATACTAGTTGATATACTCGTTGAAAGTTGATTATGCAAAGATTTTGCAACTCCAACAACTGACACACAGTGGTGTGTTTTGCTTTAATTACGCTTTTGCAACGACACATGCTGTACAGTAACATCAATTGGACAATTTTATTCGAAAATACAGTTATAAAATGTAGACATGTAATCTTTACTTTTTTCCAAACTGAATCTGTACAACACGTATGAGAGCTGTCTAAAAAGTATCCGAAGTTAGGCCTAAATAATTATAATACCTGACGAAGTTGGGACCCTAATCTCCTTCAAAGTATTCACTTTGTACTAGCACCCTCTTAGCCCACCGTTCTATCGACTGCCGGAAACACATCTGGAAGTCTTGTTTTGGAATAATGTTCATCTCCGTCGTCGCGTTCCGCATAATTTATTCTCTAGTGGCGTCTTCAATTTTCGGATTTACCAGAAGTCGCAAAGAACAATGTCTGGAAGGTCGAGAAGTTGGCGAATGACTGGAATACAATGTTTGGCCTATGGAATGTTGACGCAATTGGGATGAATGTGAGGAGGTGTTGTCGTGATGCAGTTTCCAGTTTTTCACTGTCCACTGTCTTTTATGCCGAACTCTGTCATGGAGACGCCGGAGCACATGATGATATTACTTTGTTGTCCTTGTTGGTTTTTTTGTGCATATTCGTATTGCACAAATCCTTAATTTTGCTTCGAACTAGTCGCGCTTTTCTAACGTTGGAGACTCGGGGTGCTTCCATTGCTCCGCCTGTTTTTTTTTTTTTTGATCGTACCCGTAGATCCATGATTCATCTCTTGCTTTGAGTTCAGTAACCCAGGATAAGTGTTGACGTTTTCCAGAAAGTCCTGTGCAACTTGAAAACGGGAGTATTTTTGTTCCTGCGACAATAACATATCAAATCCAGTCTAAAATCCCTTTTGAGAAAAAGAGCTTATCAGAGTGAATCATTGTCATTTCAATGAGGAATACTATTATAAAAGTATTACACTGATTGCTTTGATTAACTGATCGTATGGGGGCGTTTTATTACACGTATATGTGTTATATTAAATTTGAAGCTACTCATAGTGAAATGCACATGAAAACAGTCCCATGGCAACATGTTTTACATACGTGAATCACTTGCAAACAAGCTCTGATCATGTAAGTTCTGCCTGTTGGTAGACACATAGTAGAAGTAAGGAAATATACTTTCGTTGCGATAGAAGACTGCTAATATCTTACAAAGGGGACGGGATTTTAGATTAAGTTGACCGCCTCCAGATGTTTAGTGTTATAGCATGTTTACCTTCCATTAATGACACATTTTAAAAGTACAATATGCAGACATAACATACCTTACCACAAGAAACCATATGGAAAAAAGAATTTAGACAAGTGTTATGGATTTATAAATTGTTAAGTATTGAACTCATATCATGATATTGTAAAACTACAAACTATGGTGTTTACAAATACATTCAATATACTCGCGACAGGAAAATAAAAATAGGTACGGTATACTTCCTATAAGAGTTCGTGTTGCCCAATCTTATAATATAAATCTCGTTATCGGAGATTGAGACATACACACAGTTTTCATATTATGTGTGCATATATTAGGAGATAGAATAAAAAGAGCGAGAGTAAAAGAGAAGAAAGGGAGGTAGAAGTAATACGTACCACCGAAAACAGCTTACTCGTATTTGATAACGGGTGATTATTTGTGGATTCATGATTTACTTATTAGACGATGTGATACTTTTAAATCGAGACAACACTTAATCACAGTTGTCCATATCTCTGAGGTTTAATAGATTCTTCAATATATGATAATATTTTTAATCGATGAAAATTAAAATCATATGATTATGTAATTTATCATTTTTCCATGGAATAAGGAAACTCAAAATCTGCTTGACGCATTAACACTAATTTAACGGTTGTTAGTATGTATGCATTTTCGTTGTGTATGTGTGCTAACACCTTAATTCAAAATGATAAACTTGCCATCCTATCAAGACAATCACATACAAATATAGAGGTGTCGTATTTGTTCATAAGCAGATCATTGAGGGGCATGGAATTTTGTAATTTAGACGTTAATCAGATGCGCACACCAATTAAACAGGTTATCAATGTTTGGTAAAAACTTAATTACTGTAAAATATATAATGAAATAAAAACTAAAACGAATCAACTATTTATAAAAGTATAGTTAATGGTGTGTAATCTATTTACCATGAACAGTGCATATCTTACGATTTAAACAATCTTGGGAGTGTATATATTTAATACGCTATCGAAAGGGCATCATGCCCCGTTGAAAGTGTTATATATACATATATATATATATACTGTTTCGGGAATTTAATATATATATGTATATATATATATATATATATATATATATATATATATATATATATATATGTTTAGCATTGCCATGTGATGTGTTCCTTTATTGCCCGACATTCACACTGAACTGTGAATTGAATTATGCGTGTGCAAATACGTATTGTTGGCTTACATCTACGTTTTCATTTGTTTTTAGACAAAACACACGAGACGATAAACTGGGTGTGATTATGTAGTTTAGTGATGCACACAACGTTTTTATTTTCAAATCACTTAAGAAGTTTCAATTCCATTGAGTTTCATCAGATGAGATAAGCTTAAAAGCAATATACATATGTAGCAACTTGGAAATAAATAATACAGAAAACACAATAAAACTAGAATACATAGTTATACATAGAACATTGGCTGCTAGAATCATATATATATATATATATATATACATATATATATATATATATATAAATATTATATATAATTTTTTTATATCAGTGTGTTTTTATACTACGGACGATATCGCTTCGGATTTTCCACTTCCATTACTGCACAGGTGGCGGTGGCTCGTGATCTCATGGGATGGAACGCAGTTCTTAAATTCAGCCTAGTATCAAATGCTTAAAGACTATATATATATATATATATATATATATATATATATATATATATATATATACTATTCAAACGGATTCTACAGAAAACTATCGATCACATTGTCTTACTGATATATATTTCAGTATTTCACTCGTGATAATTTACTTCCATACTGAGCTTACATTTGGTAACTGGAATATATATATATATATATATATATATATATATATATATATATATATATATATATATAGAGAGAGAGAGAGAGAGAGAGAGAGAGAGAGAGAGAGAAGATGGGCCAATTCTTAAGGCGGATTCCATTCTTTTAAAATCTAGTTTATGATAGTAGAATGCTGATTCTAAGTTTATTTTCGACAGTCGCATTTCTTAAGTTTCTCTTGATGGGCCCTTTAGTTCTCACAGTCCATGACTTGTGTTTGTAACAAAGGGGCGGGGGGATTCATGTTTACTTTGTCAAAATCTATCTAAGAAACGTTTATTGTTTGCCAGATTTTAATATTGAAGTAGTACTTTTTTAGCTCCTTATATCGACTGGCTTCGTGTCTTGTCGGGAGCGATTTCCATAAAAAAGGTAATTATTAAATAAAAATATAGTGTATTCATAAAACCAAATACTAACATTTCACAAAAATCAAAGCACATGGCAGAAGCTGAGATACTTAATTAGCGAAAAGACCAGGCTGGCCAGAATATATTATTATAGTTTGATGTATGCTTGCAACCATACTTTAGACATATTACATAAAAGAAGAGTAAATTCGACCACTATTAGCGTGATGTAATATTATCAGCTCTAGGTTCACCTCTAGCAAATCCTAAAAAAATGAATTATAACAATATATCTCGGATATAGTAGTCAAAAAGTATCTACTTTTTCTCATTTAACCTTAAATGTGTTCATTTATTGTATGTATATCCATTTCATAATGGGACAGTGTAAGTTATTAAACACCTTCATACATGTCTGAACATTACACACAGTTTGATAATATAAATTAACTAAAGTTGTTTTCCAATCAATAATTAACAATTTACATACATTAGACATTCATTAATATATTTTGATACTATTTAGCCTTTGTATCATTTAAGGTTAATCCTTTTTTTCTGTTTAATTTAAATTCTATTTGCATTAAATGTAACGTTTATGTACAATGTGTATATATATGTCTGTATGCTTATATATATATATATATATATATATATATATATATATATATATATATATATATATACATATATAGGTGTGCGTGTGATTGTACATTGAGTTCATGTTCGCTTGTGTATATATTCTATATACACGCACAAATATATATATATATATATATATATATATATATGTGTGTGTGTATGTGGATGTGTGTGTATAGAGCGTATATAATTGTGAGTGTATACATATACGTATGTATGCACATATGTGTGTTTATGTTTGCCTGTGTATATATCTATCTCTTTCCTCATATATATATATATATATATATATATATATATATATATATATATACATATGGGTGTATATATATGTATATGTATATGTATATACATATATATATGTATATATATATATATATATATATAGTGTGTAGATTTCAATTTTGTGTTGAGATCTGAATAACAGAGCTCAATGTAATTTAAACCGAGCAAAACAGAATTATAAAAAGAAAAAACTATACACACATTAAGGTTGTACACATTATAACTTATTTCGACCCCTTAATTAGGTCTCCTCAGATGTATAAACAACCACGTCAAAAAAACAAACCTTTGGTTTTTTGACGTGGTTGTTTATACATCTGAGGAGACCTAATTAAGGGGTCGAAATAAGTAATAATGTGTACAACCTTAATGTGTGTATAGTTTTTTCTTTTTATAATTATATATATATATATATATATATATATATATATATATATATATATATATATATATGTCGTAATTGTTGAAGCTATAAGTGCATGGACGTTGTAATTGTTAATTTTTATGTGTATATATCTGTATATATCTATGATATATTACTGCGTGTTTCGAAATATGCATGTACGTATGTAGGTATTGCTACGTCTGTATTTAATTATATGGAATAATTATCTATATGTATATATATATATATATATATATATATATTTACATATTATGTGTGTTATTTTTTTTATATATGCATGCATATGGCTGATAATAGTTGCCGAAATTAGTGTAGATGGTGTTGTGTGTATAAATATATGTATATGCTAATCCTGTCTAAAATGTATGCGAAATATATTTTCCTCTGCGAAATAGAGACGATAGGAAGACACATTCATATGAATTTCACCATAGGTCCTTCCTGCGCGATTATCGCTGGTGGTCGATCGCTGAGTGAGGTTCTACACAACGTGTTCGTAAGATTATCATTTCTTTCTAGATTACTGAACGTGTTGCATCACATTTGGTCAACAGCTTAGTGATTTCAAAGCAACACAATCATTAAGATTCAGTAGGTGTTTGGAGAAGATACGATGGGTGTCACGCAAATTATAAAGTGAAGTAAGCGATTAAAACATGGCTGCATATGCGCGGAGACTGAGCAGCATTCTGGCAGCCCCTAAACTGCTCGGAGTGCAGCTGTTGTTTAGAGGGTGCAACATTGAATGATGGAAAATCGTCATTAAACCGTGCGGGTTATCGTCGAACAGGTCGAAGTGAGTAAAGATTCTGCCCATGCGTTTTTTCGTTATGTACAGATTGGCTGCAGAATGTGTGCCCAAGGAAAAAAAAGGACCCTGTTTTCCAGTTGCACAGGCCTTGTTGAAATCGCTACTACTTATGCTGGGTTCATGAACACCGTGGTAACTGGAGATAAGTCCTGTGTGTACGGGTATGATCCAACGACAAAAATACCGTCGTCGCAATGGAAGGCTCAAAGGACAAAAAAACGCGAAGTAAAATCAAGCTGATGTTTACATATTGTATATCCGTTGAATTGTGCATCACGAATACGCACTGGAACGACAACCAATGATAAATGAGTACTACTAAAATGTGCTTCTGGTGTCTCCGTCGCGCAGTTCAGCGCAAAGGATCAGGCAGCTGGACGCCGAAAAACTAGCAACAGCATCACGACAACGCCCCTGAAGATTCATCCCAATTGATACTACATTTTTTGGACAAACATAGAATTCCAGTTGTTCGCCAACCTTCCTACCATTAAGACATGACTCTTTGCGGCTTCTGATAGATTCGAAAATTAAAGACGCCAGAAAAGAGGTTTTTCTGGCAGTGGATAGATCGCTGAGCTATGTGCGTGCAAGAACTAGGGGACAACTTTGAAGAGGATTAGGGTCCCAACCCGTCAGCTAATTAATATGATTTTTTATGACCTATAATCGTATAATTTTTATACAGAGATCGTATATATATATATATATATATATATATATATATATATAGTGGTTAGATATGTGCATACATGTTTCGATAGAACAAGCTTATTCAGAACTTTCAGAAAAAATAAGATTGTCTTTGCAACTATAACTTAATTATAATGTATTTCTTATTAAATAACCTATGTAATGCCTTAACCCGTGGAAACTATTTTCTTGTAAGTTGTAGGAAGTTACTTGTAATTTAAGTTTTCAACATTATATTTCATATTGGTGCAAATGTGTACTTGGATATGAATAATGTCCGTACAATTATACAACAGTCCTTTAACAACTGGGAGAATATACAAGTCTGTTAAATCTAATTTGTTTTTTTCGACAGGTCTCAATTAACTTTTCTTCGAGAGAGCTCGCAGCAAAAATATGTATGCACATATGTGACCAAATATGTATACATTTAAATATAAGTTAAATAACAACTCAATTTGTTATTGAGAACATTTTTATAAACACTGCAGAAATATCAAACTAATAAAACTAATGTATGTAATATATACATAAACATAATATATATATATATATATATATATATATATATATATATATATATATATATGTGTATAGACGTAATAATGAATGTTGTCTGTTAGTATACGCATGATATAACTCTGTTCTGTTATGTTGTGTTATGTCTAGCTCTATTGATATTTAAATACACTTCTACTATTTAAAAATTAATGTGAACATTTAATATTGTAATTTTATTTGCATTATAAATTATTCGGTCGGATGTATCTAAACGTTTTACGAGAACTGAATTTCAAAATATTTTACATACTATATATATATATATATATATATATATATATATATGTATATATATATATATACATATATAGATGTGTATGTGTGTGTGTGTGTGTGTGTATAGGTGTAAATGTATATATATATATATGTAGCTATGCATATATCTATATACATATATATGTATATATATATATGTATACATACATATACACATATATGGAAATATTGATATATATACACATATATATATGGAAATATTGATATATATATATAGAGAACAATATTGATATATATGTATATATATGTATATACGTATGCATATATATATATGAACATATGTATATATATATGTAATATGTAAATATTGAGATATATATATGTATATATATATATATATATGTATATATCTATATGTATATATATGTATATATGTAGGTATATATATATGTATATGTATATATATATATGTGTATACATATATATATGTGTATAAACACATGTATACATATATGAATATATATACGTATATATATGTATATATATGTGCATATATATGAATATATATAGATATAGATATGTATATATATATATGTATATATATGTATATATGTATATATATATTAATATATGTGTATATATCTGTATATATATGTATATATATTGATATATATATATATATACATATATATGTGTGTGTATGGATGTAAATGTATATATATATGTATACACATATCAATAGCTATGCATATATATATATATACATATATATTTGTATATATATGTATGCATACATATACACATATATGTAAATATGTATATATATACACACACATATATATATGGAAATATTGATATATATATAGAGAAAACTATTGATATATATGTATACATATCTATATACGTATGCATATATATATTTGCAAATATGTATATATATATGTATGTATGTAAATATTGAGATATATATATATATGTATATATATATGTATATATGCATATGTGTATATTTGTATATATGTATATATATATATATGTTTATATATATATATATGTATAAACACATGTATACATACATGAATATATATATATACGTATATATATATATATATGTATATATATTTGCATATATATGAATATATATAGATACATATATGTATATATATGTATATATGTATTAATATATGTGTATATATCTGTATATATATATATGTATATATTTATATGATATATATATCTGTATATGTATATATATATGCATCTGTATTGTGTAGATATATATATGTATATATATATGTATATTTATATAAGTGTATATATATATATATATATATATGTGTATATATATATATAGAGAGAATTGTACACATGATATAATTATATACACACTAATATACATTGTATCAACGATAAATAAATAAGAAAGCGTAACACATAATATGAAACACTTGAGCGATTTTCCGCATAGAAATAGATAGTTACATTTGATAAGATTGGTTGACAATAACAACAAAAATCATCAAATAAATAAAGGTGCTTCCGCCGACAAACATGATTCTGTCTTTGAAGTCACAGTTTCCATTAGATTCACTACTGGAATTTCAGGCATTTTTTATAGTATCATATATTAATGCCAATTGTTATATACATTGATGTGCATGGGTCTAAAGCATATCATAATAAGTTAAAAGAACTAAAATAAGAAGAATCGAAAAA
>OY744523.1:89949293-89964293 GCA_963556195.1 Sepiola atlantica
TAATATATGTGTACAGGGTTCACTCCTTCACCTATGAACTAATTATATGATATGTATTCTAGGCAAAACAGGAGTAACGTGAATTCCTAATGTTCTGTAAACTTCAACATTAAGGGTGTTATACCCCTAAAACGCACCATACACTCTCCAAAAAACAACATACAATATTGTGCTAATGCTATAAATTCTAATTAGTACTGTCTAATCACCTCGTAATAATGGTTGATATTAGAATAACTCTCCAACACCAAACAGAAGGGTTGTTACACAAACTATCACAAAACATTCCCAACGTTCTGATAGAGGAATAATTCAGAGATCTCGTCAAATATGCAACCGGGCGTATTACTTTCTATTTCTCTATACTTAACAGCGTACAAGGTAGGCGACTGACTGGGTAAAAGTAAACCTCACTGTTCCCAATGGTACACCCTGACATGTGCATTTGCGCTAGACAAAAATCCTTCCGCCGTTTAACCCGCTATAATTTAGCTGAATATAGGCAACATATTGTAGAATCAATAAAGAACTATAATAGTATAATAGCAACATCTGATGAAGGTATACTAAGGTGACTAGAAACCGCATCGCGTCATCAAGAAAAATTAGGGTGGGGAACAATGGGCAATCAAAAATTACCCCGCTACATAATCACTGTTAAGTTCATGCGAGAGAAACATACACGGTTTACTTGCTTGTCGAGGCGTTTGCCCGAAACTCCACCGAGGACTCTGAAAACCACACTCCTAATTTATTATCACCAACGGAAAATTGTTTGACCACTACCCTCTTCCTATTTCTTGGTTGTCATAAAAACACTTAAATACCTTTAAATCAGGCAGACTAGATTCAATCTATGTATTAACAATAAATAATTTAATACATTGCTTTTATGATACGAGTTCATATGAACTCTGGTGAATGAAGTGAGCTGAGAATTAGCTCACAATACGTCTTCACTTAACTCTTTGAAAGATTAAGAAATACACTAATAGTTTAGCACCTTGAAAAAGTTAAACTTTTCTCCAACAACTATGGAGTTAGATACTTCCGTTGATCTGCGGATATCCTTGCGTTAATTTCTGAACGTAAATATGGCAACCTGGATAAGTTAGGTGAGACAAAACTGGTAGAGATCTCTGAATTCTAGGATTTGAACTCATATTGTATTATTGGGCGCCTATATAATGTAATCAAATATTTCTTAGCTGAGAAAAATATTCATGTTGTTTTCTAACTTCATACATCCAAATGTATTTGAGCCTCGCGTCTAAGATGAATGTATTCACTGAGGGAACAGCCTGCTATTCTTTGCAGGAAGACAAATCGAATACTTACGTATACTGGACACAGACTATATATTTGGAAAGTGACATCCAGTTCGTAATAGAATAAGACTTAATATAATGGTAAATTATTAAAAAAAGTAATTCATACATGTCATGAGCGATAGCACCGTTTCCGAGAGTGAAACGTTGAGACTCCTCGACATACTTAATTGTATATATGCCTATGTGTGTCTATTACATTGATTTCTAACTTATTATCTACTATTGATTATGTCTTGTTCGCCATTATTGGTAAATAGTTTGTAGACGAGAACACGAACATAACTCACCAATGTAATATTGAAATGCGTTATTTATTGTTTGTATGCGTATGCATACGATATATTCCTCTTCCATTAATTATTAAACTTTAAATTAACGTTAGGTAAATAGAGCGAACATTGAATATATGTGTGATGCTGGTATATACTGTTTTAGAAACCACAATTAAATCATCTTCTCACATCTGGATATTGCCCGTCTTGAACTTTCCTTTCCTCCTTTGAGAAAGTGCACAATGATAAGGTAATCAGCAATATTAAATACATACATATATATATATATATATATATATATATATATATATATATTAGTATATATTATTCGTTTTTCAAATTTAAAAAATAACACTATTCGATATATAGACAACCATGTATAGTATGATGATAAACAATGTACTACATATGCTATATGTCTTTGTATTTTAATCAAGTACTATATTTACAGAAGTGTAGATATTATGAGATATCAACTATACTTTCAGACTGCAAGAACCAGATTATCATGTTCAGTGTACTGTGAACTACTTCGAGTTATATCGGAGCAATGTATTTATGTGTTCTATGAATTACAGCCACCGATGAAACAAATTAAAGAGAACAATAAATTACTACAGTATATCAAAAAAATATAACGGCGAATAAAATTAGTGTATTCCAGCATATTTTAATAGTTTAAGAGATTTATCGACTAGTATGAATGGCAACGACAAACACTTTCGAAGGCAATAACTAACGGGCCTTGCGGGCAAAATCAGATAACTGAAGAAACACCTGCTTTAATCCGTTCACTCAGATTTAATATTTTGACGCGGTAGTTTACCAATCTGTTAATATTACTTTCATTATTCTTAATTAATAAATGTATAAATACCATTACCATGAAATACCATTCTTGCAACAAAACACTTAAAAAAAAAATAAGTATGCCAATACATAAACACTCGAATAAAAAATACAAAACGCCCTTTAGTATACCAACTACTCAGACGAAGAAGAAATACAAAAAAGAAGACATAAACATTTCGTGCACCCGTCGGGTTAAGGAACTCATAAGCCAACCTGGAGAGTGAGCCAACGTAAAACAATATAAATGGTTCCATAAGAAATATTATTATGTCTGTATTTTCTGTTTTTTAACGTTGACTAAGAAAATAGTATTTCGTATACATTTAATAAATTCATAATCGGACGGCTTGGGGTTAATTCACGAACACATAGCGAATAAGAAGTTAATGTCAGGAGGTGAATTAACTGAATTGTTCCTCTCTCTTTTAAATGTCTGGTGCTTTGGTTTGCGCGCATTGATGTCCTTCTTATAAACAATGGTGTGTGTCGTCAACGAAATTCGGTATTTTTCTGATAGTGTTCATCGCCTAAGAATTGGGTAGAATATCATGTTGTGGTGTACTAATCTCTCTTAAATCACATATTCATTTTTCTTCATCAGACTGAAGTAGTGCTCTTACATCTGTATTCTTCTTTATTTTGTCTGACGTGATGTTCTCTCAAACCGAAACATTCGGATCAGAATAGTCTTGTACAAAATAATTTTATATTGTAAATACATTTTTGTTGTCTTATTTTAACAGAGCAGATTAATCAATGCTTTTTAATGAAATTATGTTTGAAGTAACGTGAAAGTAGACGTGTATTCTTTTAAATTACTCTGTGTTTTTTGTTCACATACAATAAGATAATTAGCAGGACGCCATTGTATGATTCAGTATTTTCAAATGTTAACCTTGCAGACCCAGCACGAAGACAACGCTATTAATAATCACCTAATTGACAGATCTTAATAGCATATTGTTGCGCATTTATCTCCAACTATTAATCTAATAAAGAATAATCGTATTTTCATTTTTACATTTTCGTTATTATTTTATATTTTTAGTATTTGACATACGTTATTTGATTGGTGAAATGGGTATCAGTATTTTGTACAGTAGAATAATAGTTGTTTTTTATTTCTACTTTTCAATAAAATTACTGATGCTATTTATCAAATTCTACTAAGTTGATTGGTTCATTTACGATAGAATGGCGCCAGTTTGGCCTATGAAATCTCAAGTGCACTCATGGCGTATTTTTCTGTTTAATTCTTCTCACTCATCATCGAGAATGTTCTCCAGAGATTTGAACAGTTTGCAATTTGAGTACATCAAATTAGGTTCAGGCGAGTGAATTGTAATTTATTTAAAATACGGGTAGAACAAGTTTTCAATTGTTATTATTGGCATGGGCGGTCACCACGTTTATTGCTTTTTTTATTTTTTAGAAGTCATGTTTTTTAAATAGTGGCAATTTCCTCTACGTCTAGCACTTCTCTTCAGTGATATATTGCTTTGATTCGATACGGATAATACGAGTGGTATTCAAAATGTATTTGCAATCGTTATCGAGTTCATGGATTCGACCAAGTAAACATAAATGCAAATAACTATATAACATTAAAAAATAAACATGAAAGTGTGCCTACTAACAATCTTACTCATTAGTACACAAGCAAATGCGCTTTTCAATTATTCGTCCAGGGCTTTATTATTGAACCACTAAGCGTGCGCCTGTTACAATGACATTTCTCACGTATATTAAGACTGAATTCACAACACATACATTTACAACTGATTTCTCACCTCATATACTTTTGTCGACACCATAATGTGAACTGAAGTGTCTTAATACTTATTCTAAAACACTTACTGAAAACTTAGTTACTTTTATAGATACATCGGTACTGCTTAAACAATAATATTGATTTGCTTGATGCAATAATATTCATGATGTAATCAAATGTAACCAAGTCAACTATATTTTTACTATATAAATTCTGCTGACGACAGCTATACTATATTACATTGCATTTGAAAATGTAATATTCACTAAATATATTAAATGTAATTGCAATCAAAATGTCATAAAATTAAAACTATAAAACATATGTGTGTCATTGTACAAACGTTGTAATATATTTTAGATCTATTTACTAATTTATTTTATAAACCAAGGCTATGCATCTCTCTCTCTTTCTCTCTCTCTCATATATATATATATATATATATATATATATATATATATATATATATATATATATATATATATATATAATAGAACGTAAATATCGGCATAATAAAATAATTATAGGATTAGGTTCTCATATAGCAACATAATAGTTAACGAAACGACTAATTTTATAGAATTCACACTCATTTAAAAATAAAGAAGAAGAATTATTTTGTAGTGGCAACTTGTTATCTGAATAAGACACCATGATTATTTTCCTCACTTTTGCTTATACCTGTTTAGAAAAAAAAACTACCTCTTATAGTAGTAATATAACCTGAACTAGATATGACATAATAGACATTGCCGGAAACATTCCTGTGTGAAAACTGATTTATTGGCCTCTAGTTAGAATATATATTATACGAATAAAGAGTAATAAAAAATGAGTATACTTGTTAAAATATACCTGTTACTTGTACTGCAAACAAAAGTAAACTGTTTCACGCCCGTCTTACAATTCTTTTTTTTTTAATTCTTGAATCTTATTTTACAAAGGGAATTGTTTGCGTGTTTAGCTATGTAACATTTGGAAGAAATAACTGAGTTACTTAGTTTAATTTTCTCTTTTCAAAAAAGTCTGCATAATAAGATAACATGTGTAAAATCTGAACTGAATAATAACTTAAAAATATATATCATATCAAATAGAAAAATTACGATTTTAAAATGACAACTTATAAAAATATATTTAGCAAACGAGTGGAAACCATTTTAACACCTACTAAGCTACACAGAATTGCACAGTACATTGGCACGTATAGTATTAAAATAAGTCTGAAAGATCGCATTTACACATCTATCTTAGTAAACATGCACCTAACTAATTTAAATCATGCTTGTGTTGTGAAAGGCATAACGTTGCAATCGCTGAAAACACAGGCAAACACTATCCGAGATTTAAATGACGCCGGCGTCTTTGCCCGAACTGTTGTTTCACCACTTATATTCTAGGGTATTGGTCGTACCTAATTTACTATATCGTTAATATCAGCTGAAGTTCAGTGCTTCCTAAATAATTGTTAAGCGATTAGATGTGAGATAGAGAATAGCGATTGAGATATGGAAGATCAAAGCGAGTGTCCTCACTATCCGTCCGCCATAGAATATCCGTCTAGAAGCTTTGAAAAAGCTAGGACAAGATGCAGACAAGGTAAGACGGGTCGTAACGAGATAGATAGGCGTCTGCTTGATTACTATGAATGAAGCTCTCAATTAGGATACTTGCTTTATTTTATACCACAGTTGAACGTGTCTATTTTTAACCGCTTAGGCACAAGATAACCACATTAAAAATGTCAGGAATCTTAACAAAGTAAAGCACCCTTTCGAGTCAAGGATACTCTAGTTCTTCTCTCAGCCGATTGTGCAACACGCACATTAACATTTGGTTGGCTTACAGACTGCACGAGTATATGCATGTCCTGAAGTCGAATTATCTCAATCTTAGATAATCCATGGGTGTGGTAAGTTAGTACGACTCAATTCGGGTGGGTTTATTGAGTTTTGTCCACTGTTGTGAAGCGCTGGGTGGAAAGAGAGCTTACAATACCGGGTACATCATCCCCAGCTCCGTGTTTAATTTCTGTAAAAATCTCGTATTTACTATTTGAGAACTCACATGACTGCAACAGTTTCAACATCTCGTCCTCATATCTCCTGCTTGAGAACATAGACACTCTTATTTGTGCGGCACAGTTGAGAAAGACACCAAATGTACCGCTTGAAACAAAACAAAAAAAAGTAAACTTCCAATGAAGAAACTAATAGTCAGGCCTCTCTCCAAGACACCCATAAAAGCATTGTAAGTCAGATTCTGGTCTTGCCTGAAGGCCCTGATAGTGGGTCAGAGCAACTTTTTCGAATGAGCTCGATTCGGAAAACAGATGCACAAACATTTTGAGAATGCGTCAATTATTTTGTGAAGATATGAAGTTTATTTTATTTTCCAATAAAGTGTTAAATTCGGTTTGAACACCCATAATAGGTAGCATTTATTAAACTGTTCCCTTTGGGTTAGCTGAATCCCCTGTGTGTTATGGGAGGTTAATATATGTAGAAGCTTCTGAAAGCAATCGAATATCATTTCTGCTCCTTTGTATCTGGATATGATTACAATTTATATTGCGTACGAGTTATTCCAGTAGAAGTGGATTCGCTTTCCTCAGAGACTTTGTCGCATGTAACTCTATCCTGCATTGTGTATTTACTCTTCTTTTCCTGCTCATTAAAACTTACTCATTCCTTTTCTTTTTTGTTACTTCCTTTTTCGTCTAAATGATGAATAAGATTGTGTGATTGTTGTCGGATTCTAATTGCAGTGTTTTAGAATTGGTGCTGATGAAAACACACTTTTATTAATACAGAAACGAGTGTGTGCTTACACTTTTGTTCAACTGATAAACATTAAAAAGTAATGCTTTTTTCTTTATTTCTAAATTGTCATATTATAGGTCTGGATGACTCATAGGTCCGACTATAAAGCTGATTTAAATACTTGCAGTATATCTTGTGTGTAATAGTGTTTAGTTGACTTATATTGTACCTTACATCTCTAAGATGTACTTATTTATTTTTCAATTAAGTAACTACCAAAGTAGCAACATTTAATTTCATATATATATATGTATATATATATATATATATATATATATATATATATATATATATATATATATATATATATTGATTTTATTCCATTAGTTGCGACAAAACAAGTTTTGTTTCATTGGTGCAAATAGCGACCAACTCATCGGGCTGGCGATGGAATTCAAATGGCATAAGTTTTAACTTCACTTAAACGGGAGATTGAAAATTGAAAATACATTGGAGGGGGAGCGGGACAGAGTTCGGGCTTTGTCTATAACGGTGACATATATATGTATATATATACATATATATATACATGATGAGATCTCAGTTCATAGTAACTGTTGATCGATAACATCGACATGCCAGTGTCGCAGATTTTGTACATGTCTGTGTAAATAAAAGTATCATATATAAAGCTCTATTTTGATATTGAGCACTTTTTATAAACCCGGTTAAAATTCTCTGGATTACCACCCTGTGGATATTTTTCACCTGGATTATTACCATTATTATACATGTATATATATATATATATATATATATATATATATATATATATATATATATATATATATATATATATATATATATGTGTGTGGGTGTGTAGTTATATATATATATATATATATATGTATATATTTATATATATGTATATACATATATACATATATATATATATATATGTATACTTAAGAAGCGAGTCATTATCGAAGCAAGCGTTGTTGAACGTCACGGAACTTCCTCGTTTGTGTATCCTCTTCGTGAGGTTCTCAAACCGTCGGGCTATCCTTCTGGTTTCAGGTGGCAATCCGTATAGTACTTCTCCTTTTTTTCTGTCATTCACCCTTAACGGGGCCTATACAACATTAACTCAAGCCTTCTGAAGACGACCATGAAGGTCGAAAGCGCTCGAAAAAAAATGGCCGAATTAAGAATAATCGGAGAAGTACTATACGAGTTTCCACCTGAAACCAGAAGGATAGCTCGACGGTTTGAGCACCTCACGAAGAGTATATACAAACGGGAAAGTTCCGTGACGTTCAACAACGCTTGCTTAGATAATGTTTATATATATATAGGTATATATATATATATATATATATATATATATGCACATTTATATATGTTTATATATGTATACATGTATATATATATATATATATATATATATGTATATATATATATATATATATATATATATATATATTCATTGAGAATTAGATAAATAGCAGTGAGAATAAGTAGAACTAACTGGAGTCGGAGTCAATACTGTAGTGAGATAGTTTACACTAGCTATACACTTTTGGCAAGGACTTTTTTACGTTGAAATATCTCAATTAGAAAAAATAAAAATTCATCTAAAAAACGCCAATCATTTGGTGTTGTTAAGAATTATAATTTGTTATTCTATTTCAAGGTTCCAAGTATTAATTTTCCTCATTATTTTTATAAGACTTTACACATACAGTCATTCAACAACAGATTGTAAAAAAAAACGATTGGTTTGGTTCTTAAATTTATATATATATATATATATATATATATATATATATATATATATATATATATATATATATATATATATATATTAGTAGGCAAAACAATCGGGGTATTATAAAACTAATATATGGTTAGTTATTTGTCGAGTTGGAATGATGATAATATTCTCCAGATTTCCAACAACATCCATTATTTCTATTATTTCTAGCAAAACCACTTTACCCTTCATAAATTAAGTGACAATAAGCTTCTTCGGAGTTAAGTAATGATGTTTTTCTCCACCATCTTTCTAGCATCTCACGGATTTCTTAACTATTGTCTGTATAAACAACCGATGAAAGGCCACTTATTTTATTTCATTTTAGATAATCGGATTTCACATGTAATTTTTATTATACATCTACGATATCACTTTAGTTTACCATGAGCTAATCTTACAACGAGCAATGCATAATTATCTTTGTGTTTACGAAGTTATATTCCATTTCAAGATACTTGATGTGACCTGGCTACAGAGGTTACTTTTCCAACTTTACAGCTATTTGTATGAATGTCATTGTTTGAATGTGTCAATCGGTGTTTTATTCGTGTTCTTGTTTTGTTTCTGAACGGGTTTTAATTTTCTTCTTAGTGGTCCTACAATTACTCATATTCCACAATATTTTCAGTTCTCTAGGTTTTATTCACTGTGCAATGTGAAACGGCAACATTTGCTATGTGTCATCTATTTTTCCCCCTTATGTATTTTCCTGTTTATTTTCTTGCTTACATTAACTTGTCTTTTTTTAAAATTCAAATTACATTGAGAAGTGTTCCTTTCATTAAAACATAGTAGTTCCGGATTTTGCTCGTAACATTTGTCTGGATGATTTACTGAAGAGTATTTTAACGTGTCTTGCTATTTTAACAGTCTATTGGGATTAATTTTATGTACCCGGGGTGCACCCGAGTGGGTTTTCCCAAAAGCTGTCTTAGTTTTCTGCATCGACGTTCATGAAAATTCAAGTCACCTTTTATGAATACAAATGAACACATTCGCTAAGGCAATATCATAGACGTGAACTAATGCACACAGTCTACAAATAACACTTTGAATATAAAGTCTGCTGCACTTGCCACATAATCATATGACATTAATTATGATTAAAATACAACATATTTTTATATCTGGGACACATATTGTTAGCAATTATTGTAATTTATATTGTGCCTGTCCAAAAAAATAATCTTCGTATTCAAAATCTTTAGGAAATATATTAATCATCATATTCTAAATTAGAGACGATAACACAGAGAATCTTCGCTGAAACACAATATATGTATACGAACCACGTAAATAATAAGCGGAAAAACCATCAATTAACCATAACAAAAAGCATTCAAAGGTGGAACAATAAATAACGAAATAATAGAATTAAGATAATACATTCGTAAATCTTACATACCAATGTTAAAATATGCGACTACAAACCAATAAGCAAAATATTACCAACACACATAATTAAAAAATGAAATATTTGCACACAAAACTACATTGATTATCTCTTTTTTGTGATTTTCAATAATTAATTAATATTTATTTTTACAATACAAAAATGAACTGGCGAATATGTATAACTGAGAATCTCAACATATATATATATATATATATATATATATATATATATATATATATATATATATATGTTTGAAAATTTAAAAAGGGAAACCAAAGAATGTTATTTATGTATTCATGGAAGGGTCGTCTTTATTATGAGACTTCTTCAGCATGATTACCTTGAAGAAGACACCAGGACAAGTACAGCATGTGTTGGCCACTAGCTTAAAAAACTACGGGAGAAGAAATCAACATACGGGATTCAGAATAGATGATAGCGGTGGTAAGCAACGGTAGGAGTATTACTTTAATATGAAGCGAAGAGTTGTTACAATCATAGCGGAAAGGGTTGAATGACGAATTTCATCGCGGTTAGATTAAACTCGAGTTATGAAAATAGGGAAGAGAAGGGAATACGACATGTCCTTGTTGCATCTTTCCAATTTAAACGGTTTGTAATATACTGTATTGGTCACGCGACTGACAGGGTCGGGTTGGGAAGTCTTGTAATCGCGTTCTTGACTAAAAAGACCACATTTGCTTCAACAACGAACAGATTGAAAACACACAAAAACACGATGAGGAAGAAAAAAGACAAAAATGTATTTTAATATATCCTTTTTTTCATCATGATGATGAAGTATATGTTCCAAAATTATATTGAAAAAAAATATTTTTAAAAGTGTATGAAATCAAAATGCATTGTATGGAATTCTTATTTTTAATAATTCATATTACAATACAGACAATGTTTTCCAAACAAGAATACCATTTCTGATGTATATATATATATATATATATATATATATATATATATATATATATATATATATATATATATATATATATATATATATATATATAAAGAGAGACAAAGAGGCAGACACCTTTTTGGATATATTTAAACAAAGTTAATATTATCAAATATCCATATATAGGTGTGCTGATATACCTGAATTCGCGTTTATAAACAAATGTCTGTGAACAATTTTGTTTTAATTCCCCTGTCATATATAACTCACAACTATTGGCTGGTAAATAAGATTCAACATGGTCTACTTACAGCTTCGTTGCGTTCATATAACGAATCAAACCTGGCCCAACTTTATGTAACAAAAGTTATAAATATATAACTACTTCTGCGATTATTAAAACTTTGCTCCGGGCTTTTTTTATTCAATATTGATGAAGTTGTCTTGTCTTATTTCTTGGCATTTAACAAGAAACGCTCACAGACTTTGGGAATTGTAATACAAAACGGACAAATATCTTCTGGAACTGTAAAAGCCCGTCGAGACTTTTCGACTAATGCATGAATATTTGAACAGTACGCTGCGTACGATACATGGTCTGCCACCAAATAACGATATGTGGCTTTAACGACAATGACATGTCGCAAGTTACGTGTGATGGGATAAGTATTACTGACGTAAGAAAGTTATATACACATGCTTAAAGTATAATGGGATAGTGGTAGGCAATATCTGTTTACTCTTATGAAACAACAACAATATATATATATATATATATATATATATATATATATACGTGTGGGGGGTATGTGTTTCCGTGTGCAATGCATATCTAGTGTCAGCAGAGAAATGTGCACTCAAACTACTTGATGGTAAAAGCAACAGCAACATGTTTTTAATGCATACTTTAAACTCAAAAGTCTTAGTAGTAGTACACGAGTTCCCCCCCTTTTCAATCACTCGCGGTTTACAAAAATGAGCTTACGAACCAGAACGCATTTCTGGAATAATTCATTTGAGCGCAACTAATTTTCCAGAACTGTGTTCTTTGAACAGCTAAAGTTCTCTCTGATTTGTCAACTATTTTCAAACCGCCTGTGAATCAAGAGATAAGAAACCTGGGTACCATTCGATGGTTTTTAAATGTATTCTATTTAAAGAAACCCAATCATTTATTTTGTAATAGGAGATTAAAATACGATTAATATATTAAAATAGAAAGACGAAGTATTGCATATTTAGATTTAAAACTTATAGAAGTTTTCTTTTTAAATAAAGAATATCTGATAGCACATGCGCACACATGTTCTAATACATTAGCGATCAAAACAATATTACTAACTAGCTTATGACTTATTACACGTTCGTCATCTTTGATACATTATATATTACGTAATACCGTGAATGGCCTGAACTGACTGTCAAGGAAAATATATATTTTAAAATGCAGTCATTTAGGTGTAACTTAGTGTATGGACCATTTATTTGGTTTAAATTACTTTGTTAAACAACTTTCACAACGTATTGAATTATAATATTATTCACGTTTTCCTCTTATTAAAAAAAAGAGGTTTGAATTTTAATTCCTTGATTTTATCTGTAAAGTACCTACATTTTTCTTTGGGGTGTGATTAAAGAATAAATTAAAAGTTAATGCCCGTAAACAGTTTACGGGCATTTACTTTTAATTTCTCAGAGCTTAAAAATAATTAGGATTTAGTATTAGATTTATAACCATCATATCATCACCTTTGCAACATTTGGGCCTTTTCTTTTGTGTAATATATGATAACAAGTAACAAAGTAAAATTATTCGCGTTTTACGATTATGTTCTGGTTTAGCAATATGTACGTTGTAATCGTTTTAAGTTGTTGTAATGCCACATACATATTAATAGTCACACTTTTATTTCTCTCTTTTCATCTCTCTATCCCTCGCTCTATCTATCTATCTATCTATCTATCTATCTATCTATCTATCTGTTCCTATTTCTCCCTAATCTAGTCAAGTTTTTTTTAGATAAACCTCTCCTTCCGTAAAACCGCACTACATTTGAAGTTATATACACTTTATTATCATTTTCTCTTCTTCTATTTCTTCTTCTTCTTTTTCTTCTACTTCGTCTTCTTTTTCGTTTTCTCTTCTTCTTCTTGGTCTTCTTATTATTATTATGATTATTATCATTATTTATTAACAAGAAGTTCTCACACCAGTCGTCACCAGCGATCGCTCACTGAAAATTACAGTGCTTTTCAACTATTTGTATAACTATTGATAATAGATATGTGTTATCGCAACAGCAGGCATTAGTATACTCTGAAGTTAAGGTAGAAAAAATTCTCACAAAAGTACTAGTGTTCTCCAAACTCTTCGAGTGTAGGTCTGTTTTGTGTTCTCCATCATCGGTCTTTCAATTCTCTTTTACCTTTCACGACTACATTTTTTAAAAGAAATCGCTTCAGACAAGGCATGCATCCACTTGATGTAATGGCTAAAAAACACTGCTTCAGTGTCAAAAACAAGCTAACGATATGTGTTAGACAGATAGATTTCGACCCAGAAAACAGCCATTATTCTTTGACAGAAACATCACTAATGGTATGTGAGAACTAAAGAAGAAAACAAAGGAAACAATAGTTACGAAACTGCAGAAAGTAAAACGAAGGTTCACCTTCTACTCTCTATATTTGGTGTGGCATACGACGAGGGTAACACTATATCCGAAAGGTTGGGGAGCAGTTTACGGTTTGCGGTTTCAGTGCTCCTCGTCTCATGCCCTCGTGTTCTCTGTGTTTTTTTTTTGTTTCATTTCTGTTACAACTTACATGTGGCTGGTTGGTGTTTGCAATTTTGGTTTTTCGTGGGTTAGTTTCCGTATTTGCAGAGTTTCCTAAAGATTCACGCAGTTTTAATTATTGCCCTCCGTTGGATCGTCTCAGTCTTCCATCTGATTCAAATATTTCCCATTTGTTATCGATTTTGTTAGGGAGTGTACTAGTGCTCCAAGACTTTTAGTGTGTTCTTGACTTTCTTCATGGTTCATATCCTTTCAGTTATATGGCCAATTTTGTGTATTTGTTTAATATTTCTGCCTCCTTATTATAATAATAATACTTATTATAATTATTATTATTATTATTATTGTTATTATATTTATTATTAGTATTATTATTATTATTATTATTATTATTATTATTATTATTATTATTATTATTATTATTATGTACTCACTAGGAGTTCTCACAGAGGTCATCAGTGATTGCTCACCGACAACTGGTGGTATTTCCTGGAGTGTGAGTGACAACAAGTCTCCCCAGATGACCAGTATTATCCACCCCTTTTCGATAGCTATTGAAAATAAAGTTGCAATATCACAACAGCCGTTTACCATTGATAAATGGTTGGTAAATATCATTGGTCTTCTATGGGATTTCGGTGCCAATACGCCTCCTTAAGATCCTAGCAGTCTCTGCACTTCCAGTTGAGGTGTGGTGTGTGCTGCCCCTCCTTGGTCGTCTCATCATCTTGACCCTATGCAAATATTGTGTGTGCTGTCAGCCTAGGCTGGTACCATTTTTTTTTGGGGGGGGGGAGGTGGAAGTGGGGAGGATCTGATGGTGTTTCTTTCTATTTCTGTTCATTGGTTAATTTTTATTCGTGTCAGTTTGGACCGGTGTGATTTATGGGGGCAGCTTATAAAGTGATGTTTCTTGTATTGTCTGTTCCTTTGTTTGTGCTGTGGTGTTTCTGTGGCTTTGTTTTATTCCAATAGTAGATTACATGTGACCATTCGTAGCTTATGCAGGTTGGATTCCGCATTCAATAAGTTTTCTGACGATTGTAGCTGTTCTGATCATTGCCGTCCTTTGTATACTTTCAATGACCC
>OY744523.1:89966793-89974293 GCA_963556195.1 Sepiola atlantica
GAGAACCGTACAACTGGAGTCTAGGTGGCTCACCTTCTCCACTTCTGTGTTGCAGAACCGGCACTTGTTATTTTTTTAAAGGCATTGGTCATCAAGCCTTGCTCTTGGGCAGTCATTATCATTCTCTCCTGATCATAGTGAAGAGATCCTCTTTTCAGCCAGTCTACAGAACCTTCCTCATCCATATATTTCTGGAATAATTTACATAGGATATACTTAGCCCATTGTTTGTTGCCCCACTTTTTCAGTTTTCTGTAATATAATGTTTTGGTGTATTTATTTATTGCGGGCTATTTCTGTTACACGATTGTTGTCTGTTTATGGCTCATTTCTATTTGTAAGTTTCGTGATAGAGGTTTCTGTGTTTGCTCTGATTTCTTGATATTGGCCTACCATTATAAGGTTTAGGGTTTTGGGAGCCTATCACATGTTGGCCGGTGCTCACAATAGTGGCTCGATGTCGATGTTACCCTCTGCTCCTCTTAGCAGATACAGCCTTGGTATACACTTGTTCCTGTACACTACACTTTATATTGCCAGGATTTCTCTTCTTTTGGTGTCTAATCTATTAATGCGGTTTTGTGGGCAATCAATAATTCCAAAGCTGTATGTGATCACTAGCATAGCTAATTGGTTAATGTCAGTTACTTTGTTTTGTAAGCTGTGTTTTGCATTTTTTCTATCACGACGTATATATTATCTGCCAATTTTTTGTTTCATCTTGGCATGTTGAATTGAATCGTTTTCTTCTATGCCAATGTATTTGTATTGTTCCTGTTCTTCAGCGTCTTTGATGACAGTATCTTTATCAAGCTTAGTCTGCAGAGTTGGTTCGTGAGCTGCCACCGCATTGTAGGTACAGCTAGATATTGTTTTATTTGAGAGATACCATTTCTGCAAATATTAAGTTGTTTCTAGAGCTTCAGTTTCCACGGTGGTGTTGTGGCTTGTGCTCTGGCTCCCATTGTGTTTGGGATTAAGAGAGTGTTTTCCTAACTATATAAAGCTCTTCAGCGTATGTTCATTGATTCAGCTCCGTGTGGGATATGTTGGTTAGAACAAGTCTTTTGAGAGCGATGTTTACATTTGTGTTACTGCCTTGGTAGCTCTTGAGGATTGGCTTTTGGGCAGTTGAGGTCTTTCCTCCAGCCTCATCATCTGGACTTCCTCACTTGTATTCCCACGTTCTTCTTCCAAGGCCAATATCTCATCATGTGGTTCCAGTGATTTGTTAGGAAATGATGGGGATTCAGGTGTTACTAGTTGTCTTGGTTACATTGGTGAAGACGAACCTAGGTTCAATGATGCGCTATCTTCTGATTGTAAGTAGACAGCTGATAGTGATGGTATACTTGTTGTGGAACTCCTTGCTAAAGGATATTCTGTTATTGATGTGGCTGTATGGTGGGTTGTCATAGAACCCGACTGTTCTACGGCTTCATCTATGGGTGAATGGTAATGTTGTTCCTGCTTTACCTGTGGTGTTGTGTTTTGAACGATGATTGGAATCGTGGCAATTTTGATAGGACTTTCAGATGGACACCTTTTGGTTCTTTATGAGGGCTGCTATCTCTGATGTTATATAGTCCAACTGAGCTTCATGGACAGGTTCATACTGTTATATATTTGGCAACTTATTTTTAAGGTGGAACATTTCCCTTGCCTTGCAGAAGTTGTAGAATAATTTCGTCACGGTGTGGGTTCTCTTTTTGTTTGCTATATTTTTCCTGAGCATATTTCATAGCCTACTTTTCTTCCCTCTCCTATCTATACTCTTGTATCGTCTAGTTTCTTCTTTCCTGATAGAAACATTGTCTTCATCTTCCTCTCTTATGGCTGCATTTTTTATTAGAATGCTCTCTTCGTCTGTTACATATATTCCCATTTGGGAAATAAGCCATCGTAGGCGGGTAACCGGTGTATTTTTGTTTTTCGGCGAGAGTAGATTCTTGAATCTTTTCGGCCAGACTTTCTTTACATGTTCTACTCGACTTTTCAAAATCTAGGTAGTGGTGGCAAAACAATAGCACCTTCTTTTGTGAAACAGTACATGGTTGGGCTTTTTAACCCTCTTATGTTTATTTTTGTTGTTGCTGCGTTTGATGGAGAGAGGGTCCCAATACCTTTTGCTCTAAGGCCTGATAGCTTACCCTGGTGAGCCTCTGTCATCTCTGAAGAAACATTTTCAGAGGAAGGAAGGTTCAGACTATTGCTTACATCTTCCCGCATAGTGTATGGAGGGGTTGATAGGCCCTTTTTATCCTACGTATCTACCTGCGTATATTTATTTTTGTTTTTATTCATATTTTTCATCATATATTTCCTCATTGTTAACGGTTTCGAATTAATTATTCGAAGGTGCTCTCTATAAATAGAGTGGGTTTCCCCCACCGCAATTTGGGAGACGTACTGGATGGCTTGAGGAGATAGAACGCCATTTTAAAAAAAATATTTGGTCAGGTTCAAATAAAAAAACATATTTATGGAAGAGTCTCTGACAGACTATATATATATATATATATATATATATATATATATATGTGTGTGTGTATGTGTGTGTGTGTGTAAGTAAAGAATAGTATGTTACATTCTAATGACAAAGATTGTAGTAAACGTACTTACTAATCATTTTTTCAAAAAAGCCTTTCGTTACAATCACGGAACTGTTTCGTTCACAAAAAAACAACCAATATTTATATGTTAATCCAGGATCGTACATCAATGGACTCCTCAGGAATAAACAAATAATGCGTGTTTAAATGTGTGACTTTATGCGTATATGTATTTAATAAATGTTCTGTCTGCAAGTGCGTCTAGGAACACACTAATTGGACAGGTTCATAAGCGTTGTTTGATAAATACACTCCTTTCTATTTTAATTGCTTCATTAAGGAAGCAGGGGTATTTCACTATATTGAGCAATAAGGAAGCTATTAATAAAAATCTGATCTTAGATGAGGTGTGGTTCAACCAATATGATAAATGCCTTCTCGTTGTGTCCCTTGTGCGCTAATAAGTCATGGATAAATAACATGAATCCGATGTGGTCATTTACTATCAACTTAATTAAAGTACTTAATCAAAATAAAATCGAGTGAACGATCACCTTTTCATGTCGATGTATATCGAACACTTATATAGATCAGTGAACTAATAGTCAATTTATTTCTATATTCAGATATCAACAAGGTCATTAGTGTACGCCCAGGTCAGGCCCTGTATTCACTTCCTTGTGTCAGTTGCTTCGCCAGAAAAGATTTGTTAGTTCTTGTAAAAACACACTTATTATTTTGGTTTCAATTTGAATAAATAATTTTGTGTTTTTTTTTATATTAATCTTTAAATAAACTAGTTGTGTTTGTTGAGATTATCAAAACAGAGATTAAGTAAATGGAAGGACAATGTGAAAAGAATAAAATGCAAAGTCCAGTTAATAGGGAATACTTAATTGTTATTGACAACTTTCTTAACACAATGGAGGTTAACGTGTTCGTTAAGAATGAGAGTATACATTTTCCAATAAATATTCTTAAGTAAATAAGGTGTGTGTTCTTGTGAAAATACATTCAGTATACATTTTTGTGTCTGATTGCGCGTGCGTTTATCTGTGGATAAATCATATATGCATGAAAATTCGTGTGTGTGTATATTAGCGGGCCTCATTGTTGTTAGTTATGGAGTTGAGGTACCTAATTGTTTGCGAGCGTGTTCGTTTAAAATTGTGTATATTCTGGGGTACTGTTTAGTAGTCTAGTAAAGTCTTTCGTTGAGTGTGACGAGGCCCTTCTTGCGTCGGGTTTAGAAAAATACTGGAAAAAGAAAGAGAAAGCTGGGTGTTTTGATTTTCATAGTACCCTATATGGGCCGCGGCAGTAATCGTGTTGTATACGTGTCACGGAACGGGCGTAGTAGTTCTCGTTTTATCACTCGTCATTTTTAACTCAGTACATCATATAGTTGGCATACATTTATATTTCACGGTCGCCGCATAGAGGGTGCGTCGTCTAGTGGTTGATTTTTTAATTCTTTCTTTCTGCCGTGAACCACGCTGCCGCAACACAAAAGCTCCATGAACGACTCGGAAGACAAACACTCTTTTAAATTGAATTCTGTTTTATTTCAAGCGTTAGTTATCCGTAAGCTGGGAGATATCCACTAACGTCGAGAGCGAGAAAGCAAATTACTGCCTTCATTATTACTTATCAATTAAGTCCTGAACCATTCGTGGAGGGGGGAAAGAGATATTCCACCTGTAGTTTCTTAGGGAATTAATTCCCTTAATCAAAGTGATGACTACATCCTAAATCACGTCTGATAGGTTCGCCTCCAAACCCAAGACTGCAAAACTCTAAGCTTCTCACGAAGAAGGAGTGACGTCACGGATCCCACGTGCAACACTCATGCGCAAACATTTTTTTACTCATGTTCTCTGACCTCTCGACCAGGTGTTCGTCAATGTTCGCTCTGACAGCACCTGGCTCCGACCGTGAAAACGGCCCTACTGCACCCGACTGTACAGGTCCGCCCGCACTAAATCGAGCAAGCTTAACCAAACAATTCCAAGATGTGTCCGTTCTGACAGGGCCATTATCCAAAATATATTTAAGAGAGTACATATTTCTGCGTTTTGATTGTTGAAAACTTTTGTTGAATTTTAGCTTAATCGCGAGTCGCACGTAATCACAATAATTCGCTACAGCTGCTACTTCGAATAACGATCATAGTTTCGCTGGCAGTGAACGCTTATCATATCCGGTTTAGGGTAATTAGGACTAACCCCTAAGAAAATGATTACAGAATAACTACATCATAATGTATTGAGTAACATACTAAACCTCCTTATGCGCGAGTTTTTCAATGTATAATATCGAACGTATATCTTGTTTTTAAAGTCAATTAATTCTAAGCGTATGAATACTATATTGAAAAGTAATAGAGATGACTACTTATATTTCTTCGTCAGACATGCAAGAAGATAATCCGCAAATATTAGCCAGATAACTTTTTATTCGGTAGTTGAAAATAAATAACAGTCGTCATTCTTTAGCTCACATTATTATTTACGTGTTATATTTTAATAACAACTAACTTAATAATAAAAGTAACGACCTTAAAATATTTTAGTGTGACTGATTATTATAATTTTAACAATGTATAAGTTTACAAATTTAGAATTTTGTAAAATACAAATTATGCGTTTTCAAATTGTGATAAACTGTCACTATATTTTCAGAAAAGAATCGTGCACCCTTTTTTGGTGTGAACGGCATTTCCAGTTCAATATTGGAAAAAACATGGCGGAAAATGTTGAAATATTATTCCACACAACAGAATGACGCTTTTCTTAAACAATGAACGAACTATTATTTAGTTTCGAGTAAGATTCTTAGGTTTTCAGTCCATGCAGTTACAATCTGACATGTTGTAAAATAACGAGGTTCAGAGTAAATAAACTGTTATGTCTACTACGATGATATACTGAATACATTAGTGGCAGATCAGTTGGTACAAAATAGTGGATATTTGGGATAAATTATGATGAGTTCAAGATCGTACAACTCATTCTATAGATGGATAATATATCGGCATTTTCTAATGTTGTTCTAGATGAATATAAAAGACTTAACTTACGTAATAATATGAAATGAAAATACAAAAGTTAAAGCTGTGAAAATGAGATATAATAAATTACCCTGTTTCATAAGATAATCGTATTTCATTCACCTTGGAAGCAAAAGTGTTACATTATGAAATTGTTGAGTATATTCGTGAAAAGCAAGCTAATAAAGAAATATTCATCTGATATTTTAAAGAACTGTTTCTTGTTTTTGAGAAGCAGATATCATCACAATATCTAAATTGATAAGAAAGAGGGGTTAAGCACGTCGGTTTTTTGTAAAGATATGGTCATCATATAGATTATCTATGTGAATGTAAGGTTTCATTATCTTATATGATCATTGGTCAAATAACTTAGACATTCTCATGAATACATGTTGGTGTAATGTAGAGCTATTTGTGCATTTTAAGTGAGAGTTTCCTATACTGAAAGGATATATAATAATGCATTCATTAGAAAATAAATATATTTAATCAGGAAATTTAAAATTCAGACTGCTATCTATTAATATACATATACTATAGTTTACTATTACTGTAGATTTTACAATTACCATCCAAAACAAGAGTCATCCTTCTATTATCATCTTTCTTCGTCTTTTATGTATTACCACAATTTCACTTTATAAACTCTACATCAGGAATAAACGTTAAGCAATTGAAAAGTACTTGCTAATCTATATAGTATTTTTCGCAATGCTATTTCTTCATATGTTATCGCTCGTCTCAGTAGAGGGAATTAGGCAACAACCGTAATATTGTATTCAATGTACAGCAATTAAAATGTTGATCAGCATAAGAGTAGATATAAATAGCGGAATCATTTCGATAGATAATTTCAAGTAATTATATGTTTGTTTCAAATTATTAAAAAGAGAATCAGTGCTTAGGAAATATATAACTTTGGCATAACTTGAACTGAAGACTACATGGTTTTGAAACTGCGCCATAATTGTACAGGACAGTCTGAATGTGTTATCTTTCTAAATATAATTATTTGTCTTTTCTTCTTAGCATTCATACTGAGTTTCTGCTGAACAGACATCTTTTTATATTAAAATTTTATACCTGTGTATATTAATAAAATTATCGATATACGTTGTCTGTGAATAAATCGCAAAATCTAAAAAGAGGATGCCGACTTGCAAATGGCTACTTTATATGCATTCCAGTGTTTCAGAGTCGATTGTAGAACAAGAGAATATTTATGATGTGAGGTTAAAAAAGCTACCTGTATGATTAGATGTTTCGTTATTTACGTCTTCAAGTATATATTATACACATTATTGATAAAAATACCTGCATGAATATCGTGTTGTAAAAAATGATTGAAGACATTTCGGAAATATCTTCAGTTATAACAGTTTCTGTATTTACTATACGAAACACAAGAATACATTAGAATTTCGAACAATCTAGTCAAACACATGATCTAAAAGTAGTATCCGTCTACTAAATGTCACTGATAAAGATTGTTACAGCATCGTAATATTTCATTTGTATCGTTTTATAAATAAAACAGAGAAGACATTATTCATATAAATTAAAGAATTATCCAATATATTTTCTAAATGAGCACTTTGAATATAATCATAGGACAACAAAGCTACGCTATTGTATTACTTTCCAAAATCTACATAAATATTATTTGAATATAATAAATGTGTCATATAATTACATTAATAATTACCAAATATTTTATAAAAAAAATTAATATACATAACTGTAAAACCGGTCGTAAATCTGAAATATGTGTCGTCTAATATAATTGAAATCGTTTGATCGAAATTAAATATCAATTGAAAATATCATACATGAATTACAACAAACTTTCTCACCAACATTCTAAACTTCATCATAAGAACATCTTTAAAATGACAA
>OY744523.1:89979293-89981793 GCA_963556195.1 Sepiola atlantica
TATCTATGCTTATGCACATGTTAGGAATCAATTACATTTAAATATAGAATTATATTTCAGTTATGATTATCCGTTTAACCTCGTAGCTTCCGGTTACACTTTTGATCTAACAACCGTAAAAATACACCAATTGTTAAATTCGGAGCCGGAGGAGTACATATTCAAATGACTTTCAATTCATTGCCTTAAACTCGATGCGAACCCCCTACTGCTTACATCGTAGGGGAATAAAGCATACAGCTATTTCGTATAAAATACCAAAGAGATTCGGATCAATATATCGATCCCCATGTAAATATTATAACCTGATAAACAGTTTTTATTTCATATTGCGTGTAAATGTAATATATTATTATTAGCTTCAGCTAATAATAATATATTACATTTTTAGCCGCATTTGTGAAATTAATGTTTCATATATATATATATATGTATATATATATATATATATATATATATATATATACATATATGTATATATATATATATATATATATATGTATATATATATATATATATATATATGTATATATATATATATATATATATATGTATATATATATATATATATATATATGTATATTTATATATATATATATGTATATTTATATATATATATATATATATATTTATATATATATATGTATATATATATATATATATATATATATATATATATATGTATATTTATATATATTAGAACACAGAGAAAGCCACACATTACCATACCTTAATAGTCTATCTTCTTTTATACGCATTCATTTTGACACATACATTGCTGTACATGTTGTGTATTTATTGAAATAGGTACCCAGATCAGCTACGTAATAGTAAAACAGTGTTTAATACAAACTTTTCGTACTAATAGGTACAATAAATAACTAGAACTCAGAATATATAGTTTTATTGCGTCCTTAAGGAATATTTACCTTTGTTTACCGTAACGCAGTACACACGTGTTTTTACAATTGAGTCCGCAAAGAAAATGGTACGATCTAACTTGTTAGTCCGTTTATTTGTAATATTTTGATTTAAACTGTTTATCTACGCCTTTGAACTATGAATTCATCTTCACCTATTATTTTAAGGTCACACGTCAGTGTGTTTTTATTTATGTTTGCATGTAGTACGTAAAAACTTCATCATGTCGTATCATAAATATCTGATAGTAATATATTATAAAATTATATTTATATCCAATCAGAATATTTTCGAAAGGTATCTTTACCAGATATAAAGCAAGAAGACTTGCCGTTACTATAATCGACAAGAAAGAAAAATCTTGTAAACTCGTAGACTTCGCTGTTCCAGCAAACAACAAAGTGAACAAAACACACAGAAAAACGAAGCAAATACACCGAACTAGCCAGGATATGGAGTATGAAGAAAGTCAGTATAATACCAATAATCGTAGGAACACTAGGAACACTCCCCAACTCCTTGGGATAAGACTTGGAGAAATTAGAATTAAAGGGACCATCGAAACCATACAAAGGACGACAATGATCAAAACAGCAACAATCTTCAGGAAAATCCTTGAATGCGGTAAACAACCCGCATAAGCTACTAAAGGTAACCAGTTACAAGGAATGTACAACAGGGAGAAAACAAAACCACAGGAAGAACACCACAATACGAACCAAGGAACAGAAACTGAAAAAAATATCTCCCCCCCAATAAATTACACCGGCCTCATGAAACACCACACAAAAATGAACCAATGAACATAAATTACAAGAGACAGGATAAACTTGCCAGATTATCCCCCCCCCCCCACCATGAATAAATAAATAAATAAAAATGATGCCGGCTTAGGCTGACACCAGACAACATATTTGTAGAGGGCCGAAAAGGATGAGAAACCGTGAGATGGCCAGCACAAATAAGACCCTCAGTGGAAAAGTGCGTAGAATGCTGGGACTTTTGGGGCGTCGTATTGACCCACATCCCAGAGAAATTCAATAATATTTACCAGAGAGAAATCAATGGTAAGGGCTGTTGCGATACTGCAAAGTAATTTGGGGTGGTTATCGAAAAGATGTGAAAAACACTGGAAATCTGGGGAAGTGTGTTGTCACTCAGACTCTAGGTAATACAACTGGTTATTGTCGGTGATCAATCACTAACGATGATATGTGTAAGAACTCTTAGTGAGTAACAAGAAGAAGACAATAAAGAAGAAAAAGGGTCACATTGATTTTAAAAAAGAAACATCAAAACTACAGGGAGAACATCACATTATAAACCAAGGAACAGAAACTGCAAGAAACATCAATTCATAATCTCTCCCTCCCCTAGTAAATTGCACCTACCTCAGCAAACACCACCCAAAAATGAACCAATGAACAGAAATTTCAAGAAACACCATGAGCTCTCCCCTTTCTTTTCCCTCATCCCCCTAAAATATATATATATATATATATATTTGAAAAAATATGTATAAATAGAAAAACAAAAATATTTAATGAAAAATAAAAAAATAAAAAATAAAAATTAAAAA
>OY744523.1:89986793-90034293 GCA_963556195.1 Sepiola atlantica
ATTAGACCTGCAAATGGAAGCAAATCAATATCTTCAGTTGTTCAAAACAAGGAGCAGTTTAGTTAATAAAAAAAATTTATTTTTCTTCTCTTTCATTCCTTAAACCAGACTTTTCAAAGATTAAAATATTATCATCAGAGGAAAATTATGATTGATAAGTTAACAGAAGAGGACTGTCAAAGTTCTAAATTTGAAAGAGTTTTTTTTAAATTGTAAAGTTCAAACGGGTATGAAAATAACCAATAACGAAATCCAAAAAAGCGTGGGGTTCAGAAATATTGGTAAATCCAGAGGAATCTGTTTAAAAATCCAACGTTACCTTGGTCTGTTGTCCTCGGAAAAGGGATCAAATAAGATTGGCCATGTTAAGGGAAACAATATTCTTCCTGTCTTCAGTTAAGCGTATTCCAAGGCAAAGACAATGATAACATCTCAATGGAGTCAAAGCGAACTGTTGCAATGTATAAAAATTACTTGGGAATTGTGGGATATCATAAAGTAAGGGAAGAGAAAAAAGAAAGGGAAGAGAAAAAAACGCAAGACTAAATATAGAGACAGAAGAAAGGATAGGAACCAAAGAAGAAAAGAAAAAAAGAAAATATGAGAAAAAGAAAAGCGAGTGAAAAAAGAGTGCAACCCGACAGGTGGGGGAGGGGTTAAGGGATTCAAATCAAAATGATATTTAGGCAGAAATAAGGGAGCGGAAGATAAAAGTTAAGATAAAAATAATAAAAACAAATTCCAAGGTGGCCGAAACTAATATGTCTGGTCAGCACAGTGATATTATGTTCCCGTGGGAAATGTAAGTAGATTAAATGCAGATAAGAAACAAAAACTGGCTTTTAAGGAGGATTTGGCTAAGATAATTTTTGATGGGGAAAAGAATATAGGGACAGGGATTTTTATGGGGGTATGAGAAATGAAAAGGAAGGAAGAAGAACTGCTGTCGCTAATAAGGTTTATTAAAACAAGAAATGGGAAATGTCAGTCTGAGTAAAGTTCTTTATGAGGTAAAAGGGGTGCTAAGGGATTTTGTATCAATTGTCAATCTATAAATAAATCGACAATGTAGGTGGTTAAAAATAGGGAAAGGATGGGGGTGTTAAGCAGATTCAAAACAGCTTAGACTAATGAATAATAAATAAAAAATAGAAATAAATAGTGAAAAACAAAGAATAGATAATAGAATTTAAAGATGGGGGTAGATAGGTATATAGTTGCAATGCTGCCTCCACCCGCTCGCGGTAGTGAACTACTTACATCATTGAACATCCACCGTAATCTGAAATGAATTGTGAATAAAGCACATGTAAATAACCACTTGGAAAAAGCCGCACAGACACACACAAATGCATAATAGAAAAACCATACACATGCATACAAACATACATATACATATACATATACATATATACATATATATACACACATATGCACAAATACACACAAGCACCTAAGCGTCCTCCGTACACTTATACAGCAAAAAAAGCCTAGTTTAAGGAATACAAGAGAGGAAAAAGATATGTTTTTTATTAACTAAACTGCTCCTTGTTTTGAACAACTGAATATATTGATTTGCTTCCATTTGCAAGTCTAATCAATTTTCATTGACATACCATATATATATATATATATATATATATATATATATATATATATATATATATTGGTAGATTCTCTACATATAGGGAGTTTTCTTTTTGTGTTTATCAGTTTTGACAAAGGGAAGTTTTGCCCCCCGAAATATTAAATAAATTATTTTTAATAATCATCCGGACTACACACAAACAGCTAACATTACACTTGCTGGTATGTAAGATGTTAAGAAAAAATAAATAGTAAGTCCTTTTTCGATTTATTATTTTTGTTCATTCAAGCTTACAACTTACGCGGCACTTTGCATTGACCTCAGCTTTTGAAAAACATACTATATATATATATATATATATATATATATATATATACATATATATATACATATACACAGAAAGAGAGAGAGAGGGAGAGAGAAAAAGAGAGAGATAATAAAATTATTGAAAAGAAATATAAAAAAAATGTAAGAATAACATATCTATTGCATCTTCAGTTATTCAAGACAAGCTGTATTAAATAAAAGAACTGTTTATTTTTCCTTTCCTTAAGCCAAACTTTTCAAAGAATTGTTTCTTATCATGAAAATGATCTAATAGATAGATAAGTTGGCAGATAATGAACCACAAGTCATAATTTTAAAAAAAATTGAAAGTAGTTATGAAATGTAGATTGAGGAACGGAAGAAGAGTGTCACAGATGCAAAATATGTCCAGTGACAGACGTCCAGGAAAAATGTCCAGTAAAGCAAAATTGAGAATGGAAAGACAAACATCCACCGTTGGACGATTCGGGAGAAACCATCAATAGGTCGAACACTGGTAATCCAAGAGGAAGTAATCTATCAGAATAATAGGTGGTTCTGCCGTAGAAGCGGTTTATTTGGATGTAGGCTGGGGATTGACGCCCATCAAAAATTTCCCATGGTACTCATTAAATACTTTTTTAAGGATTTAGGTGTAACTTATTGTAGGAGTTCAAGTAGAATCTCCAAAACAGCAGAACCAGTTATCATTCTGATGGATTAATCAATCCTAGATCAACAGGTTTTTACTCTATAGGTATTTCTCGATCACGAACACTCCAACAGTGAATGTTGTGTTTTAATTCACAACTTATCATCCCTGGACATTGTTAACTGAGCATTTTTAGCTGGACTCTTTTTCATTTTGAACACTATTACATCTGTAATTTATAACTACTTCAAATTGTCTAAATAATGACTGTTGGGGTATTCTCTGCAAATCTATCTATTTGTTTCCCCTGATTATCAAAAAACATTCTTTGAAAAGCCTGGCTTAAGAAAAGGAAAAAAATAAACATTACTTTTATTGAATACACCTTGTCTTGAATAAGTGAAAGTAAAATAGATTTTTATTCTTACATTTTGTATTTATCTTCTTTCATTATCACTATAATTGTTCAATCTCGTACATTGAACATAAAACACTTAAACAATAGGTTCAAATTATATAAGTATTCCTTCAAGTTTTATTTTCATACCATATATATATATACATATATATATATATATATATTTATATATATATATATATATATATATATATATATATATATATGTATATATATATATATAAAGTATAAAGGTATACTAAAAAAAGAATAAAAGGGAAATACCAGCAGAGTGCTCAATTAAATTAAATTAAGAGCGTAATATTTTTTTAATTTTTAAATACAGATTTTAATCAGACATGGACCAGTGGTTTCTGACAAGAAAAGGGTTTTCAATCCCCTATTCCGTCTTCTGCAGCATAGTCTTGAAATAGTAAATGATGGAATTTCTTCAAAAAACATTTATAACCGTTATGAAACGCTATGGACAAAGAATTTTAAATGAGGGGCCGGCCAGACGCTAGGTCAGAAAAATAACCGTTAAGTAAGAGATTCTATATTTAGAAGTAAAAACAAGAGAGAAAGAAAAGAAGCAAGAAAGAAAGAAAAGAGAGAAAGAAAGAAAGAAAGAAAGAAGGAAGGGAAAATAAATTAAAATTAAATTAAATTTATAATAATAAAAAATTTTTTTAATTAGGAGCAAATAAAAAAATATTTATTTATATTTATATTTAGAGCATAGTATAAGGTACGTAACTCTAATTAATTTAATTATCTAAGCAGGGGAGGTAACTATTTATTATTATATAAAATATATATATGTATATATATAAATCACGATGGTTTCAATTAATAAATGTCAAATTAAAGTAAAAATATATAAATATAAATAAATATATAAATAAAAAATCAATATATAAATAAATAATATATAAATAAAAAAGGTCTTATACACACATATATATATATATATATATATATATATATATATATATATATATATATATATAAGACCTAATTCAATAAGTCCCGAGCCCCATTCATAGGTAGTTACACTAATAAACAAATATATAGGATTTATATAAAGTACTAACACGCAATGGCAGGTGTTAATCTTTAGTGGTACGTGTTATTAAAACATGCTGCGTTTAACACAACCGTTAATGATTTGTATGCTGACTTTAGAACGCGTAGCTACATACACAAAAGATGCTAAATACCCAAGTCGCTCAAATTCCACAGTTGTCACGTATAATAAAAAAATGTGCTAACTCGTTTTGGCTTATCGTAAATCACGCAGATATAAACAGGCACTGTAGTCACCGTTTTTAATGAACAATTGTAAATGAAAAAACTGTGTTCAAGGTGGTTTCCCAGTTTGCTCACAATCGATGAAAAACAACAACGCGTCGACGATTATGAGCGTTGTTTCCAACTGTTTCATCAAAATAAATATCTGTGTTTTCATCAACATGTTAAAATGAATGAAATATTTATTCATCAGTTTACTGTAATGCAAGGTTAGATAGAGTTTCTTAGATGTTGTGGGGTATGACCAAATACACGCTTAAGAGAAAGGAATGGGTCCAAAAATTAGTTTCAAAACAAACGATCATAAATACTTTCAAATAATCGCCGGCTTACTATTTTCCGAATTTATATCTACTAGTTTCTATCTAAAATAAAAACAGTAATACATATACCGCCATTCAACAGCTAAAGAACAAAGAAGGTCGAACTATCTAGCATTAATATACGTTATACTGTGCTCCATCACTAGCTTTTATCAATGTATATCAAGTTCCTTTTATGTAAATATATATTTATATTTTTCTGATACTGGTTCTTATATATATATTTTTTTATTTTAATAACACAATTACACTTGGCGTGTTTTTGTTTAATTTAATCTCTATTTTCTTCGTTGATCTATATTTCTTTCTTATTTCCTTCTATTTTATCGACTATTTCTGACTGAAAACGTGATGGAATGCCAACGCTTTTGGCAAAATACTACTGATGTCACAACGACCAGCTCAACGGATATAAATATTCAACGCCCTCAATTTTTAGATTTTGCTTCTCCGAACGTCAATATCCATTAATATAACTTCCTCTGAATGAACAAACCGGCAATAAAAGAGGCAGCAAGTCTTTTAATAATTCACTATTTGAGAATATATTTTTGTAACAATCTCTGTTAGTATTTCGATTATACTTATACTTATATGAGATGGAACTATATATTTACTCCTGTTTGACTCATATCAAATTGTAGTATAGGTTCAGTTCGATATGCTTTTTCTTCGGTCTGTTAAGGAGAAATCCTGTTAGAGTGCGCCAAATTCTATTCAGACTGCGCCTTTTAGAGATTTCAGATTCCCCTTCCATTAAAAGTCGACGTTTGTTGAACTCTTCATTTTTGGAGAAAAAAAAGTGCATAGAAAACTATGTCTATCTGTTTGTTGTATTCTTAATATTCCAGAGTATTGAATATTATTATGTGAAATTCGTTGGAAATGTTGCCAATTTCATATAGATACTTGATAATTGTTTAATAACTGTTATGTAGTCGGTTACGACAAATGCATACACAGTTCAACTCTTTGCGAATCTATTTTCCTCGATGTTTTACTATAATGATTATGAGTATTAATTCAGATATTGATAGCAGCGACACTTGTATTTTATATTGCTACGAATGGACACAATATACTTAGGTATGAGATGATTAGATATATTTTCATATTCCATTAAACGGAAAAAAACCCAAACAAAACGTAAGTTAAGTTACGTGAAAGAAAACCGTGTTGTTTAAGGCATGGTTCATATCTCTTAAACGTCCACACACTGCAATATATATATATATATATATATATATATATATATATATATATATATATATATATATATATATATATATATATATATATATATACAAGGGGTACAATGCATGATATATCATTAACCGTAATGCCGTGAAGACAGGTGGTGTGAAAAAGAAAAAAAGGAAAAAAACTCAAATACAGGATGTAATCTTAAAAACGAACGTCTTCAAAACAAGCGTAGTTTTTAAAATTCATTAAATAATGACAACACATGAGAAAGAAGAAAAATATAGAACACACAACAGGATGTTTCTGGCACGTGTTTACTATTTCAAAAAAGAAGAATGAATGTATGCAAACGCGTTCGGCTAAGACGTACCAAATGGGGAAATAAAAAGACAAAAGAGTACAGTAACAAAAATAAATGAAAATCATGGATCAAAAGCAGTGCAACTAATAGTTATTTTATCCGTGATCGGAGTCTCTAATAAAGTGGTGAGATATATTGTATTGTTTCAGTGCGGTTTTTGCCACATGTTTACTTAAGGTATAAGCTCAGAGTGTAAGGTTTACGTTCAATGATGATCAAAGAATTATTACAACACTTTCTAATGCACATCAATATATAAATATATATATATATATATATATATATGGATTTTTACATCATTCCCTTTGTTCCACGAACAAAATAGACTTTAATTATAACTGATGGTTTTTAACAGAATTTATTAATTTTATAAAATATAATGCGTTTATCACTGCATACATAATATAATTTATTGGGTCTAGTGTCACTGTAAAGTCTTTTATATCCACATGTTTGTGTATTTTAAGAATTTTCTAGAGACGCCCATATTTTCTAGCCCTGTGATGAAACCATTTTAAAGTGTCGAAGAGATGCAAAAAAGCGAGTTGCATGTCAGACAGCAACCTTACTTACCCACTCTATTCTCTTCTTTAATATAAACAGTTAGCAGTGGAATTTGTTAGGGTTACGAGAAATGAAAATAATATTTGTTATATGAAAAATTAAATTAATTAGGTAGTCCTATTGTGTTATATTAAAATAATTAATAATACATCTAGAAAAATAGCGAGTAAGAACACTTAGGAAGCATACATTACATCTGTCGTTTTTTGACGTATTTATATATATATATATATATATATATATATATATATATATATTGCAAGACTTCAGCTATTTTGTTGAGTCCTATCGAATGTATTTATGTATACACGCGCCGCTTTCTGTGTTACATTTAACTTAATTTCTCTGTCATCACGTGACACTATCCCGTGACACAAAATGAACGCTTGCCGATTCGAGGTGGTCTTGTGAATCGAGTTCGCACTAAGTGTTCGTCAGAGATTGTTATTTACATGTGCTGATGAAGACCGACCGCTCGACACGACGTCACCCGTACGTAAAAAATATAATTTAATACTATATATATATATATATATATATATATATAGTTGTATGTATATATATATATATGAACATATGTTTACATATAATTAAATTATTTTGAAAACTGATTATATACAGATATAGATATTATACTTATATTTTAAAATTAAGTTTTTATTTAAATAGTAATAACGCTATGAAGCAAATATCGAAATATTAGCATTGATTTGAATCCATTGATGCTTCAAGAAATGTTCTTATTCTGTAGAAATGTGTCAGCATATTACATAATTATCATTTAAATACTCGGCGACGTTTCTTGGGTAGTTAAGCATGAAAGTGTATTGACTGTAAAAAATAATAAACGAAGAAATACACGCACTCTCTTAGATCCATCTTCAATTGTACGACAAATTACACTCTCTGATTAAAAATAATATTTCGCGAGTACTAATTTCATAAACAACTGTGAAATAGATTAACACACATCTCGAGTGGATATTAATAGTAAATTGTTAGGGGTTTATTTTATTTTTAATTCGATGTAAAAATGATGGTAATCTATTAGGTAGTATACTTCTACATTATATATGTATATATTATAATGTTCAAGACAAACTAGAATAAACACAGTAACCATATTAGCCAATAAACGACCAAAAAGTAAGCCGTCGGTTAAAGATGTGTGTGTGTTGAGATCTGTTTGAATGCCAATCGCATTTTCTAAAGCTTTTTTCTACTTTTGTTCATCCCAAATATGGCATTCCACCAATGATATGTAAGGGGCTACCTTGGTTAGAGTCAATATTTATAGGGGGTATTTTGGTTGATATTACATTTGAGTTGCTGCATGTTGGTACAGTCATGGACACATGAATCATAAATAGAATGACAAAAGAAAGCAGTCTGTACAAAAAGCTATAATATTATAACGTTTTCCGGCATCTGCGATCTCAACAGCGAAGGACGGGAATTTTGCTACAAGTCGGGTTGATTAAGAGTATTACATTTGACAATGTACAAGTGCAGTAAGTTCGTCAGAACAGATTCCGTAAAAGTAATTCTAAACAAGCACAGGGATAAAATATGACGGCGATGACACAGGGACTGGAGCTGTGTAAACAGTGGGGGCCTATGAGGCTAAACTTTACAAGTGAGAGAAACCAGTTGTGTGTACATCAGCCCAGATGTAGCAACAACACAACATGTGGTAGCGAATGGCGGCTTTCTAGATTGTAATAATACTGCCAGGGTTGATAACACTTCTTGGGCGGTAGACAACGCATCCTCCCTTCTTAACATAACATTTAGCAGTATCTTGTATGAATTGATTCAAAGCATGTTTGCCTATGAATATCAGACTTATGAGTTTACAAATTGAGCATTTAGAAATGATGCTATCATCCATTGCAAGCGGTTATTAGAACAAGGTATTGATAAATGTAAAGGGTTTTGTCTAGGTAGAAGTTAAAGTGACCACCTAATTTGGACCCATTTTACAATAGACTGGACGTACTTTTCTTAGAATTCAGCTATTGACTGGTATATATGTGCGTTTTATTTAATCACAGTCAATAATAACGCATAGTGTCATTAAAAACGTATATCTATTTCGGGCGCGATTGCATCAGAGAGGTCGCTTATACATGTTATGCCTACTAATGGTTTAAGTATTGCCCACTAGACCACATCCGCATTAAGAAGATGCAGTTTTGATGTAGGGCAATAGAGAACAACCTTTTACTTTTGTTTTAGCTGAGAATGATCTGAATTTTTTAGATATTCGTCGAGTAGTAGCGTACGAATAAAATTCCATTATATCAATCTGCATACCAGACCGAGCCAAAAGGGCGTGGATATATTAAGCGCGACCGTTCTAGCCTTAATTGAGTTACCCAGTGTAGGTTTCTGAGATGACTGTAATTATATTCGCGATTGTACAAGATTGCCTAAATCCATTATGGTGGTCGGAAAGAAGCTTAGAGTATTCGAGATAGTGACTGTTGCTAGACTGATTAACGATTCAAAGATGTTAGTAGAAAAGCGGGAGAAAAATTAGTAAGCATCACCCAGGGGTATGGTAATAAAGTAATAGCCATGGAAAACTTGATAAAAATGTATAACTTCTCGTAAAGTTAGTTCACCCTATCGCTCCAAACAGTTTCTCACACATGAGGCAATTCTCCATCTCTACTAATCTTCTATCAGACCATGTATTGGGTACTGTTGTCATACCTTGACTACGAAATCATTGTCCCATTTGATGTTTCTTTGATAAGGTGTAAACAACAAATCCGTGTTTTGATTGGCTACCACTATTTCTTTTTCTGTAGACCATCTCTCTCACTGACGTGATGTTGCTAGTGTCAGTCTTTTCTATACGTATTATCATGGCGTGTGTAATTTATTATCTGCTTTTATTTTTTCCAGCTCGTTTTACTTGTTAGTTTTGTGGTCTCCATCAATTAGCTGTGTTGATACATCATTGTAATACACCTTCCAATTCCAGTAGCTTATTTCATTGAACTGCAGGATTAATGAGATCTCTGCCTGCTGATCCTTTTCCTCCTATAGCCTTCGGGGGTTCCTGACTAAGGCCAATAGACATCTCTTGTTTTTGCAATAATCATATTTCGTATTTATTACTTCTTACATTAAGTGATATATATATATATATATATATATATATATATATATATATATATATATATATATATATGTATAAGGTGTGTCAATACATACCAGGAATACACTATAGTGCTTAAATAATTAAAAAGTAAGTCGGTTAATTTTACGTTTCATTTTGATTAATCTGCATTCGTCCTCTCGTATTTTTCTTGGTTTGCCATGCGTTGATAATTCCTTTTTTTATGATAAAGCCCGTTAAAATAAATGGTTAGTAGGCATCACCTGGTGTGATATCCATTCGAAACTACGTTGTTTGTACCCAAAATACATGAAGTCAAATATATAGTTCTCAAAATATTTCGATATACGAACCAGTCTATTTAGACATAATAGTAATAAAATATTCTTACGTAAAGCCAGAAAGTTGTAGCAGATTTTAAAAGCTGCAATACCACCCAGCGAAATACGATGTGGCAGTCTTTTTCAGAATATATAAACACAAAATGAAATAAAGCAATAATTGATATGTCAGAACACGTAGTAACCGATTTATAAGACACTGCGGCTTCCTATTGTAGTTTTACCCACATACAATAGTATACTTATTTAGCGTATGTATGTTAGATAAGCATTATTTAATTTATTTAAGTGCAATAATGGATGGGTACAACGAATATAAGTCGAATGTATTACATTTAATGTAATACATATGAGAAAGTTATAAACAAAATATGTATATTAACTAAGCGATTGCTGTACCACTAAATACGGATACCGACTGTTGATAGGTATGGGATAAATAATTCAGACAGCTTGTTTATATTTTCCTATGCATTGCGTTCCGCTTAGTGACACCATTTATCATCTTCATTCGATAGCTTAACAAGTATGTGGGAAGTAAATGTATACAACCGGGGATTCCCAGATATGACATAGGGTAACTGTATTGAGGAACAAGGAAAAATGCATTTATGTACTGCAGAAAGCACGTCTTACGCATTGCTTTAACATTTTAGAAGTTCGAGCTATTAATACACGGCGACCGTTTTGTACTAGGCAGTAAGAGAATATACTTCGAACGAATCTGTGTGTGGGTATCTGTCTGTCTGTCTGTCTGTCTGTCTGTCTGTCTCTCTCTCTCTCTCTCTCTCTCTCTCTCTCTATATATATATATATATATATATATATATATATATTGATAGCTGCAAGTCAAACTTCAGAGAATATAGCTAAACGCATGTGGCGTGTTGGTTCGGGATTTTAACATTTAGGAGTCACCATTAAGTAGGATAACATGGTGATGAGAACATACTTTAATGCATGTTTATTTGCATACTTTGTTTCTTTTTTTTGTTTATTTATTTTGTTTGCTTAATACACTAGCCCTCAATATAGCTACCCCAGGAAATGAATGCATAGGATACAGGATAATTCGATAAATATATTCGTTGTACGCTGAAACAAATGTATACTGGACATAAGAAAACCACAGTTCATTTTGAGAAATGGTGTGAATTTGTTCTTCCAAACATTTTACGTTGGTTACATTGAATAAGAATAGTTTATATCATAACTCTAGTCTTTTGAGCTATTATAATTGCTTCATGTTAAAACATTTATATTGTAAATATAAACACTTTCAATATACATACATACATACATACATACATACATACATACATACATACATATATCTAACATATAAAGTTAAGACGTTTTTTCTCTGTATTTTCTTGATGAATAAGACAATAAACACATGAACCATAGGTTACTAAACTCACCACTATATGACGCTTATTGACCCGAGCGTGTTTTAGTAATTTGGTGAATTATTTTCTTCCAACTAACACTTAATATTACTTTTGCTCCACCATCTTTTAATCTCCTCAACACATACTCTATATAGGTGAAAGCAAACACTTTTTCCTATAACAATTAAGTACTGACACTCCCCTCATCGATACCGGGGATTTATAACCAACGTTTACTTTTCTTTTTAAATGTCCGTTATTATATCCTATTTGTCTGCCATAAATGTAATACATTATACAAAACAGTATGCACAAATTTAATGGATGCTACCACTAATTCCACTGAATTTCGAGAATATCGGCAACGTTATTCATAACTATTACGTATATATTTATAGTTATTCCGGTTTTCAGATAATGCAATTACCGAACATAGATCTTTGCAGTATTTCATCTTTCAACATGGCGGCGACAATTTCTTCAACGACTCCACTTCCGAATTAAGTCACTATACGCCAATTTCCTGATTCATACACTTTTCACACGCATGTTATCAAAAAATTGGAAAATTCATCGATTTCTTGGTATAGAAATTAACCAAAAAGTGTGACTGGTGGACCCTACATTCGGTCAGCTTACGACGGATCGTACGATAACCCGCATGCCAGCTACTGATCGGCTCCGTATCTATGGCCTGGTTGTCAATGACACACATGTGTATGGTTCGAATCCAGTCGTCTAACACAAGTTTTTTTTTCAACATTGGTAAACTTCTGCCTACAAAATAGGGGAAAGAGAAAACTATGATCCGAATATTTAAAAATTAACATCATTATGCAGTAATTTTAAAGCAATCAATGTAATATGCAGTTATTTAACTATTGTGAATATCATTCCGATGTGGCCTATTTGCATTCGGTCAGATGTAATTCATTCCTTTCTAGTTATCCCGTGCAATCCTAAACAAATTAACTGATAATTATGATGTTTAAACACATCTATTGTGCGTAAGGAGCCCAAATATTGACCATATTTTCTCTCATTCCTGATTCTTTGCGAAGTAGGTAAATAGTGGTTTGAGCCCTTTGTAAATCTTTAAATACCTCATATTTAAGTGAAATTATACAATATGGATTGTCCATGCATTAAAAACTATTCCACAAATTTCATTCTCTTTGTAGACTTTCAAAGTCTTTTTAGGTGGTATAATATGAGCGAAATCCATTATTTAAAAGCTCACATGTGTTTGATTCGCATAGAGTCTACTTAGGAAAAATTCCATGGAAGTCAATTATTTCTGTAAACCCTTAAACTTAAGAACTTTATAGAATCTAAATCATGTAATAGATTTTGATAAACTATAATATAAGACTCAAAACAATCACTTTTAATAACATTGTATCTTGATTAGAATATTCTTACGGGAACATACAATTGTAAAAAAATAGTTTTGTGTTGGTATTGGCTTTACTCCTGCTGGGACGGGGTATTCTTTAAGATTAAAAAAAATAATTATCGAATATATTTTTATATATTTGTTCGTATGTTTTCTATAAATGAGCTTACAAGTAGTACGAACATATACTTACTGCAGTTAAGCTACATATGTGTTGCATTCCCGAAGGAAATCTTCATGCCAAACACAATCAACAAAATATTTTCCCACAGGAATGAATCACACACGTTTCTCTATTGTTTACTCGTCATGAGTATATTTGTATCCTATATATATATATATATATATACATATAAAATGTTATACCATCATATATATATATATAAAAATTCAATTTACTTCCAAAAATATTAAATAAATATGCATTGAAAAGCTAAGAATGGATGTTTTTATCTGTTCTTGTAGATTTCTATTTACTCATGTATACCATTCGTTGTAATTTAATTTCCAGTTATCTGTATATGTAATGGCTTAACTGCAGCGAAAACGATTCCGACGCGTTGAATTCTATTAAAATCAATGCAACATTAAATGCATGTTCGCATAGCCCGAACATAAATAATCCTAATAGCTGCTTGTGATCACTACATAACGCTAGATAAATTGTCATATATTTAAGACATTTCGTTTCTGCGTGCACGCTTGGCGATACTTATACACAGAAAATTCCATGCTTAATATGACAAAAATATATGAATGCGCATATGTTAATGAATTGAAAATGTTTTCTGCGATATATGACACTCTCATTCTCATCTTGGCACTTTATAACTATAATCATGGGCACACTCTGCACGCCACATACATTACGTGCACCTCCCCTACATACACACACACACACATATATATATATATATATATGTATATTTATATTTATATTTATATATATATATATATATATATATAACTGGAACTACTATATATACTGTGATGAATTACTTTATGAAATGAATTATTTCTCAGTATATTTTTTTCAATATAGAAGGTATATATATATATATATATATATATATATATATATATATATATATATATATATACATATATATATATACATTGATATACATATGTATGTGTGTATATGTATATATATGTATATATATATATATATATATATATATATATATATATATGTATATGAATTAATTTAAAATAAACCATGTTAGAACATATATTATATCAGTTCTAAGAATGTATTTTTTTAATTATTTCTTTATTTTACATTTCTCTTTTAACATTTTTTTCGTATTATTTTCATTATTGTTGTTAATATTTTTCTGATAATTGTATTTTTTTTTCTTATGTTTCTAATTAAAATATTTAGCTCGTTGCATATTTGTATGTTCACTATTATAGATTGTTATCTCCTTATTTTTATTTGTAATTGTTTGGACATTTTTTTCATTTAATTTTTAGTTCATTATTATAATTTATTTTCTATTATTATGATAAGTATTATGGTTATAATTTACATTGTCGACTTTGCTCTTTCTGTCTTTACATATTTTAATTATCTGTATATTATATATTGCAGTACTTTGATCAGTATTTACTTGACAAATGGAGTAGTGTAACATTCCATGATAAAAGGTTCTATTTCTCATATTGACTAGAGATATGTTGTTGTTTTGGTAATACGGACATTTGCAGGTGTTTTTGTTTTACTTCTATATTTGACGCTATAACTTACGCTAATGACGTGACTTTTTTGAATCATCTAAAGTCTAATACACAATACCATTTCACATTTTTTTTCAGAAAAATCGTACGCCAAATATTCTTTGTGTTTTATGTTGAGTCTGATATGAATAATGTTCTATTGTTTATATCAACTTACTTCATAATATCGCTGGTTAATTTTAATAATCCACCATTTAGCTGATAATAATATCCGAATTATGTTAAGTTCTTGGATGCCTATATCTGAAATATATATCTATATATATATATATATATATATATATATATATATATATATATATATATATATATATATTTGTGGCTGAGAACAAAGAGACCAAGACCAATAAAAAAACAGGCATATTGAAAAAAAAAATTTATATTTTTCTATTGACCCTAGCAACATGGTTAAAATAAAATAAATTATTTAATGGAGAAAAAACATATTATTTCGACGTTTTCGGTGGACTATTTTTCATGTTAATCGTTGACTAAATGGTGGGGGTAAACTACGAATAAGACGGTGGTCAAAAGAACGAAAAGAGGGGAAACAACTTCGTTTCTTAAACACCGTTCGCACGTTTGTCGAAATATAGGAGTGTTATTTCCACTATTCAATACAATCTAGATGTGTACCTTTATCGTAGTTAGTATGAGGCTGACTACGTGGGGCGTGCAATTCAGTGATTGGAGCTAAGACTTTCGCAGCTAATCCTCTCTCAATACTTAAGCACATACAGTGGGTTACATTCAGGTGTTTAAAAGCCCATTGGAGGCCATTTATTAGAGTGTCAATTGTATACTAGAGGGGATTCTGATGCGAAGTATTCTGTCTTGAACAGGGCCCGTTCAAGAAATACTCGCATGCTTATAGAAGCAGTCGCCATTAATTTGCGAAAACTATTTCTGTGCATACAGAAGCAGTACACACACAGTGTTGAACTGATATGTGTTTGTTGAAATACCTATTTCATATAATGTCATTAATAAACTAATTAATTTCGAGGTTATTTTGACAACGGTCTCACTCGTATTTTACATACCGTCGAGCTTCTCATCAATCAGGCTCTCTTGATTGTCTTCAGCCTTCTTAATATATTTATTATATACAGAACCGTCAAAAATTAAGAAATGAAAATAAAATCTTCCTTATCTCAAATAAATTATATTTTAATATTTGTGAACATTTCACTACATATCTAAATTATGTAGTTGCATTCTTATAGATATTTTCAGATGAATTAAAATAATATTATTAAAGTTATCCACCATGTTACATATTTCAAGTGCCCAAAATTAAGGAACATTAATTAAAATAATCGTATAAAACAGTAGGGTTTTTTGTATAAAAGGATGAAAATAAATATTCTAAACTGTCATTATTATCACTGCTGCAAGTCACGCAATATCGATCATGTCAAAAAGAAATAAAACTGATTTGAGCGACAAAGCAACAACCATCAAATTAAGAAAGAAAAAGTGAACAATAAAAGAAATCGGAAAACGTGTGAAACATTCAAAGAGTATTGTGTGCTGAGTTCTTAAACTCTATAAGAAACTGGAAGGTTAAGAAACACAAAGCAACCTTGTAGACCACGATAGACAACGGCAAAAGAGGATCAAGTTATACAACGCCAAGTGTTAAACACCCGTTTCCTTACAGCTGGCAACATTTCTAAACACATGGAAGGTGTCACGAATGTTTAACGATAAACTCTGTCCAGAAGTTTGCACGAAATAGGTATTTTTGCAAGATCTCCTCGAAAAAAAGTCGCTAATAATTAAAAAACTAAGCAGCTAGATCGGCGTTCGCAAAAAGCATATGGTCAGAAGAAAATTAGAAAAAAATTCATGTCAGTGACGAATCCAAATTTAATGTATTTGGCAGTGATAGAAAACAATTGTAAGAAAAAGAAAAGGCGAAAGTTTGGATGCTAGCTGCATTAAAACAAATCTGTTAAATTTGGTGGAGGTAGCGTGATGGTTTTCGGCATGATATCATGGCAGGGTACATCACCACTTGTATGCTTAAATACTAAAGTAAATGGCACTGTATACAAGAATTCTTTAGAACAGTATGTTTTGCCAGTGTTGCACAATTATGGTATCGAAAAGCCTGTTTTTTATGCAGGATAATGCTCCCTGCTATAAGGCAAAGCTGGGCATGTATTATTTGGCTTATTAAGAAGTTGAGGTAATGGACTGTCTTGCTAAGAGTCCTGACATGAGCCCTATAGAAAACTTATGGAAAACACTAGGACAGAATGTTATGTCTAATAATCCGGAAAACATCGACGACTTGTGGCTGAAACTGAAAGATGAACGGGTCAAGATAACTGTGGCCTAATATTAAGATTTACTGAAATCCTGCAGTCGTAGATGCGCAGCAGTTATTGAACACGAAGCTGGAAGTACCAAATATTATATCCATGTTGCCTTTGAATGTGATTTAATTGAAAATGATATTTTCTTCGTAAATTTCGGACACTTGAAATCTGTAAAATGGTAGATAACTTTTAAAATATTATTTTAATTCATATGAAAATCTCGGTAAAATTCCAACTACATGACGTGTATATTCAGTGAAATTTTCACAATAATTAATATATAATTTTGTTTAGATTCAGAAGATATATATATACATATATATATATATATATATATATATATATACAATAATATTTTTAATAAATAAATATTAATTATTTAAATACCTAGAGACATCGATGTTTCATGCTAACGCAATCTTCAGTCTAGGAACGAATTCCCGACGGTATATATATATATATATATATATATATATATATATATATATATATATATATATATATATATATATTAGATGAAGAGAGAAGGAGATAAGAGATATATACTATGTATGGAAAGGAATGACCACGGGTCATCATATCGTCGATGTTTCAAAACAAGTAGCGGTCAAGTATGTGCATACATACTTACAGTATTCTAAGCACAAATACATTGCAAGTAATGTCTTATTCATCACGGATAAACCGTACTAACATACATAGGACTATTTAGTAAATCCATCACACCATTGGTTGTAAATGTTCGATGGGCTTATATATGAAATTATCATTACACGTAGTGAATTTTAATTTTTACCTTTATTGATATTTCTGAGATATTTCAAGTTAGTTTGCTAATAAATACGACTGATGTATTTAATGGGCTAGCTCAGCACGCGTAGTCTGACTTCGAAAACAGCGACGTAAATAACGGCATATGTAACTGTCCTTAGAATGTATTGATTGAAAATCAAAATATTACTTTTGTTATGGAAAGTAATTATCCCGATATGAATCCAATAAGACAAGTTAACGTGTGTCTATAGCTGTTGAAAAGACACTACGTGAATTTGATTGATATTCTGAAAGTTATTCTTTTTCTAATCGAATATTTATTGTAATCCAAAATAGTATAGCATAAGATAAAACACTATTGTAAATAACCTAAAAAAATAAATAAAATATAGAATGCTATCCGTCAGTATGCTTCTAAATTCAATGGTTTACAGGTCAGCTAATTAAAACTGTAGTTAAAAGTAAATAAAAATAATAAATTACTTGTTAATGTTTCGAAATTTTAAAGGATTTGGTAACATAACAAAAATATCTACACGTTCGAAATCCTCGTGTGTCAAATTTTGGAAAGGTCTTGAATCTATTTCTTTTCAATAGTTTTATAACAGATATAGGCTGCTTGAATTAGTTAAATCGTTATGTATACAATAATTTACTCATCAAACGACTTCAGATCAAAATAAGTTGGAATAAAACGCAATAGTTTGAATAAAAAGCGAAATAAAAATGAAATTTTTGAAAGGTTCTTGTCAACACCGTCTTTATGATGCCAGTGACTTGTAATATACATCTTCAACTTAACTATAACGTATCACAGTCAATCATTACTGACTCATCGGTGATGTTGGCATAACACCTTACTGACAATGTTCAATCCCACAGTTTAAGTCGTTTCTTTAGGTAATTTCACTAACATCTTTGAAACTGTACTACAACATTAGGGTAAAGAGTGGCTGAAAAACTGATAGTGAGACTTGTCTTACATTGTGTAATTCATCTGCCAGACGTGATGTAGAACATGAAGAACTTGCGTCAAAACAAGAAAGGATAGCTGCGACTAAACGCACGTGTTTCCGAAGGCGTTGTTAGACCCACGTCTCTTCCCTGGGACGGCATTTTGAAACGGGAGGACTTATTTTTTTTAAGAACTGAAACAATAAAGTAATGGAAATATAGTCTAGCAATTTGTAAAATATAGTATAACACTCTGTTGTATTTATATGGTTGGCTTCTATATCTGAAACAATGGTGTACCAATAAATGTAGTGTAATAAAAGGTGTGCATGGCCGGATGATGCAAAAAACATTACGTTGCTGTTTTTTAACAATAGCATTTATTTATTTCACTACTACGTTTACTGCCGTATTTGTTGATTATTTCGGTTTTTATTCATTACAAGACACAAATAATACGAATCATTATTAGTGCTTGTTAAACAGCTTACCTCTCTTCATGAATCGCCCAAAAACACAACACACGTTGTTAAGTGAAAATTCATTCATGCTTTACTTAACTGTTGTGTGCGTCCGTTAGCAAATGTGTGTATATTTTTTCAGTATTCGGTAAATTGACAGTAGTTAGCAATGTGTGTGTTTATTTCTATTTGTTTACGTGACATAAATATTTAAACTTCGAGGCAAGTGCTACTTTCATTTTTACCGTGTTTTCTTGATTTATATATATATATATATATATATATATATATATATATATATATATATATATATATATATATGTATTTATGTTCTCTCTCCATCTTGCTTTAAAATATAGCATTTGAGTCATAAATATATCAAACACATTCTTCGTTTTAATTTACTTTTTAAAAATGTGTTTTGCCATCATTGCGATTACCAATGCGTTATACTGGCATGAACACCTATTTTCTCAATTTACGCGTACTTACATCAACTTATATAATGCCCGTTTTCGGCATTTAGCTTACACATTACAAATTACTTCGGTGTTATTTCATTTAATGACTTTCAGACTTCTACCGTAACGCATTTAAAATTATCGGTCTTATAGTCCAATACGTATTCCGATATACATAAGCGAATTATTTGGATCTAACACTTACTGTTATTACAGCGAGGGGAAACGCAATGCGACACACATCGGCTATTTTGCTGATGTAGACAATATTCGTCCGCTATCTCACGGACAAATTATTGTAACTGACAACTTTTAACCAATATAGACACAAATAGGCGATAAGTAAGGAGAATACTGTGTACTCAAGACACAACCCTTGTTTTATATTACAGTGTTTATAAATATCTTTAATTCTCAAAATAGAAATAACGAAAATGTATATATTCTACCAAGTGAAGGTCACACACATTTTCCGAAGATATAAATGTGACAGTGGAAGTTGTGTTACAATTTATTTTATAAAATAACACAATTCCATTAAAACTATGAATAATTTTCTTCTCGGAAATGGTTTATTTCTAGTTTTGTCCATTATTGAATAGAAATCAAAATGTATGTTCCCGGCCACTGATTATCCTTCATATTAAGGCTTGTCTTTTGTAAAACTCCTCCTATTTTCTCTCTTTTTACTGTTCTTCATTGGCCTTTTATGCTATCAAACACATTAAGTATGCTAACAACTAAATACGAAAAAGAAGATCAGTATAATGTATGCGTTGGCCTTATTTCTTAAACTCATTCTTGTTTTCTTCCTAATTTTACAGCGGCTTAGCTTGAGTTGATTATATATATATATATATATATATATATATATATATATATATATATATATATATATATATATATATATATTGTCATTGCTTATTAATTATTATTAGACTGTAGAAGGAGAAAAAGAGATGGAGACAAATATTAATCATACAAAATATTCGTAATAAGAGAATTCAAATATGCATAGACCAATGCGTTCAGAATGTTAAACATTTGGTAAATGCCTTATTGTGTACACTGAAGGCAGGTTGACTTGTCACTTTTTTAAAGAATATCGACGCTGCTGTGATCGCGAAAGCTGGGGTTTGGTGTTATGAGAACTGATACAAAAAATAGATTCCTTACTTTAAAACATAACTGAGCATTTAGTTTTAAAATCGTTAGAAAAATGCCCAGAATACCTAACCTCTGTAGGATTTTGCTGACACACTAACTTCAAAATTTTACTATTTGACTAATAAATCTAGATACAATTGATAATTTTGTAAGATACAATGAATGGAAAATATATTCAAACCAGAATTCTAAGTATGAATCACTACTAGTAAAATATGTCATATTTTAACTGTATTCAATAAACGAGAACTGTAATAATGGTACGAAATTACAAAAAAGGCTAAACACTTTCCCTTTAAAAATGTCGACAGCATATTTCAAAAGTAGTCATTTGTTACCACTTATATCTTTCATTACTTTAGTAGCAAGATACAAATTATCCAGAGTACCCCTAATACTATGAAATGCTACCTGGGAAAACTCCTGGTCATTAGTTACACAAAGTTCCATCAATTAACTTAAAGATGGCTCTAAATGGCAGTTTATTTTGATGAAGTTAACAGGCAATAGTATGTAACTCCCTTTTAAGTTTTTTTTTCTCTAAAGCTGAAATCTTTGCCTGTTTCACAACCAGTGTGTGCACTGGTATTGCCCACCAGATTTGCCTTAACAGTGTTTACACTGTTGTAATCTTCAAGAACAGCAGCAACATCCTCTGCTAGTAGTACATCAGTTGCACTAATGTTGGGTATCACTCTATGGGCGAAATATTTATTTGCAGTTCTTATCTCTCTGGTAAATGCTAAGTGTAGATATGGCCCCTTGCTGTTCTTAATAATTATTTCACCCTTTCCCCTGTAATCTCCTTTTAATACAAAGTGTCATTATCAACTCTACAATCAACTCCAATGCAGCTAATATGTTCATGTTCGTGGGCATGTTTTGATGGCTGGTTACATTCACTCTTACCTTTTCCCTATCTATTTCTGAGTTATTTATTATAATATATTTTAAATTGATGGTTGGATGAAGAAGGCGCATGTGCTGTAGGTCTAATAGAAAGGCATTAGCAAGACAAGTTCCAAAGGTTAGAAAAAATATCGCTTCTAATCAGTTCAATAGAATTTCTAGGATTTAAAAAAATGTATAAGATCCTTGAAACTGTCTCCCTGGCTCAAAACTGTCATCGGTTGTTTCTTCACTGGAATATGTCTTTGAAAATATTTCTGATGTAGAGGAATCAACATGTGAAGAATCTTGTTGCTGTCTGCTAATCTGTCTGTCTAATCTATCTGCTTCAACTGAAACATTTTCTGTATTTTTGACACCGTCTTGTCAATGGATCCGAATTAGAAACTTCCTTTTTGTCTTGTTTTCTCTATCTGATCTTTTAAATATTCTCTCTCTTCAATGGGAATCAGAAATTTCAAAATGTGCATGTGTTTAATAACAGATCTAGCATACATGACAAATATTAAGGAAAACATCACAATATTATTTACTAGAAAAGGAAGATTATCGGAAGTAAATTCATATTTTTCATTTAATTTAAATATTGAAAATTGGGGCATGAATTAGTTAAAATTTAAAAAATGCAAACAAAAAAAAATAGAAGTAATATTTCCTTCTTGTTAAGAGGAAAAGCGATGACTATATGCCTTGTTTGGCAATTGTGTATATTTCACTTTACAGGAAAGTCATCACATCTTAAAACAGACAGTTTGCAGCAACATGAAGAAATATCAAATACTTTGTCAAGCTGTTCCTTAATTATTTTCACTTTGGATACAGTAATAGATTTCCTGTTTATCAGTTTAGTTTTTTTAAAGCAACATATTTTTACCTTCTGCCCTATATAATATTCCCTTAACAAAGGCATGTGTGGGTTCACTGCTTGCCAAATATTGGTTATTTCCTTTGTAATCGATTTGGAAATATCATTATTTGAAAAGAAGGCATAAGTAATTCCAATGAAAAAAATAAACTGGATAAATTGTCGTAAAGTTGGGAGTTCACTTTTATAAAGATGGACCACAACATATTTTGGAAATCTTTCTAAAATAAATGTAATGTAAAAGGAATCACACAATTCATGACCATAACACTAGAAAAAGTACCCTAAAATCTAAAATATTGGGTAAAAATACATCACCAAAAAGGAATTCTCTAGCGACATAATCGGTAATTTTACACAGAAAGAAAATGGTCTATAAAAAATGCAAAAACACGTGTTGGGTATTTTTTTAGGTGATCATTTTACGTTAAACTTATATGATAAAGTATTCCCCACTCGAAAATCTAATATATTTCTTAAAATACAAAAAATGGATTTCTCTACCGACATAACCGTAAGTTTACACCAAAGAAAAAAGGTTCGTAAAAATGCAATAACAAGTGGTGAGTAATAACTTTAACCGAGCCAAGAATTAGATTAACTTTTATCGAGTATAGCATAGCGACATCTTTTAATACAATGCTGAAACATTGCGGTATTTTAAAACAAACTCAATTCATACAATTTAATTTGAAACACGACAAAAATACAGGAACGAAACTGTATTACTTACCTAAAAATGTAAGTATACTGTAGGAATAAATCCAATGTAAGAAAAAATCCAATTCAAAGTCAATACCCTGAAAGGGGCCGAGGCAGCAGTCGGGGGTGGGTTGCAAAAGGAATTGCTCCCTTAGCGACCTAAATAATAGGTCCGATTACAATATGTAATGGGGCTGAGAACGGATTTCTCTGCAGGAGTAACGATCCAGTGTCTTGTCTATAGTGAGTAGAATAAAGTACAAATCTGGTCACCACCAAGCTCTGGAAAACAATAACATTTCAACTTCAATCAACACACCGGTGAGAGGTAGAACTTCTATTTATAGGCTTGTAAGAACCTGCCACCCCCCATCTTAACATCTGTAAATATCACCTCTTTATCTCTGCTCATGTTGGTCTTATCGCCACCCCCTTGAAGGCCGGCACCAGCAAACAGTATGTATCACTTTGTTTTTTTTTCTACAATACTTTCCTCAGCGGAGAAAAACACAGGCGTTTGAATTAACGCCAGCTACACTTAAAATATACAATTATCTAGATTAAACAAGCTTTTTTTCATTCTATTGCAAATAATTACATTTCTTGCATAAAAATACAAGATTACTAATTATAAAAGTCCAACAGATGTCAGTATTTCATACAATTCATAAACAATAACAACAGCGTGAATTTAAAACGGTGTAAACTTACATAATAACCAACAAGAAAGTTCCAGAGACACTATTAATAAACACACTATATTTATTTATTTTTATTAAAATAAAGACATTTTTCGGTTTAATCATGTTATATTAATAATTAAAATTAGTCTAATGTGTTTACTACTGAAGTATCACGAACTCTGAATTCCATGAGAAAAATATGAAGCGATCTTTTATGCCGTGACTTACGTGAACAGTAAAATACTGTGTTCACTAAACACTATATTTGATCTCCATTTGTCCCTTACAAGTTAATATTTTTAATTATTTATACTCCTTATTTATTTTTATTTGATTTATTGAGAACAATGTAAATAATATAGTTGACAAAATCTTAATTCAATGACATTTACACATTTTTATTTCGCACATGTACGGAATTTTTTGACGGCGGTAAATATTTCACTAATCACAAGCGAAATCGCTAATTTCCAACCTTTAAAGTCGTTTCCCCACTTAACAGTAACGATTTGAGAAAAATATGGTGTGTCGCTATTTATTATGCCAAACTCCAACCATCAGTACCATCGCATTACCATGGTTCCACAATCGACCTGCCATATCGTACCATATCCTTTTCAGCTCAGTATTATCACATTGAAAAAAAAGTGCTGTAAATAGAAAACAACATTAGCGAACATGTAATTAGTAGGCAACGCTAGCAGTCAGTTTGATTAGACGAATATATGTTACGAGGGTCTATTTTTATATAATTTATAGTTTACTGACCTATTTAGACTGCCTACTTTTTTTATTCGAGCAAGGGACACACTGTGTATATTTTTGGATATCAGTTACACTAACAGGATGATGTCATAAAAACGATGCTTTTTCTGGCATATGAAACTATTCAGATTCTAGCTATTTTTATAACATAGGTTTATGGGCAGAAAGATTTTAAAAATAAGCATGTTAATTATTATAGAATAATTTGTTTTTCTATGTGTATGCGTATCTAAAGAAGGCCGCATTAAAATGACTGCATGCCAATTGTTTACTTTGAACCTGTCACTCAATTTCTCGCCCATCTCCTTACTATAAGCTTAGCTTAATTTGGAATGTACGCCCACTTACAATGAAAGGGACTTCTATTCCCTGCCATCATTATCCTAGCTTTATCACGAAAATAACCGTCGTAGCTTCAAGTTGAGATATTTATTATAGGATACATTCTGTGTTTTGTGTGTTATTATAAGCTAGCTTATTTGTGCTATTGGTTTCACCACTAAATCGTAAAAGTTACACTGATGGAATCACATAATAATACACACGCTTACAACCCCAAACGCGTAAATTAATGTATAAGCAAACACATATATTATGAAAATATCGACTCCTCATATATATATATATATATATATATATATATATATATATATATATATATATATATATAGATTTAGATTTTTCACTTATAAAATAGATCATTCAGTGAAGACCGGGGTTGTTCCAATAAAAAACAAGCTCGATGATACTCGATTACAGAGTACAGAGCATTTATATTTGATTTTAAATGCTCTGTACTCTGTAATCGAGTATCATCGATTGTTCTTCCTTGCTTTTTAAGTTTGACTTTTTATTTTTATTTTTATTTTTTTTCCTCTTCTCTTCTTAAGTGACCTCAACTATTACAACGCCACATTGTGTTTTGTCGGCAGTTGAAACCAGTATTCCAGACATTTAATTTCCCTGATGATCTGCCAAGCAAGTAACTGCTTGGTAGTGAAACACGTGTAGGAAAAAACATTTAATTTGAATAAATAGTATTTGTAAGAAAAAATATCTTTAATGGTGATCATTGGTGTCTTGAAAGGAATGCTTTGGTAAGCCTTCATAAAATCAAATATATATATATATATATATGTGTGTCTGTGTGTGTGTGTGTGCGTGCGTATATATATATATATATATATATATATATATATATATATATATATATAATTATATATAATACGAATAATGTCATCTTATGATACACATTAATCAAGTATGGTGTGGATATCATGGGTAGATAATGATGAATAAATATTTGGAATGGCTATATCGAGTTTTCATTATTGCTAGCAGAAACTATTTCATTAGAATCTATAAGGATATACAATTAAAATAAATGGCCGAAGAAAATTTATCGAAACATAAATATTGGGTATCCATTAAGCATATTTTCTGTTGCCCGTTAATATATGTGGCAATATATTCAGCACGATACACAGAGATATTTAAAAATAACCATAATTCTTCATTTGATATATATGTATATATATATATATATATATATATATATATATATATATATATATTGTTGTGGTGGCAACCACTCATTTGCATATACGAATAACGTTACACTTTAAATAGCAAGCCTAGGTTGGCCTTAGTGTGTGTTACCTAAATGCCACCGGAAGTGACGCCGAAAGGCGTACATGTCCTCCCACCAAGACTCTCTGACTCGACACCTTCATTTGTACATACTGTAACTATACCTTTTCTTTAATACACTTATTATTGCATTCTCCTTGTTGTTTACGTCTTCATTGTATTCCTCACTAATTATTGTTCAACCTTGCAACCACAACAGTTGGCGACGAGATATGAAGCGTCAAATATAACAGTTTGACAAAGAACTATAAAAAAAAGGTACAATGCAAAGTGTTGACGAGCAAACGGATTTTACGCTAAAGAAAAGTTTCAACTTAAGTGAAAAAAAAAATCGAACGTGGCAAAAGCGACAATTTACGCCGTTTTCTGGGAATCCGACTTGCAAACGAATGTAGAAGTGAATTTTTTTTTTGTCGCAAAACGACAAATCTGTTTTGTATTACTAAAGGACCAACTTGCAAACGAAAAGCGGATTTTGTTCTGTCGCAAAACGATTGGTCAGACTCGTATTACGAAAAGCAAGGAAGTAACCTACGAAAAAAAAAAGTTCACCATCATGCAATTTTTACAGGCACAAGCTGACCGCGAGGAAAGACAAAATGAACGTTTTGCTTAAACACTGGAACTACTAAAGAGTAATCGAGAAAATGTCGACAGTGTTAATTTCTCCCATACAACTATCTTTAATAGTATGGACACATTTAATTATGTGCCGGAGGAAGGAAAGACTTTTGAAGCATACTATACAAGATACGAGGATGTCTTTCAACTGGACTGCAAAAATTGGCCAAATAGCCAGAAAGTGAGCCTCTTACTCAGGAAATTGGGTACATCAGAACACAGCAAATTCATAGATTACATATTACCTAAAAAAACTGCGGAATTAGAGTTCATGGAAGCTGTGAAATTACTAAAAGAATTATTTTATCTAAATATATCTCTTTTTCATAAAAGATGGCTGTGCATGAATCTAAGAAAGATGGACAACCAAGATTATTTGACATACGCATCAGTTGTCAATAAAAACTGCGATAATTTTAAGCTTGCGGAACTAACGGTAGAAGATTTTAAATGTCTAATCTTCGCACAAGGGTTAGTTTCCACGAAAAATGCAGAAATACGCAGACGAGTGTTGTCTAAGCTGGAATCTGAGCAAGATTTAACCCTCCAGAAACTAGCAGAGGACTGTGAAAGGGCCATTACACTAAAAAAGGATTAAAAAAATATAGAAGAATCCGGAGTGGCATATGTAAGAAAAGTTAGAAAACCATACACACCAACCAAGAACTTTACAAAGAAAAGCAATCGAAATGAAACGGGATATTACAATCTTAATAACCATAAATATAGGACAGAATATAACAAGCCTCTTCCTAGATATAACTGTAAGAGATGTGCAGAAAAGCATTGGGAATCAGATTGTCCTTATAAAAAGAAAAAATGCTACATTTGTAAGAAGGTGGGACACAAAAGCGATTGCTGCAGATATAAAGATTACACCAGAAAGAGAGTACAGCAAACAAAATCAAATACCAAATTAGACAAAGCTCGGCGAAAATACGTAAAAGTGGAAATATTTAAAACACCAATAAAGTTACAACTCGACTCCGGCTCCGATATTTCTATTATAAACCTGAATAAATGGAAAAAGTTGGGTAAAAAACCAACCATGATGAAAACGAGTAAATCAGCCCGGACGGTAACTGGTGGTGGTATGAAATTTGAAGGAGACGTTGTCCTTCCGATAAAATTAAAAGGGATTACGAAGAAATTAAAAATATTCGTACTGAAAAATTGTGAAAATCTGTTTGGAATAGATTTAATTGAGAAATTTGGACTATGGGATAAGCCAATCAATGCATTCTGTAAAAAAATAGAATGTTCTTCTCCAACAACAGTAAATATAAAAGACGATTTAAAAGAATTATTTCCTGAAGCATTCACGACTAACTTAGGTCGCTGTAATAAATTCAAGGCCTCGTTTGAACTTAAAGAAAACGCCAGCCCAATTTTTAGAAAAAAGCGAAACGTTCCGTTCGCTGGGTTGGAAAAGATTAATAAAGAATTAGATAGATTGGAACAGACAGGAATTCTATCAAAAATAGAACACAGTGAGTGGGCAGCCCCCACCGTATACGTAAAGAAAAAGAATGACGAAGTTAGAGTGTGCGCAGATTTTTCGACCGGGGTCAACTCCCTATTAAAAGATCACCATTACCCTCTACCAAGCCCAGAGGAAATATTCACGAAGTTAAATGGTGGTAATATCTTCTCTAAGAGAGACTTGAGCGACGCATATTTGCAAATACCGGTCGAGGAAAATTGCTCAAAAATACTATGCATCAATACGCATAAGGGATTGTACAAATACAACCGATTGCCTTTTGGCATCAAAGTAGCGCCTGCCATTTTTCCGCAAGCGATGGACACCATGCTAAGTGGTATTGAGTGCGCATGTGCATACCTGGACGACATTGTTGTCAGGAGCAAATCCCTACAAGAACATAAGGAACATTTGAAACAAGTATTTACTCGAATACAAGAATTCGGCTTTAAAGTAAAAGAAGTAAATGTGACTTTTGTATGAGCGAGATTAAGTATCTTGGACACATAATACACTAACATGGACGACGTCTAGACCCAGACAGATCTGCGGCAATAAAAAATATGCCAGCACCTGATAACGTAACAACCTTGCAGAGTTTCTTAGGACTCGCAAATTATTATCAATCTTTTATTGAAGGAATGCATAACTTGCGAGCCCCCTTAAATAATCTGCTTAAAAAGGATACACCTTGGAACTGGACGCAAGAATGTCAAACCGCTTTTGACAAAATAAAGAGCGCACTAACCTCCGAATTATTCTTAACGCACTTTGACACAAAATTAAAAATAGTCGTCGCTAGTGACGCTAGTTCCCACGGCTTAGGAGCATGCATTCAACATATTATGCCGGATGGGTCTAGAAAACCAATAGCGCACGCTTCGAGAACGCTGATACCAGCCGAGAGGGCATATTCACAAATCGAAAAAGAAGCATTGAGCATACTCTTTTCCGTGACTAAATTTCACCGATATTTATTTAGTAGACAATTCTTACTTGAAACCGACCATAATCCGTTAGTCACGATCTATGGATCAAAAAAAGGATTGCCGGTATACACCGCAAATAGATTGATGCGCTGGGGTACAATCTTACTTAATTACGATTTCCAGCTACAACATCTAGCATCAAAAAAGATTTGCCATGCGGATGGACTGTCAAGACTGATACCACGGAAACACAATCTGGAAGAATCAGTCATTGCAGCAATTCGGACAAATGTTGAAGTAAAAAATATGGTAGCAAACATCATTAAGGAACTACCCGAAACTTTGTCGGACATTAAAAGGGAAGCCGAGAAAGACGAATACATAAAGGACATAAAAGAGAAAATTATAACGGACACAAAGGTGCAGGAAGTTTTCTCCATATGTAACGATGTGTTACTGTACAGTGAGAGAGTGGTAATACCCAAAACATTGCAGAATAGGATGTTAAGAGATTTCCATACGGGACATCCGGGGATAAATCGAATGAAGTCGTTAATGAGAAGCTACGTGTACTGGCGTAACGTGGACACTGACATAGCAGCAACAATAAATAAATGTAAAGGATGCCAGTTAGCAGCAAAATCCCCACCTATAGTACACACACCTTGGCCGAAAACCGACCAACCATGGTCGAGAATCCACATGGACTTCGCTGGTCCAGTAGGAGAAAACTATTATTTTATTGTAGTGGATAGTTACACAAAATGGCCGGAGGTAATGCGTTGCAGGAATCCAACGACGAACAACTCAATAGGGTTCCTACACGAGTTGTTTGCAAGATTCGGTGTACCAGACACACTGGTCACTGACAACGGAACGCAGTTCACATCCGCAGAGTTTAAGGAATTTTGCGACACGTTCCGAGTGAAGCACATCACGACTCCGCCGTATCATCCAAGGTCGAACGGCCTTGCGGAAAAGTTCGTGGACACGCTAAAACGAGCGTTAAAGAAATCCATTGGAACACCAACAGAAAAAGCTTCGCAACAATTATTGCAAGTTTATAGGATCACACCACATCCTAGTACACCATCAAACATATCACCAGCTGATCTAATGTTTGCAAGAAAGGTAAAATCAGCGTTTGATAAACTGTTGCCAAGTCAGGCAATTATCCGAAACACTACACACACGAGAAGAAAGAAATATAACTCGGGAGATCGAGTATATTTTAAGTGCTACAAGAATAACACATCTTACTGGGAATGTGGAGTAGTGGATAAACGCATTGGTTATTGTACATATATGATTACAGGTCCACAGAGTATACATAAAAGGCACCTAAATCAGATAAAAAAACGTCATATCCAAGATGATGATTATACGACAACAGTCGAAGAGGAGGAAACCATAGATATCATATACGAATCCTTTAATTTGGAACCGCCTCAATATACACCTGAACCCCGAGGATCAGGTAGGAAAAGAAAATTTAATGAACCATTGATGGTAAACCCAAAACGAAAAAGATATTGAAATCTGTGTGACTTCAAATCTTGGGAGGGGGGTGTTGTGGTGGCAACCACTCATTTGCATATACGAATAACGTTACACTATAAATGGCAAGCATAGGTTGGCCTTAGTGTGTGTTACCTAAATGCCACCGGAAGTAACGCCGAAGGGCGTACATGTCCTCCTACCAAGACTCTATGACTCGACACCTTCATTTGTACATACTGTAACTATACCTTTTCTTTAATACACTTATTATTGCATTCTCCTTGTTGTTTGCGTCTTCATTGTATTCCTCACTAATTATTGTTCAACCTTGCAACCACAACATATATATATATATATATATATATATATATATATATATATATATATATATATATATATATATATATATATAGTGCCTAAAATGAGTTCATTTACTGTTGTTACCCAACACTTTCTTTCCTATGTAGTTTAATATCAACACTAAATATAACCTTCTACTTCTTGTTTTTCTTCTTCTTTTCTTCTTCTTCTTATTATCATTATCATTATCATTATTATTATTATTATGATAATTATTAGTATTGCTATTGAGTTATGTTTTAAAAAAATAGATTAAAATTGTTCTAATTAGATCAATGTCAGAATGTTCTCACCAAATAACATTTTAACATTTCTAACTCGTACCGACACTCTCTTTCCTGCTGTATTGTTTCATGCCCCACGCATATTTTATACAGTTTGTATTACGTTCACCGCTCTTACTCTGCCTCCCTTCATTAACAGGTGAATCTAATGAAAAAGGCAAACATTAAAAATTGGAATACTTTATTAGAATCAAAAGTAAATGGCACCATACATATTAGTACTATGTTTCCTGTAGCTTAAAGGAAAAAGAGAAAATTTTGTATATGTAAATAAAATAATAATTTCTAGAAGTAATTGATTACATATCATGTACTTAGATTAGTATTATTTGTCTATATTGTGAGTGCGCTTAAAATTGTGACCACAGGCACATATACATACAAATATGAGGGTGTAGATATATTGCTTTCTGTGGCAAACGTCTGTGCCAGTGAGAGTAAAGAGGGAGCTTAGCTAAAGTAAATTGATGTGTCGAATGAGCTCATTAGCAGATTTCTCTCAACATCTAAATTCGAACCATTTCATCTGACATTTTAAGATACCAACGTGTCCATTCTGAGATTTCGCCTACACACTCAATATAACTATCACTATTTCGGTAGATGACTTACAGCCAGATGAGTTTTATTTAACGAGATATCTATTTAAGTCCATTGTGTCTGCAGGTGACTTTTACTGGTGTCTCTGAATCAAATTACAATATCTTTATGATACTGCAGAGGTGTGTATATGTGTCAATTTGCTAGATGTTATTGCTTTCACCAAGACGGTATATTCGGTACGTTAGGCTCGGTATTCAACATGATAAAAATCAGGATATTAGTTAAAATATTTTAAAATCTGATGTATGGAGCATGTTATCTTGTAACTAAACTGCCGATTTTTTAAACTATCCATTCGTAACTCTCAGTGCTGGTGATATTTCTCAACCAGTCATTAATTTGCATGTTTCACACTAGACACCTTCCATCTAAAGACTAATTTTTTTAAGAACTTTTATGCTCAATGAGTTCATAACGCAGTTGCATTGTAGTTACACTTTTCATCAGCTTTACACGGTGTAATCATAAGCATATCGTGATTCTAGCAAGTTTGACAATTTTGCGATGTAGATATTATTTTTTTGAATTCTCAATTGTATTTCATGTGCTATCTTTGCATGGCTAAACTGAGTATGCTGTTTTACACAACGTACTGTTTTTACTCAGTGTAATGTTGTTACTTTATCATTATGTTCAAGGTGTTTAACTGGGACATGTTAACCTACAGCTACTTGCTATAGGCGATCTCGTCAGCCCATATGCTACATAAGACAAGCGTATAGTTTTTAATTCTTAAAGCCTAATTGTGTAGCAAAGTGTAGTATATGTGTTTATTCTGAACTTAATATGTTCTGTCCACGGTCAGTGAAGAAGAGTCCTTGTATATTGAGGCAGTTTTAATTTTTTTGTTCCAATCTAGAGTGCTATTTTGTGAAGACCTTCATTACCTGCGATTAAAAACTGACCTTGTCTCTACTTCCGTCCTCGTGCGAAAGCACGTAAAACTGACACGTTGTAATTAAAATAAAAGCTTACTCTATTATTAGGCTAATAATAACGACATTTTTTTGCAGTTGAGACTTGCAACTTTAGTAAATGTGCCCTAGAATCTCAAATGTTGTATCTTATTTCCGTTTTCTGTCAGTAAGTTGATTTGTATTTTACGTTTACTATTTTTCAATAATGATTAATATTTTCAAAATCATTATAAACAGAGTTTATTTTAATAGTTCTGTCGATTATGAAAATATTCCCGCATATGTGCGTAAAAATCGTGTTCATGCCATTAATCAAAATACATTTTCTGTCTATGAAGCTGAAGTTTTAAAAAGCATTTTCGTTTCGTCTATAAATTAATTTTATATTGTATTCTCGTTCATATAACATGGGTTTTAAAATAGCATTCACCTCATTAAACTTGCAGACGTAACAGTCACCTTATATGAATGTTTACTCTGTGTATTCTGACCATATTTTATCATTTACGTGAAAATAAAAGTAAAACAAAATTGCTTAGATAATTGCGCTTCGTATAACATTTTTTTAAATTATTAATTTTCATTATAGAAACTTAATTTTAAGCCAATACAAGTCTCTTTATTTAATTGTATTTTTCATATTCCGTTTCAATCAGTGTGTCAAATAGAATTAAGATACAATTTACTGAAGTAATGGATAAATTATGTTAAGTGACGCCTTTTCTAAGAAGAGACGGATGCTGATATTTTTATTTATACATGTGTACGAACATTGTCATCATCGTGGTTGTTATTATTCTCCCAAATCATCAGTTATCGTGTTATCCACATATATGTGACACTCTTATTCCAAGAATAGTAATTCATTACCATTATCGAGCAGATTTAATAATGTCATGCTAATGATGCATTCCCTACTGTTTTTGATATAGACTCAAGACTAAGGGTTAGTTAACAAAAGATCTCTAACCATAGATAAAACACAGGGATCTGATGAAGGCCACAGAAATATCAGCTGAAACAAAAACCAATAAATTACTTGATTTCATTACATAAAAATCATCCGATACTTTTTGCACAGTTTCTGAATACTCACTTATTTTCATATTATTCGCTGCTTTGCTAATCTTTCAATTTTTAGCAAAGGAAGCTCTAGATCGCTCAGGATTTGATCAGTCCAGCGCTTTGGACGCCTACCATAATGTATTTTAGCAATAAAGTCTACCGTGGATGCTCAGTGTTCATTGCTTGCAGAATGATCAAATCAGTTCATTATTTTATAGCTTACACTGATGTATTTTTTTAATTTTAAGAGGGTTGAAAGTGGACTTATTTTTACTTTCCGCAGCCTCGTAACACTCGCTTCCTTATTTTGCCCTTTATTCCTCACATTTCATGACTTATTTCTCTGACAAAATGGATATAATTGATGTCTTCTGAGTCGGAATCTATCCATATCACACTTATCGTTAGCGAGATTTTGGTTTGTGAAGTGGTATTCTTTAGCTCCTTAATCAAATGGATTCATGGCTTGTCTGGCAATATTTCTATTTAAAAAAGGATTCATTATAAAATGGATCTTAATAAACGCTTTTCTCAAATTGATTACTTGTCTAGTAGAACTATGTATGTTATCTAAACTTTTAATTCAGTGACAATTATATGATGTTTCAATATAATGTGCACATCTATATATGTTATTATTTAATTCATGCCGTTAAGATTATAACGTATGACATGAATATTTCTTTCCATGAAAAGTTATATCTACGCTACTCGTATATGATAAGAGTGAATTTAAAATGATATGTATATATTTTACACACACATTTTACAAAATGGTTAAGTATGTATAAAATATATTGATATATTTCCCAGTGTGATTTTATAAAACAAATATTTAAAGTGTTATGAATTTACGTTTCCTGCAAATCATTCAAAAGGAAATGAAAATCTATTATATAACACATCACTAAATAAGGTGTGTGCCTTCCATAAAAATGGCGCCGATGATAAAGAAATTAGATTACAAATACAATTATTGAAGTGAAGTCGATTTTGCATTTTTTCAAAAGAATGCAAAACTCCGAATTTCGTGTGTTTATAAAGCATTGGTTTCTAATGGGGATCGTACGATTCAAGCATAGCAATTGCTTTATACGTGTTATTTGATCACCTCGTCGTCAGTAGCAATGGTGAGAAGGGTTTATTCTGACGTGAAACGCTGTTGTACAGACGCAAATAGTGTGTCTTAACGCCGTTGCCCAAATTCAGAACTTGCCCCGGGAAGCATAAAAAAACGTCCACAAACTCGTTTTAGCCGATCGTAACTTCATATTAAATTATACACCAGAGGATTTGAATGTATCAGAAAAAAATTCACCGATTTGATGAAGGATGTGTCAACAGGAAAGCTGTGTTCAAATTGAGCGCCGAGTTTGCGCAAAGGCGATCATAAAATAACGTCGACGATTCACAGCGTTGTTTGCAACTGATTCAAGGCGAAAACAAATAATATTTTGTGACAATATGTAAAAAAGGAGTAACTATTTATTAATTATTTCACCCGCAGTTAAATCCGAAATCAGTAGAGTAGACATTAGCAGGGGCAGCCGTACAAAGAAAGCAAAATGTTTTTGAGAAGCGTGATTTGTTCATCAGTTACCTTGAGAAAATAAAGAATTATTGTATAGTGAATATTATATAGCGTTATGCAGGGTTCATATGACAACATTATATAAAAAAATGCACGAAATTAATACAAGACATATGTGCTCTTTCACCAAGACAATGCACAGTGTAACAAGTGAATTGCAACGATACAAAACAGCATAACTTGCACTTCGAATTGCTTCCGCACTCGCGCTATTCTAGAAATATATCCCTCAGCGAATACTGGTTGTTTGCAGACCGCAACGAATGCTCCAGGGAAATAGAGTTTGCTCCAATGACGACGTAATATCTGAAACTAAGGTGTACCTCGAAGCCAAATACAAATCGATCGAGAAAAAAAAGCAATCAATTGTTAGAGAGACGTTGGCATTAGTGTATAACGCCACTAGTGGTTGTTCTATTTTATGTCCGATACGTATTCAGTGTGTTGTTATGTAGCTAATGTATATATATATATATATATATATATATATATATATATATATATATATATATAAATATATATATATATATATTAACTCACTTTTGCGTATATAAAAGGAAGTCATGAACACGTCTCATCAGCATAACGAACCATTGACAAGGATCGAACTTACGATATTACTATCTGCAGCCTGGCGTTTTGCAGACACCATGCCGATATATGTACGATTTTTTATCTGAATAATGTTACGTAGTTTTCGGGCTATCGATTTCACTGGCGCGAAAAACATGTATGTTTACTTATTATTTCCCACTTCCTAAGCGGTAAAGAATATTGTATTGGGTCACATTTCTCCTAACGGGACGCTCTATTGTATATATATATATATATATATATATATATATATATATATATATATATATATATATATATATATATATATATATATATATATATATATTAATTGATGTTAACCTTGAAAGGAATATATGGTTACGTGTTTCTGGATATAAACCGTCATAAGCATAGCTAACCTGGGCAGCGATCGAAACTTAGATGTTATTGCATGCAGTCTGTCGTTTTGTCCCTAGACAAAAAAAACCTCGCGTAAATAGTATAGGATTCGAATCTCCATTATGTTTTTTGTTAAAAAGGTAAACCACTGTTCCCCAATAAAAGTAAATGTGATCCAAGAATATACGTAAAACTTAAGATAAGATGACTATGATTTGTACACTATTATGTGTATATGTAATGCTCAATCAATTCGAAGCGTAAATTAACGCAAACCACTCCTAAGTTCCATAATAATGTTGAATAAGCCATTGGTTATTTCGTATGTGCCAATAAATATAAATAAGTAGGAATTGTTTCTGAGAGTTTTTTATTGAGGGGGTGTGGGGGTTTAAAAAATTTAAACATCATTGAATAAGCGTGACGGAAATGTTATTTAAATAGATTTATTTTAAATGTTGACGAATGAAACATGTTTTTGTTAGTTTAAATAACAATAACAAATGTTACTATGATTCTTTAAACGTAAAGTTTATTTTTTAATAAATTTACTTACTAGGCGTGTGGTATTTTGTAATGCAGCGCATGATATTTTAGTTTAAACGAAATCGGTTATTCCATAAGGTATAGGTGTCTTCGGAATAGTTGTGATGAAATTACGGTAATCTGTTATGTGTAATGTTTCACTTAAACGGTTCCGAATAAAATACAATCTGGTTGTATTTTTAGTGGCGGCTAGAGTAAATAATTTGCAGTGAGTAAGTATAGTGACCGCTGTCTATATGGATGTTGCATTTGAGAGAGTAAGTGATGTATGAATAAATATAGTAATTACGATATGTTGAAGAAATTTTCCCAAAGGTGCTGTAAACACGCTTGAGTGACTATGGCTATTGCAGTGGGTATTAAACAAGTATAGGATATATGCAATACTCTCGTCGAAAGTAAAGGAGGGCACTAAACTACGTTATATATAGAGAGAGATACAAAGCGAGATATACAGAACAAAATGTTGTAACATGACCCAATCTTTCTTCACAGGACACTTAGAGTAGCAGAACTACTCCCATCGTGTATACACTTTTATATTTTAGGTACACTTTTTTGTTTGTCTCTCTATAAACAGCGATACAAATACATAGTATGCTTTATTATATATATATGTATGTATGTATATGTCTCTCTCAATATATACATATACATATACACGTGCACATATTAATATAGATATACATATATATACGTATACATATATACGTATACATATTAATATATATTTACATATATATACGTATACCTATATATATATATATATATATATATATATATATATATATATATATATATATATATATATATATATATATATATATATATATATATAAACAATAATATTTTTATGAATAAATATTAAATATTTAAGTACCTAGAGACATCGATGTCTCATGCTAACGCAATCTTCAGTCTAGGAACTAATTCTCAACGGTCAGTGGGCGCAAACCCCGAACACACATCGCCACTGATTCGCAGTCGAGGATCTTACCCGCAGGTCATTGCCAACTAGTTAGTAAATAGAGAGGAGTTTTAACTGTAAATAGCGGAATTCGGTGACTACTCACAAAGCAGCTAGAGTGATCAACGAAACGTCGGACCATGCATATTTTTATATATATATATATATATATATAAAGAAAAGTACTCCTACATCGATGCTCTTTTCGTCGATATTGAGCGGATTCTGAGGCCGTAGATATTTAAACCAAAAATGCAATATATGCCTAGAAGAAACAATTCGTATACTTCAGTAGAAACATAAGAGCATACATAATGAAACAAGTTAATTAATCTCTAAATAAAGAGATATTCAAGATCAACACGCTAAAAAGGCGCCTATGTATACTTCAAATAAACCCACAACATACAATGCAACACATTTGTCTACATTATTATAGCCGTACTTTTATATAAACATGATGCAAACTATGGTCTACACCAAAGAAACATATACTATAAGACTTATACATTTCCTCGAACTTCAGGCCAGGATCTATCTAGTACGTATCTAATAAGTGTCAGACAGCACCTCATTGACTGATATAATATGTATTATCTATTTATTATTTGTGCTTTGAATTTGTATTTTGCCCTCTGGCCGAAAGGAATCCTACCAAAGACCATACATTCGGCTAGAATCTACGATGTTATACATATATATATATATATATATATATATATATATATATATATATATATATATATATATATATATATATATAAGTTGACCTTAAGTAAAGTGTATGCAGCCTGAAACCTCTCGGTTCTCTTATTTGTTTTCACTAGTCCTTACATGGCATGAACAGGGTTTCTGGTATAGAGGTTAGTGCCCTGTTTTCTGGGAAATAATTTATCGACCTACCCTTTATCGTCAGCTAGCTTGTTACAATGAAGTAGTATATATTTCGCTATTTATACCAAGTGGCTCTATACATATATAATATGTTTTAATAATAGACACACGGAAAACAGGTTAGAATGCAGGAGAAAAACAAAAAAAAACAAGAGATTTTACCGGTTCCGTTCGTATTATCGAACGTCTTCTGAAAGAAACTGCAGATTTGGAAAAAAATTTATTTTATTTTGAAGACACACACATGGGAGAAGGAAAAGATGATCCGATTGGACCATATGACAAGATGCTTACCTATATTGACATATAATTTGATAAGTAGTTGACATATTCCTCTTTATTTCTCATTCTTTTTTATACCTTCATCCATTTTCTTTTTCTTATCGATTTTCGCACCCACCGATCTAGCATATAAGGGGGTAGGCGTAAGGGGTAAAGGCGATAAGAAGAAAGAAGACAGAGAAACTTCCCTCTTATCGCCTTTACCCACTCCGCCTACCCCTCTATGCTATCTCAGTGGAAGCGAAAATGGAAAAGAAAGGGAAAATGGATGAAGGTATGAGAAAGAATGAGAAATAAAAAGGAATATGTCACCTACTTATGAAATCATATTTCAATGTAGCTAAGGCTCTTTTCAAATCTTCACTTTTTCTGATTACGTTCGATAATACGAACGAAACCGGTCAAATCTCTTGTTTTTGTTTTTCTTCTGCATTCTAACCTGTTTTCCGTGTGTCTTTTTTCAAACATTTTCTCTACCACGGCATTTAATTTTTATGACTTATCGTGTACCTTAAGCCAAATATATAATATATATCATATATATATATATATATATATATATATATGATAATTATTGAAATTTCAACGTAATTTGTGTTTATTCTAAAAATATATCTATATTAATGATATATATATATATATATATATATATATATATATATATATATATGCACACTCTTAATTTTCCCTTCCACTTTTAACTATATATTTACTGATATATTTCTTTCAGTCGATGATCTATCAATCATATGGCAGTATGTATCTACTATCTATTTAATCATTCTTATTCGTCTTCTGCCTTTTGAATTGTCTGCCCCTCTCTCATTCTCTAGTTCTCTCTCTCACTGTATATATATATATATATATATATATATATATATATATATATATATATATAGGTATATGCATATATATAGATATATATTTACATACATATATACATATATGTATATGTATATTTATAATTATATTGTTAATATTGGGTGGATAGTAATATTTGTCATATGTATAATGGTGCCAAGCTCTATCATTCTTTTTTGCTATACATAACCATACAATCGTTTATATATATATATATATATATATATATATATATATATATATATATATATATATATATATATATATATATATATATATATGTTTCGACAGAAGCTCAGTTGGGACGATATTTTGAGGTGGTACAATATGTATATAACAATAGTCAAACTTGCAGAACACAGTATATCCATGTTCCAATGCACACACATATATATGTGCACCCTTTTTCTGTATTGTTCAATGACAGCCATTTTAATACACAGAAACACACACGCATATCCAGGTTATAGTCATGTAATCAATAAAAATATGAGTTATTTATTAATTAACATTTTATCTAATAGTAAATAATAGCAGTTTTGCACAGCAGTATACTAACTTAATATACGCATATACATGTTAATAATGTTTTATTATATATGCTTTATTGACTGATAATGATGTATCTATATTAATATACATGTGCATATATCTATCGGGACATTTCTATTTTGAAAGCACCGCATGTGCGCGTATAGGCACGTTTATCATTATGTGAATATTACATTGCTATGCAACAATTGCATAATCAGACGCGCCCTTTGCTACCATGCATGGGAATGATCAAGTGTAGCTCGATATTCCCAAAGTGAGTTTCGTTGGTGTGTACGATATATCACAAAATTGGAAAAAGTCATGATGGGCCCAGGGCTGCGGTGGGCGTGTTATTTGACTGTAGCAAATTCAAACGTGAGTGGGGACTGGAAGGGAGGCTTGCCCGCCTGAACATGGAAAGTTGCGGCGATCGTTGGCGCCATTAGCCTTTCACATTGCCAACCTGGCAATGAGATTTAATACACTGAGTGATTAAAGATGGAAGAGGGTTGTATTATTAAAGCACATAGAGAAAGGGAAGAGAATAGTGTGTGATAGAAGAGGTTTTATTTGATAGCCGGTTTGAACAGCAACTAGGAACATATATTAAACTGCGTTCATTCAATAATGAAACTGTTATTTAAAATTTAAACTTGACATATAAACGAAATTGCTATTGTAAACTTAGAGCTTGGTGGCTTAAAATAAATACTAGGTTTGCCTTTAACCTGTCAGACATAAATAATATTTTTCGAGCATAAGCTCGGCAGATCGACTAACAATTTAAAATATAAAGTTGCCATTTCATTTCAAACTTACATCTGACTTACCAGTGCAAATTAAATTCCAGGCTTAAGCGTGACATACATGCCGACCGAGAAAGTATCGTCCAGACATATTCAGACGAATCATTGTACATAGCGTTCAACTTAATCTGGGCGATTAATCATGCATATGTTTTTTCATAATGAAGAGAAAAATATCGATTGACCTACTGTTTCTTACACAGATATGTAAACGCTTCGAACAATAGACGAAAAAGTAAAAAAAAAGTAAATTCAGAGCAACACATTGAAATGTCTATTAACATCTATTCAATTAGAGAACGTCGTTTGTTTACACTGTCTATATTTCTCGTAAAACTATTTAACTTATTTTCTCAAGATAGGTAAAACATTAATACATGCGTATATATATATATATATATATATATATATATACATATTATATATATATATATATACATATTATATATATATATATATACATATTATATATATATACATATTATATATATATATATGCATATATATACATATATATATATAAATATATACATATATGTATATATGTATGACATTTATATATATATATATATATATATATATATATGATAGACACGTTTGTCAGTTTTTGGGGTAAATCCACTAGCATTATATATGATATTTTGACTTAATTTGAAAATTCATAGACTGTAACATCTCTGTTAAGATCTATATCTTTCATTTCTAACAATACAAAATGCATTTTCTTCTATATTACTATTAGCTGTACTTACAAGGAGTCCTAACACAAGTAATCGTCAGTGATCTCTCACTGATAATAATCGGGTGTGTTTTCATGGAGTTTGCATGACACCAAGCCTTCCCAGATTGTCATTACTATCCTCCTCTTTTTGAAAACTATTGCAAATGACTTTCCGCATTCGAGGATGCCCCTTAAGATTGCAGCCGTGTTCATCATTGCCGCCATTTGTATTGCCTCAGTGATTTCATTTTCATTCCAATTTCTCTAAGTCTGATATACATGTTTATTAGTACTGCTGCTACGATTATTAAAGGCTCAATATCCCTTGCAATTATCTTACAAGTACCGTGCATTTGCTTCGTTTTACGTATCCTTGATGATGACTGTAGACTGCTATGACGGCAACATCTACAATTTCACAGTCTTTTTCGTTCCTGGTTACTATTATGACATCCGGCCTCCTAGCTTGTATGGGACATGTGTTTATCTTTTTGCCATGTCGTGTGTCAGAGGATTTTTTGATTCACATTTTCCAATAATGTCTCTGGTTTATGTTTATGCGATTTGTCCGCGTGTCTGAAATGGACTCGTGTGCAGACTTCCCAGTGCACTGCTTTCCCTACGCAGTGGAGTCTGTTGTTATATTCTTTCGGAATTATTATGTTATTGTATGTGTTATTTATTTGTCCCCACAATCTCCATTTACAGAGTTCACAGTAAGTCTTAATCGTTTTATTCTGTGTAGCTTTCAGTAGACATTCCGCTTCTCTGTTAAAGTGTATTTTCTGAGCCATGTGAAGGAATGTTGGTGGATCATTTCTCTTGTAGTTCTTATAACACGTCAATATAGCAGTTTTTCTTCCCACTTGTAATTTCTTGTCTATTTGTTTCTCGTCTCGGTGCTTCCTGGGTTGTTCATTGAGACGATCACTGTTTATGTATCTTTCCAGGTATTGTTTATGTCTCCCACACAGTGTTTTGTACGTCGCATTCCCTTTGTTAATTTTCACGTAGAGTCTGTCCGTCTCGCCTATTTGGTGTAATCGTTGTTCATTGTCATTAATGTTCTCGTCTTCTGATAAATATGCCTGTGTTTTTCTATTATCTTAATTATTATTATTATTATTATTAGTAGTAGTAGTAGTAGTAGTAGTAGTAGTAGTAGTAGTATGACACATTGTTGGGAGAAATGCATAACTAGGAAGAAAAACGCGTATTCTAACTAGTAAAGCGTTTTTTTAAACATACTTCAATCCATGAACAAATGCATATTTCAGTTTTTATTTTCTGTTTTAACAACCGGTTATACAATTATAAACTATTTGTGCAAATAAATAAAGCACTATGTGATAAGTGACAGTGTTATATAGAAATTAAAATTTCGCTTAATCAATGCCGGTGACTTACAGCCGATTATTTAGAGGCGCTTACTGTCCACAAGACGGTCGATTTTCGATCGCGGTTTCATGTACACACAGTAAGACACTATGTCTATGCATCTCTTTCTCTCTTTCTCTTTATATATACATACATATATGTATGTATATATATATATATATATATATATATATATGTATATATATATGTATATATATGCATATGCACTTTATATATTATATACATATATATGTATATATATGTGTATATAAATATATATGTATATATATATATGTATATATATAATACATGAATTTTATATATATATATACATATATATATATATATATATATATATATATATATATATATATATATATATATATATATATATATATATATCACACTTGTAAAATATTTGCCTGCAGGAATTAAGCTTATAAACGCATTGTTTATGCATTACTGCCTAGTACACGTATATTTTTGTACTACTTTTATTTAAACAACAATCATAGCTACATTTGTTGAAACATTGTTCAGCTTTATCAGTTCGTAAGGTATGAGCTGTGATGAGAGTGGACAGAGGGCACCTGATTTAATTTTCACTACTGTTCTGTTAGATGGGCCTGTTTAGGGTTCTACCTTGAAAAAGACTATAGTCGAACCATATCTACCTAATGTATTAGTATAAATAAAATGAGACTCATAAATATAGGTGACATACAGACACATGCACACACACCCCCACACACACACAATATATATATATATATATATATATATATATATATATATATATATATATATATATTAGAATGTTACATTTTAAGATAAGCGAAGCTTTGAACTTATGATGTTTTAATAAATATTGTATATTTACATTGTGTTATTCTCATCTTGCAGGTAAGAATACCAAAATATATTTTGAAAGAGAATTCAATACTTTACTGATGTTTCGCTTCATTTAATAAACATTTGCTCATTTTACATATTAACAATTTGCGTATATTTTCTCACACTACTATTGATACCGATGACTAAATAAGCTGTACTCATTGTCCAACTCTTGTTTATAATACGTAAGTCTCTACATTGTAAACCAAGGCGTACAGTGATTATATTTCAATACAATAATATGAGATGTAAATTAGTACGTGCGATAGATAGTAACTTTTAGAAGATGTTACAAAATAACAACAGCCAGAACGAAGGAAGTAGTATATATATCTATAAGCAATACGACATTATTTAAATTTTTACCTCTTTCACATGTGTATTAATGATTCATATTTTATATAAATAGTCTATATGAAAATGTGTTTTGTATTAGTATGTTTTGTGAATTAATAATAGGTTCATAATGTCTCGATAAAAGTTACGTTTTAGCCCTGACCAAATAGACGAAGGTGTGATGCCATTAAGCGTATACTATCACATCTCAACAAAAGCAAAGTAAGACCTTATAAAGGAGTGTATCATTTTTGACTGGGTCGCATTTATCAGGGCGAAAAAGTCACTCTCTTTTAAGGATTGGAAAATTGTCCTCAGGAAGAAGAATCGTTTAGAAATAACAATATATAAATACCGTCCCCGTTTCCAGATGAATTAAACGAGGTAGACATATATTAGACAATTGTTCATCACCTTCTAATAGATTCGCACCATAAAACATCCATCGAAGTATTCATCGACCTTATTATCTACGTCAGCATGCACAATTAAATTCTGTCATCAATTTAAATCATAACAGGTTGGTGAGAAGTAGACATTGACATTTGAGCAAGAGGAGCAATGATAAATATTTGCAGGAGTGAGAGAATAATTAGATTAATTTGCCGTCCAGACTTGTGTACTTACACAAACATCAGGGCCATTATCATTCATCTGTGATTCGATCTAATCAGGCATAAAAACACTCCTTCACTTTCCAGAATTGTTGCAACTTGAAATCGAAGTGTATATCATCAGGATAATATGAGTAACTCATTTGAGAGTAGCATAAAACAGTCTAAAAATCACAGAAGATATATAAAGTTATACGTGGGTATTACACATGAAATATACCTTGAGAAGTATACCAATACGTATATTGATGATGGAAATGTAATGTTTATAAGAATGTAACGATTAGAAAAAACAAGTGAAAACATATTCTTTTGTAAAGTTCTAATTTTAAGATCAATATAAGGTTACTTGGTACGATTTGCTTTCCACTATATGGTAACTTATTAGCCCACTGGCATTAGATAAACTATACATTGTATTACAAAAAAGGAAATTAATTATTTATCGAATTATTTTCTCACAATTATGTCCTGATATACTTAAAACGTTTTGGCCGAGGTATGTCTCTGTCTTATGTTTCCCTTCGTTGGATACATTTTTACAATTTTTACAATCTGAAAACAACTCAAAAAATGTACACACTGTAAATAAACATCGTAATACTGTATTTAAATTTATGCGAGCTACTTAGTTAATCATTATTATCAAAGAGTTTACTTGTAACGTTGAAACACTAAATATTGTTAAGTGAAACTGAGGATTATGTTTAAGTGTTTCTGTCTATGAATAAAATAGTCTATAGAATTGCATAGCTTTTTCACGCGAAATATTATTCTAAGCTTTTGATAATAATCCAGACCGACTATATATATATATATATATATATATATATATATATATATATTATAATACAATGTATATAGTTTTCTATATATAACTCACTATCTGTTTGCAATATTGTTAGATCATTTACATGAACTCTGAAAGTGTATTCTCACATCAAGTTAACCGGGAAAGGTAATAAAAGTATTCCTGCATATGTTAGTGACTTACTAAGGCGACTATGGAGCAGATTTCGTAAGAAAGGGTCAAGCTTTTGAATTTTGAAAGGAAACATTGTAAATTCAATGTAATCCCTCCGCTCAGCATTTTCTTCTCGTTTTTGAAGCTTCTCTTCGGACTAGGGATGGGCGGGGGGAAGGAAACAAGAACGAAGAAGGAGGCATCCTTAATTTTTATTGCGTAGTTTCAGTAGCCTTTCAAACGGGATTAATAATTGTAAGATCACAATTTTACATCAAGTAAGTTGCATATAGTAATCCAAAAGAGCTCAACATACATGATAGAGCAGCGTTGCCCGGGAATACACTAACACAAATATAGGTTTCATTATGTTATTAAATCAAAAGGGAATATAAGAAAATCCGCGTTGTTTGGGAATAAATTGAAACAAATATAATTTTTTTAATGTTTTTATGAATTTAGTGGGGAAGAAACTCTACATTGCTCGGAAGCAATACCTTTAAAAACGGAACGCTCAAGTGAGTAGCTTACCTCATTATTATTTTAACTACATACAACTATAGATAAGAATTGGCGGGACAGGCGTGGAACAGGTTGTGGGAGGGGGGAGGGGGAAGTAAGATATATAAATAGACAAATTCAGATAGGTAGTGAGATAATATTTTCAATATAAAGATGTTACACACACATTTAAGCACTCTTATTTTTTATGGGAACCGGGTTACGCTGTGTTGGCCTGCTAGTTATACACTAAAGCCATGTCATGTTCGTACGTGCGTTATCACCCTCTATCCCTGTTTTCTGAACATGAAATTTCCTGATCGCTTAAGATCCCATTAAAAAACTATATATATTTTTAAAAATTTCATTCGATGTTTCTGTTGTGCCGAACATAAAACTCGAATATCATGCACTTTTTTGAGTTTCTAGGAAGAATCGAAATCTAGTATATGTTATGACAAAATATGGGTCTACA
>OY744523.1:90039293-90159293 GCA_963556195.1 Sepiola atlantica
ACATAGTTATAAAACATGTTAAATTAGTAAACCTAATATTACTAGCTACTATATTACATATATAAAAGTAAGATTATAATTTCGTTTAAGAATAATGTTGATTTGAAAACTATTCTGTTTAATAGAAGATTTGAAAGGAGGTTTAGACAATGATAGTTTAAACAAAACTGCATTATTCAGTTTTTGAGTTTAAACTTTACTTTAATTTTTAGGATAAAAACAAGCTGTCGATGATTTGGTTAGACCTATATTAATGGAAAACACGACAGTAGCAAAATGTAAAATGTGGCGTTTTACATTAAGAAAGTGCCGCATGATGTGAATACAATAAGACGTGTAATTCTTAGTGTGTTTTATCCAGTCCATAAAAAGGAAACGTAAAAATTCAGAACAACTGTTATTGTCATTCACATCAGATTTCAGAAATATAATTTAAACTTCATAAAAATATAATATGATAAAAGCTCATAGCTCCCATAGTAGGCACTATGTGAATTGGGACTGCTTCCGTTATCTAACGCTGGAAATTCTAAAGATAGTATTAAAATATCACTACAATATAATATATTTTAAATTTAAGAAATGCCCTGCCATATTATATTATATTAAGTGTTGTGACTACTGAGATTGTTTCCCTAGCACGTTTTACATAGCAATACATGTTTACATTTTAGGTAAATTCTCTGATATTTGTCTATGTGAAACACACACCGATATTAATATTTATATATAGATATCGCCGTTCAAAAATGTTCATGCACACGCACATAAACACACACACACATACACACACACATATATATATAAATATATATATATATATATATATATATATATATATATATATATATATATATATACTAAAGGCGTGCAAAGTTATTGTATACTCTGATCAGATACCCTGTAAAGGTCTACTCGAAACATATTGTTTGATCTTGCGCCAGTAAAATATGTTTATACGTTCATCGCAAACGCATATACATGCATACCGAGATAGAAGCATACCCAGTATTGAACACCCCCCATATATATATATATATATATATATATATATATATATATATATATATATATATATATATATATATATATGTGTATATATATACATACATTTATATTAACGTATATATATATATATATATATATATATATATATATATATACTGAAGTAAATAATCTGTTAAGTAGTTCAAGGGCAACATTCGCTTAAATTGATTAGATATCGATTCTTGGCAGAGTGCATACTTTTATTGAACTTCGCCATTATTCTAGGCTATAGACATTCTAGACTTTGGTGGTGTTCTCGGATTAGAATTATGTTATTATTATTATTATTATTATTATTAATATTATTATTATTTTATTAATATTATTAGTAATATATCGTGAATTATAATTATAATCATAATAATAATAACAAAATAAAACTAATAATTGAAAACATAAAAATAATAATAAAAATGTGAAAAAATGGTAACCTCGGAGAGCATGCAGTTTAATAAGCAAGAGGAGATTGGCGTGCTTGGCGAAAGTGATACGTATAGATATTTTAAAATTCTGGAAAGATACACCATAGCACTTTACAGAAATGAAAAAGAAGATTGGTAAAGAATATCTGAAAAAAAAACAAGAAAATTCGTAGAAACAAAATGATATAGTAGAAATCCAATGAAAAGAATACACGTCTGGGCAGTTTTACTAATAAGATACTGTGAACTACTCATAAGCTGGACATGAGAAAAAGTTAAGTATCTTGACAATGAAAAGAAACTAATAAACATGAACAATGTAAACTATCCGAAAGATGAAACTGACCGACTCTAATTAAAATACAACAAAGGGGTGAGAGGGATCAGGATAGTACAGAAGACTGTGTGGAGACCACAAGCAAGAATTTTAAAAGTGCATAACTCAGAACGCAGAAAGATCGATCACTGAACCAATAGACCCCGTTAAAATAAACAATTTAGGAGCCAAGGAGAAAATAGACCATATGAGAAAAGAGGGAAGCGAAACATCTACATGGACGATTCACCTATGACAACATTGGGCATGGCTAAGAAATGAATATTTCAACATACAAACAGAATCGCTACCATAGTAAAGCTAAAATACATGCACTACAGGATAACTATACATCTAGACTCTGTAGATAAGGACGAAACAGTAAATCATGTAATTAGTGAATGCAGCAAACAAGCCCCCAAAGATTACAATAACGGAAATGACTGCGCTGGAAAAGATTTCACTGAGTGCTATGCGAAATACTGTATTTTAAACACACAGACAAATTCAGTTCTTTGAATGATAAAAGTTTAAAATTTCCGAAAATCTTAATTAATAATATATTAAATTAAAATTACAGGGTTTAAATTTACCGATGCCAGAGTATCAATGTGATGTTTGCTGTTTTAGACTGGATTGACATATAAGATACATTATAATACGGGCCGCATATTTCGAACACCTCAGGTCAACGTAAAAAATATTATGAAAAGCAGGTTTCTATTTAATCTTCTACATAAAAAATATTGTTTCATTTAATCTTCTACATAAATATTATTACGAAAATCTATTTCCCACTTCAGAGAGCATACACTGTCTTTGGTTTCGTTGTAATAGGGGTTGTTTATGTTTTACCATAGATCAATTCGCACTGCGAAACGCACTACATTGTGTACACAATTAGTTGCACACAACTTACGGTATAATAAGTTATAGATAAACACGTATTGTTATATAGTGACAACATAAAATAAAAAAAGAATGCATAAAATATGTTTTAATTTTACGAACATGTATCTATGTGTGTGTGGTGTGTTGTCTTATGCCACAGGGTGGTCGTATGAGAGACAAGGTCAAATTATTTCAATATGTACGTGAGTGCTAATATGCGTCATGTAACATTCTTGGTTAGAACTTTTTCGAGTGTGATGTAGGAGGTTGGCGAGGCCTATTACACTTTAATACAGTTTTTATGTGACGTCTAGTTGTTTTTTCTAGTCACGTGTACATGGTTGGAGTGCAAGATTCTTAAACATATTATAATGGTAAAAACTGCTACTACATAAGGAAACAAATCGCAGTTAAGTAACCAATACACTATATGCACGTTTGAATCAAATATACTTATCAGTTATAAGGTTCTAATGCGTCTATATTTCCTTCTTATAAACACTTGCTGTAACTGAATTCTCGAATGAGAAAAACAGAACAGAATCAAGTCAAACCCCGAAATGGAAAGTGATAAACATCACACAGTATCACTCCTATGAAATAGTTCGGTACCAGAGTGACATGTTTTTCGTAATATTCACTATACTCTCTTCTTACTTTTAAAGTGTTAGCGTAGATACGCTGACGCTGAATATAAGCACAGGCAATCGTTGCATTTCCGAATTAAAGCACTACTGCCGTATACCCTTGTTATGTATTAGATTTCACTGAATTTACATTTATGATGATATATTACAGGCATCATTCTGTATCGCGGCTAACTTGTAGAGGACATGTTAGAAGCAATTCTTCTCTTATAATGATAATAAAATATGATGATACGGTGAATTTATTAAAATTATAATCATTTAAAAGATCGTGGAAAAAGTCGATTGAATTCCACACGAAAGATAGTAAAAAATATCATTTAGGTTCGTATCGGCATCCATACGACTCATTGATGCTGATTATCACCGACTGGTGAAATCAATTATATGGCATGAGTGGGGCTTACGTATTCCCTAGTGAAACACTGGCAAAATTCAAACGACCGATGTCGAAGGTAAACTTGGAACAAACGTGATACTAATACCATTACAGTTGAAGAGACAATATCCATATGCTTAAGAATAGATCAGTTTACTATGCGCATAACACTGCGATGAATACCTAACGTTTTAAATGTATCAAGAATATTTGATATCAATCTGACATTTTCTCACGAATTTCATCAAATTTTAAACAAATACACGTATAATTAAAATACAACAATAAGTATAGTTTATGTCTTTAAGCGGTTCAGAAAATATTACATATTATATATTTTGCCTGGAAGAAAATCTGCGAGAAAACCGCTGCACAACCATATTTCTTTCAATAAGACCCCACCCACTGATGCTAAACCCATGGTATTTGCACTCTTATGTTTTTGATCGTTTTGAATCCCCCAAAATACACCGAGAGCGTTCACCCTTTCTAAGTTATTCAATAATTAGATAACATTTAGCAAATATTTCATGTTGAAAAATGATGTGTCACTATAGGTAACTCAAACGTTATTCATGTAATGCGCTACTAAAAGTCATGAGGGTCATCGAAAATGTGGTCGTTTTCTCTCATTGTTGACACACAATAAACAACTGTGAATGGTTCTTTCGTCCATTAGTATATAGACTTTATACTAAATTTCCAGAAAATAGTCCCAAGAAGTCCAATGATGATGAAGTTTCTCATTAAGACAATACAATTTAGTGACTATATATTCAGATTGAGAAACATAATTAACTAAGCAAAACACAAGATAACATGATATTGATCAGAGAATTAAATGTCGTCGATCCGGTTATAGTTTGGGGTTATCTGCACTAATTATTTTCTAGGTTTTGCAGTACTCTTTGTTCATCACTCAGACGCAATATGAATCACAAATTGTCTATTATTTGTAACATGTTCTCTGTCCATAAAGTAACATTTTTATCACATTTTTCTTTATTTATATGAATGATTAAATAACATCTCCAAAATTAGTATATAAACGGTTAAAATATGAGGAGACGTTTATATTACTGATATTACTAAAGAATAAATACTGAAGTCTAGGACATCAATAAATGAATCGTTATCCCGAGAACATGACTGTCGTATTTTTTATTGTGACAGTGGAATAAAATAATAGCTGTTGCTTGTTTTTTATTACAGTGTAACTTACTTCATATAATACCTTTCAAGTTATTCAATTTAGAATGCGAGTTTTGTAATAATCACTGCAGACACTATCTACTCTATCACCTATGTAAATAAATGGCAATGTAGCTACACTTGTTGCAAAACACCATTAGTGTTCACCCCGAACACCTGTTTGTACGCACACAAATTCAAAAAAGTGTTATATTAGTATAATGTCTCAAACAATCATCAGAAAGGTAGATCATTTTTGTAGCATGTTTATGTGTCTCTTTTAAATAAGATACCAGTATTCGTAAATATTGTATACAAAGCTAGTGCCAATAATAGTAGTCTGTTCGATGAAACTGGGTGAGCCAGGTGGCAAGTTAACCTCTGTATCCTTCACTACTAGTAAGTGTAATATACAGTAGTACATTTTACGCTAATGATAGCTTTCGATTTAGCGCTGCAATTAAAATTGTAATTGTCTGCAACATCTAGTCGTGTGAAAGCGTTCATCGTTTCTATCACAAGATGTATATATATATATATATATATATATATATATATATATTTACCTTTGTCTACAGTTGTCTGTGTTGTCATTGATGTGCGATCAGTGATGCACCATTTATTGTTGTGAAACTCTTTACTCATGTCGCGATTGTTCAAATAATCTTGGCAGATATTGAAGACGGTACAAGAACATTTTCGTGCGTAAAATACATTATACTCTAAGTTCCAATTTTGGTTTTCAAACTGTTCCCTGCTAAGCTTTTTCTCATGTCGAATTTACATTTTATTAATGATACATTTACATTCTCAACTAAAATATTCATAATACGTAGCATATTTTATCTAATTAATATATCGTAATCATTATGAAGTAGATCATTCAATAAGTAATGTTGATTCACCAATGATGATTTCCTTTTAACATTCTATTTTCCTGTAAGTTTTTAACGCATGACAAAACTATTGCTTTAAGACAACTAAACAGATGATTCTTTGAAGACAATTATTTTGTGAAAGATTTATCGCATTTGTCCGTGATTTTATACTTAGTTCATACATTTAAATGTCTGATATTTCATGTATTTAGGAAACTCTTGAAACGATGTGTCTACATGTTTACTCGTTTTCTAGAATATTGTAAAACGAAAGCGTTTTTATTATAACAAGTGTTTCACTCAAAAATTGTGCAATTACCGTTTTTTTCTAAATCTGTACGATCTTTTTCCATTTTACTCACACACCCACGCACCCCCATACACACACACACACACACACACACACACACATATATATATATATATATATATATATATATATATATATATATATATATATATATATATATATATATATGGTTGGAAATAAATTCATGTCGTTTTCCAACACATTTATTTTATCTGAAACATTCACATTATGGCATTTTTAATCTTTACAATAATTTCCCTCATTTCAACTAGCCTTGAAGTTTCCTTCAAAAAACATATTTGATTTTTAAGAGAAAAAACAAAGTTAGATCATCTTTGAGTTGGTTGTCAATTTCATAAATATATTGTTAAAGTGGTGTTTCAACGACCGGAAAAGATTGTAGTAGGATGGAGCAATATCAAGTGAATAAGGCACATGAGGCAAACCTTCCCAATTGAAACTTATGACCTTTTCCTTAGTGAGTTTTGCTGTGTAAGGTCTCGCGTTATCATGCTAAAACACTAAACCCTTCCTATTGAGTAATGTTGGTCGTTTCTTTGATAAAGCAATTATTAGAACTATATTGACGAACAATATTTTACTGCTGTGGTTGTTTTTATTGGTCTTGAGTAACCCATAATGAATCAGCTATCTCATGTTCTCACTATAAATAGAGCATAACCTTCTTTGGTTGTAGTTCTTGTTTTGGAACATACTGTGGGCTTTGGTGTCGGTCTAAATATTGTCTTTTGCGTTGGGTATTTTTGTAAAGAACCCATTTTTGTATATCCAGTCACAATTCTTTGCCAGAATTGGTCTCGATAGTTCCTGAAAGGCTAACATGTGCAAACAGTCAATCTTTGATTTCGTTGAGCGTCGGTCGAATCGTGGAGAACCCAGAGTCTAAGTTGTGTACGTTTTCCTTACTCGTAAAAGCATGAAATAATTGTGGTATGTGTTGTATTGAATTGTTCAGCTAATTTCTGCTTGTAAACTTTGGATTGGCCTTTACAGCGTCTTTAATGGCGTTTTTTAGTTTTTTATGAATTGATTTTGTCCTTCCCGAACGTCGCCGATCTTTCAAGTTAAAGTCGCCAGAAGAAAATCTTGCAAACCACCGTTGACATTTTCAATCATTCAGAACATTTATCCCATAGACAGTTCAAATATTCCGTCTAGCTTCATCAGCTGAGTTACCTTTTCTTAATTCATAGTGCATGCAATGTGTCAGATGCTCCTCACTAATATCTATTTAATGACGGCTGAGACCGTTAAACTTAATAGTTTCCAAAAATTTAGTATATCTGAAAGGAAAATCCAGATATTAGGACACCAATTGATCAAAGAATCTAGAACTGTGTACGACTTAGGAGGCTGCAAAGTGATGAAGTAAAATACGACATTATTTTCTTTTAAACCTGATATATGTTTTTATTAGTTCTAAAACATGTATCATCAAAACAATTATACAATGAGGTGTATTCGATAATATTGAATACATATTGGTGTCGTTTTCAGATCAGCTTATCGTTCGCTTTATTTTTTATTTGTATGCCACTTTAATTTTTTTTATAATGTGAATTATATTCTTTCTCGATGCACGATAGACTTTACCGAAAAATATACGTATTTTTGAAAGCGTTGACAGAATTAAATCTGACCCCGATTAATGAAAGTACATATCAACTTATTTCCTTATTGTCGTGTATATATTAATGCTTTAATATTTTTAATATGTTTAATATTTCATAGTTTATAATTTTTTGATCACCATGTTGGCATTTGCGCCTGATTAGTCACACTAATAGAAAATAACAAAATATTTATATTTTTATATGTCTGAGTGATGATTAAAGGAACCGTCAAAATTGGATCCATTTGAAAATGTATAAAGAGATTGTAACTGAAATCTTATTTTTTATTGTTCATATATATATATATATATATATATATATATATATATATATATATATACATATATATAAATATATATATATATGTATATACATATATATGAATATATATAGAGAGAGTGAGATAGAGAGATAAATAGATTGATGAGTAGATAGGGAAATAAATTGCTTTATGTATGGTTCATAAGTCAGAAGTCATAGCTGAAGTAAGTGCAATTGAAATAGAATAGATATAGAAAAGAAAGTGAAAATATGAATTCAAATAATTAAACACGTGATCAAACAATTCTGTTCTACGTTTTTCTTTTTTCCTATGTGTTGCCGTTATTTGATACATTTAAACACCTGCACTTTTTCTGATGATGCAGGTTGATCCGAACAGAACCGCTAAAATCTATCGTTCTTTGATGAATTATCTATATATTTAATTTGTGTTTCTTCTTGTCGTTTTCACACAAACACACACACCCAGAGCCACGCACGCATCCATATATATATATATATATATATATATATATATATATATATATATATATATATATATATATATATATATAAGATTATCCTATTGTTCATTTGAAAGTTGATCGTTATATTCTACTAATAGATATTCTGTATCTCTCTATCGACGCTGAAATTATTCTATTAATATACTATAGCCACATATAATAATGCTCAGTAAATTATAATATACTAGTTCGACACTTATCTACTCTATTTTCCTACTATATTTAGAGTTTCACATGTGTCTTTTGTCATGGCACAATCGTGGCACGTAATCTTTTCAATTCTAGTGTATCTGTTCTGTTATAATTAGCATTCTATGAAATTCATGTTTAAGTATTTACAAAAAATAGCATCGCCTCATACGTCTCCCCCACTAACATATTTCAATCATTAATCAATCTAGTCGACCAAACTGAAAATTATTCTTACAACTAGTATAGATTAAGGCAATCCAGTTCTATCCGGATATCCTAACTGTAATTTCTGAACGCGTATACCGTTAATTGGATAACAGATGTGAAGATGGGGCGATAGCGCTTTATATATGCAAATCATTGGACAAGGTCTAACATGAAGTTCTTCACAGGAATGTTTAATTGTACGGTACTACTGGACGAATATTAGATATAATATATTTCTTAGCTAAAACAAAGATCGAGATTGTGCTCGATAGCTAGACATCTAATCAACATAAAAGTTTGTCCCAAGGGGTCATCTTGAAACTCATCTTATTCATGTTTTTCACTAATTACCCCCCTGATTCAATTTCCCCCAAAACTTGTATATTGACTGATTATACAACGCTCTATTATCGACATGTGGGTATACTGAACACACACATATACAAGACAATGGCTGACACCTTAGAAAATAAACCTACGTCTGAAGTGGAAGAGATGGCAACATTTAATGTTGGTAAGACAATGCTTCTTAAACAATAAGGAGTAACCTTTCCAGCAAATTATTGCTATGTCTGATCGCACCATTTCCCAGAGTCCAACATTCAAACTCACCGGCTTAACATTTACAAGTAACATGAATTGAAACAAACACAGAAGATATGGCCAACTCTGCTGAAAATCAGGCTGACCCTCTCTACTAGTAAAACACCTTCTTAACCCCTTCGTGTATCATATATCTCTACAAAACCACGTTTTGCCCATGCATGGAGTATTGTTGACACATCGCGTCTTGTGCACTTTTGTCTTAAACACGATTTAAAAAGGGGCTCTTACTTAATAGGTCCCACATTGTCTACTAAGCTCCAATCCCTATCTCATTGGGAAAATTATGCGCCCCTGTGACAGAATATGCTCAGACAAACTTGCTGAACTTTCGCCTCTTTAACGTAAATACCTTCGACCATTTCGACAATAACAAGAATGCCACTCCTTTCACTGTAATATCTTATTTTATCTAACTTCTGATCTTTGGAATTTTCAGTTTGTCAACCGTGTCTCAGTACAAAGATGCAGAAGTTTAAATGTAACGTAGAAACACATCTCGCTGCACAATTAGTACTCTCCTTTGAATCTCCCCTTAATTCACAGTAGCCCGTAAGTCTCAATGGAGATGTATCTTGAAAAAAGAACATTACCTCCTCCATTTCGCCCTGATGTTCGTTGATTATGATACCATCTTCCCAGGCTTTACCTTATATGTTTAATTGATGGTGTCTCCTTTGTGGCCATCCAAAGACCTTCTCAGATATTTCCTTCTTTTAGGAGAGGAGTAGTATAATATATGAGTTATACTCATCGTATTATCATCTCAGACATTACTCCTTCTTTTAGGAGGTAGCGTACGTTAACAAAAACATTTTTGAATCGTTTTTATTAACTCAACACTTACATTATATATATCAGCAAAAATCTCATCCGTCTAGTCTTAATAGTTAATCTAATTTACTTACTGGCTTAAGTAATATATAAAACTGTTTGTAAAAATCTATAATCATATAATATTTATTTAATCAACGTCATATACATGAAGAAATAAGTTTATTCCCAGTGTATGTCTGACTTCTTTGCATATATATTTACAATCACTTTTTAATGAATCAATATTCAATATTATTGCTTTATAATTATTTGCCTTTATTAAAATGTATAGACACATTAATGTCATGCATCACTTTAAGAAAGAATATTTTTAAAAAAACACACAATAAATTGTATATATATATATATATATATATATATATATAAATATTCATCATAGTATTTGCAGCGTAAGTTAATCAACACATCTCTGTAATTCAATGTTTAAAAAAAAAATTAAATTTTCGACTAGTTGACTCAAAAAGTTACTTTCATTAATTGTTTAAGGAATTTTTAAATATTTTATTCATGTAATATGATTAATCCGCACATATTTAAACTTTACGCTGAATAAAATTCATTGAAATATTTATTTACTTTTTTACTAAAATAAATAATTGTACTGACAGACGTTTTGTAAAACATAGGCTTAAATTAAACAAGTATATTAATTGTAATACGTAAAAGATAACGTTAATCATTATAAAGTTCTCGATTTAAAATTAATTTATCATTACTGCGGCGTGTTTGTAATTTATCTGAATCATATAAAATCATTCTTTATTATAATCTATGTTGGTATATTAAATGTTTAGCATCCTCTACTGTGTAAAAAAAATCAATATGTATTGTATCTTATATATATATATATATATATATATATATATATATATATATATACATGCATACGGTAAAATAACCTTCAATGAGTTACACTCGGGTCAGTTTCCAGATAAAATCTTTTTTATGTCGTGTGAAAAAGTGAGGAGAAAAATAGGAAATAAAACACCACCTGTAATTTATTCCGCCGTCTTAAATTAATTTGGGCAGAAATAGTTTACCCTGTAATAAGTCAACACTGATTATGTCTTTAGGTCAGCAAATATGTTTATACTAAATAATATATGGAAAATTAAATTACTGACATAATTTTATGGTGTTATATTAATATGTTTCTTATATATCTAGATACATATCAAGTATTAACACTGGGGAAGCGTAAGTATATTCGTCCATTTAAACATTGTATGTTAATGATATATATATATATATATATATATATATATATATATATATATATATATATATATCAAAATACTGGTTCCTCTTATCAAGTAGGAGTTAATGCAATATTCTGCATACTCTTTACCGTATAGGAAGTGGAAAACTACTAAAAAACACTGCTCTTATCGCAAGTGAAACCTGATAACATATATATATATATATATATATATATATATATATATATATATATATATATATATATATAAATTACGCAACTTGTTAAAATGAATATGAATGTAGTTTTTAATTCCTATTTAGTTATTTTTGGTAGAAAATATACCGAAATAACAAGATCTGTTTCGTGAAATAATTCAACACCTAAAATATAATTTGCCTTAAATAGATTTTATAGACTTTCAGGATTTAAATCAGATAAAAAATCACATTTAACATTTATAGTTTCATTTTAACCAGCTCCAGTTAACTGAATGTATGTTGGCGATTAGAAAAAATGAGACTTCAAAATCTCAGGCGAGTCATGTTTTACGGTAGTTTTTTTTTATAAAGAGCGTAACGTTTCATATTTCAATTCAGCGGATTAGGATACTCTATTTCTAGATACAAGCGTTAATGATAACCATTTCCGTAGTATCAACAATCATTCTCGTTTCTAAAAGCATACATATTATATGTTATAATGTTTGTGTGCATATCTAATTATCAATTCTTTAGAATGTAATGAAGTTTGCTTCAATCTTTTTTACTTAGAAAATTTTAGTAAACTAAAAACTTGAAGTTTGTGAAATTATTTATATATATATATATATATATATATATATATATATATATATATATATATATATATATATCACTGTAATTAAACCCCGTAGCCTCACCTGTGTACATTTTTGGGTCTTATCAACTAAACATATCATGTTACTATTTAAAATATTATCGTATATTTTACTAACTACTATTTAGTACAATAAAGTTATATTTTTTGTTGTGTTGTATAACATATAGGCGATGTGCTCAGTATGACTACATAACATAAATGTATAGTATACTCTTGTTCTGTTCGGATTTCTGCATAATATCTTAATTTTTCAAGTGTCGTCATTTAAGAATTTACTTCAGCAAATCACTCACATTTGCGGTAATAGATTGACTGTGCGGTTCACTTATTGCAAAAGTAAAACGTATCAGCAAGTTAGGTTGTGTGATCTCGAGTCCTCTTGTTTTTACCCTGTTCAGTTTGTGTAAGTATAACACTCCTGCTGAAGTGAAAGTAGCCAGTGAACTGACCAGTAAATAATAGTTTATTATTGTACATCATGTAAGTTTTTGTTTGTGAATAATTTCTTAAATTGTTTACTCATACAAAATATATTTGAACATATTCGATACTGTTATAGAGAACGGCCGGCGTTTCCGTGATTTCGCGTCGTAAACTTTCAGGCAGTGCCGAAGAGTTGACGAGACGGATACTGCAGAACGATAAATTCAAGAAAAGTTTAAAATAACTACATTTAGATGAAGGAAATAAAAGTAAAATACATATATAACAATAGAGAAAGAACATACCATAGCTAAACTACTGTTTTTAATTCGATGTTTATTTTGTTGTCAAAAGAACCAATGTAAAGGAAATGATTTAAATAACATGTTTTTTTCGTGTAAGGAAAAGTTTCAACAAATGATTTTTTTTAATATGACAAACAACGATGCAACGGTGTTTCAGTGAATGTTTGTGCTTTCACAGATTAGTACTAATGCTAACTTTGACCCCGTCGTTAGGGTTCGGGTTCGGTTGGGGTAAACTTAGCTTTAGATTAAGGGTTACCGTCAAGGCTGAGAGTAAGGGTCAAAGTTAGCGTGGGTTGTAATCGGTGAAAGAACCTTTGTCTATTTTTAGTATTTTGCCTTTTAATATTTTCTTGGTTAGGGTTTAGGATAAAGGCTTAGGGTTACGCTTGATTTGTTTTTGATTCGTCAGTTTCTGATAGTAATCCTGTACATAAGATAGAATTAGCAAAATTTACCAGAAGTTTTTTTTTGTACGCATTCTGTTGCACACATTTAAAGCAGTTCTTCCCTTTCGCTACAAGTGACTGTAGCTGACAGAACTCAATGAGTTCTTCGAGAGAGTACACCCGCTTGACACACACCGTAGAAATTCATTTTTGTTCATAAGTTATCGGCTGTCTGCTGCACATTATTGGCTAATAGTTTCGGCACCGCTTGTTGTTTCCGTACCCTGTCCGAACATTGACAACACCAAGTAAGAGGACAAAATATTCTCAACCTGTGATATTGAGTTATCCTGGATTACACTTCAATGTTATATTATCTACTAAGCCCTACATGTTAATGACATCTTTGATTTACTCATAGATAATTAAGCATCTTCTACAAGTGTCACGGTCACTAAATATATGTCTATACTCATTTTATCCGATATCTACATCTATCATACCTCCGGCATAGTCTCTATTTATAAATTCAGAACTGCTTATCTTACTAACTGGTCACCAGTTATCGAGGCTAGATGCTAATCGAGGATCAAAACGAATGAAATAGAGTAGTTGTCAGAATAAAATTCGAATACATATCGGAAAAAGATGTAGATCGAAATCTGTTGACATTGACTCTGCGGGGAAGCAATCCTATGGTCATATGTTACACAGACAGGAGCTCTTGCTAAGACCGTATTTTCAAGGAAGTTACGCCTGATACATATCACACTAAGACAGTAAAAATGATTGTAGTAGAAGACACATATTTGCTGAGAATGTTCTACAGGAGTGACCGAGAGATTTGCGTTCAGCCAAGTACCTTCCATGGAAATAACGATAGAGTAAAGGTCTTCTGCGGGTAAGAGGTGTGAGGAATAGAAAAAAAGATAATCTCCCGTCATATTTTTGAGTCGATTCCTTTTTTGTGTCAAGTCAATGCTGACAGCTACAAGAAAAGATAAATATACCATGAACAGTCCTTTATAGAAAAACAGGCATGTCGTCACAAGCACTAATAATATTTTAACATTAATTGAGTACAAGAAACAAAATAAAAATATAGAGCAATACAGGTATAGTGAGCAGTAGCAGACCAATTTAATTGTTTGCATTTTTTTGTGTTTATATTAAACTAGGTGTGAACTACTTTACCCTAATTAAACCTATTTAATGATAGGAAAATATGTGACTCTACAGGTCAATTTTGTCTATACATATACAGTGTGTTTCAAAAGTATTGGGAACATAACGACTTTTAATAACTCAAAAACTATTAGGAGTTAGAAAAATGAAATTGGTACCGTTGGAAAGGTTAAAGTTTCAAGTTTTGTGGGGAATCTTCGAAGTTGCTCAATATGAGCACCATTCGTCACACGGCAGACATCTAGTCGATAGTCCATTTCCTGCCAAACGCGTTCAAGCATCTTGACGTCAATGGTTCCCACAACTGCCGGTACTCGAGCCTTTAGTTCGTCAATATCTCTTGGAAGGGGCGGCACATAGACTTGTTGCTTGACAAAGCCCCAAAGAAAAAAGTCACACGGGGTAACATCTGGAGACCTAGGAGGTCAGAGCATGAGAACGTCATCACCTCGCCCAGATCTCCCAATCCATCTACCAGGCAGCCTTGTGTTAAGAAACTGCCTTACTGTAAGACTCCAGTGTGGTGGTTCACCATCTTGTTGAAAAATGAAGTCATCAGATTCTGCTTGTTCCATCTGAGCCATTAACCAGTCTTCCAGCATGTTAAGATAGGATTCACCAGTGATAGTTGCCTCTTCAAAAAAGAACGGTCCATAGACACCTTTCTTGGAAATTGCACAAAACACGAGCACTTTTGGTGAATCTCGCTCGTGCTCAAGAAGTTCATGAGGATTCTCAGTACCCCATATGCGAGTGTTATGCTTGTTAACTTTGCCATTCAGATGGAAGGTCGCCTCATCGCTAAAAACAAGCCGGTCATCAAAGCCGTTATCTTCCAACTTCTCTTGCATTGCAATGCAAAAGTCACGGCGAAGTGGCTTATCAGTGTCCTTCAACTTTTGGACCAACTTGAGCTTGTAAGGTACCATTTGCAGTCGTTTCCTTAAGACACGCCAGACAGTTGCTGGAGCAAGCTGAAGTTTCCTGCTGGCTCTTCTCACTGATTTACGGGGGCTCCGCTGAAAGGCTGTCCGAACTTGCTCAATTGCATCTTCTAAAGTTGAAGGGCGACCTGTTCGCTTACTTGGGCACAAACACCCATCTTTCACAAATTTAGCATGCCATCTGACAATGGATTTCCTTTCAGGGGCTTCTTTTTTAAATTTCCTGCGAAATGCACGCTGAACACATGTCCACGATTCAGTCTTTGCAAATTGGAGGACGCAAAATGCATTGTCTTGTTTAGAGAACGCCATTACTGCACCTGGAAAGATAACACGAAAATCATTAGTATGACCAAAAACTTGATTAAGCAAGCTTTAAAATGGCACCAGTTTCATTTTTCTACCTGGAATAGTTCATGAGATATACGCATTTGTAATGTTCCCAAGACTTTTGAAACACCCTGTATATAGGTCCACAGGTTCAGCTAATACAAGTTCTTCGACCAGTGGTACGGAACTGGGTTGTCTGTTCCTTAAGTCTTGCAAGGTGAGATGGAGGCGGCCAGCGCCAATATTGTCAACCCATTGCTTCACCATGTTTGTCAGCAGCTCCAATTGACCTGTATATCTTTCTTTTGGTCTCTTGATCTGACCGGGTTCCAGGAAACGATTTCTATCTAATGGGGTTGAGTATCAACCTAAGTGTTATTATTTGAGGTAAAATTACTTGAGAAAGTTCACAATCACTCATATGGGCCAATGTATAGGACGGGGATCTTATTTGTGCTTCAAATATTATAATATTTATAATATTTGGTAAAGGTTAATTTCTTGGGTTAAGTATCTTCATGTAAGGTTGTCCTGAGAAACCCTCGTACCGAAAGACCGAATACACTCGAGGTTAGTGTCTAGTAGGTAATTTAAACTGTATATATGTATATATTTGTGTGTATATTCAGAAATACATGTGTATATAACGACCTGTTTAATGAATTACATTTGTTTAAAAGTATAACCCAATAGATTATTTACGATTATATACGTGGATTACGTGACTTGTTCTCTTCTTCTGTCATATCTTGTAGAAATTACCTTCTGCTCGTTTTATTTCATATACTTTCAAAAACATATTCTCTCTCATAAATCTATTCGCCAGTAATTTTCGACATTTTTAACAGCGAAAATAAATGTCAACGTCTTACGCTTTACGTAAAATTGAAACGAGTCACACTTCTGATATTTCATGATAATTTAATGTAAGTTGGAGAAAACATCGCTTTTCAATATGAGCATCTTTAATATATGTTAACTTTTTCTCTGCAATCAATATGCATACAAAAAAATATATACGCAAACCTACACACACGCACCCATCTACACCCACACACACATATATCATATATATATATATATATATATATATATATATATATATATATATATATAATCAAGTAAGATATGCTATATAAGACAAACGAATTATTTTTTTTCTGAAAAATATATTAATTAAAATCACTTGTTTTTGTCTTACTTCTCAACGCCGACGTATTTCTATTTCTTGCATTGTAATAGTATTCTAATACTCCTCTATAAACATATTACATACAATGCTTCAAACAAACTACATATCCTTATTTTATACATACATATATATATATATATATATATATATATATATACATATATATATATATACATATATATATATATACATATATATATATATACATACATATATATATATATATATATATATATATATATATATATATATGCACACATATATATGTGTGCGTGGGTGTTATGGAAAAATATCAGCATACTGATATATATATACATATATATATATATATATATATACACACATTCATGTATATATATATATATATATATATATGTGTATGTGGGGTGGGTGGGGGGTGTCGGTGTGGGGGGTGTCGGTGTGGGGGTGTGAGTGTGTTACAATGTGGGTGTTTTTAGATGTGTTCTTTTGAACACATATACGCGTATACATGTGAATTTATATTCGTATACATCTCTTTCTCTCTCTCTTTCTCTCCTCTCTCTCTCTCTCTCTCTCTCTCTCTCTCTCTCTCTCTCTCTCTCTCTCTCTATATATATATATATATATATATATATATATATATATGTTAATGTGAATGTAAATACCGTTGCATATCTATATATTAACACACGTTGATATATAGATAAAGAAAGTCTCTCATTAACGTCGGTTGATTGAGGATTTCCGGATAGGGTATTCCAGTCGAGCATTCGCTATCGACAATCTGTCCGACAGAAACTGGGCAATTTCGGTGGCCTTTTATCTGCCAGGCTGAGGTATACTGTCCTGGTTTATTCTAGGAGGGTCATCTTCCCAGGCCTTGCTTTCCCTCTTTGGGGAGGAGTAGTTTTTTTTCTAGCTGCCTAAGGCGCTATTACCGAGGAATGCTGACGGGGTTGCCCAGGCTATTTTTGCAAGGCCAGAGTGATCCCTCGTTTAGGGGCGCTGACTTGACTCTTCACCAACTTTCTGACCTTGTGCCACATACTCCTGCAGTGGGAGGGGAAAAAAATACCGAGGGAGAGAGCGTATCTCATTCAAAAGATAACATCTAAACAGACACACGTTTTAACACCCCGACACACCCCGAAACACATACATACATACATGCATATATATATATATATATATATATATATATATATATATATATATATATATATATATATATATATATATACATATGGGTATCTATATACAGGCGTATTAGTCTTTTGTTTGCGTAGCTTTATATACATAGATACACACATATATGATCATATATTTACATTAATATGTATACACTGAGAAAAGGAAAACAGGTAAAGATTAAAAATATATTTTATATATGCCAGTGTGTGCAGATACATGCACACACACATATGCAGTATCTATATATACATATATATATATATATATATATATATATATATATATATATATATATATATATATATATATATATTTCATGATTTTTGGGGAAGTACAACATTTTGTTATTGAAAGCATGAAGTGAAGACGAATTCTATCGTTTCTGATAAAAAGTTAATCAAGAGAAGAAAAAAAAGTAATAATAATAATAATATGCCAGCCGACCGAGTTCGCCCTCTTTTAACAAAGGCTGTATCGAAGGATTAAAAAAAAAACGGGGTGAAAAGAGAGAGTACAGAAAATAAAATAGCGTTATGTTATATGTACAATGGAGGATGAATCTTAGAGACTGATCACATCTAATCGCAACAGAAATTCCCTTTGCTTGCAATGTGAGGCACGTTTAAGACGAACGTGGATCGTCTCCAAGATTTTGAGATGATATAGCAAGTGAGCATGACTGAGAATGGTGAAGGAGTCCATGCTTAAATTCCTAGCGCACGACGGGTTTTTAAGTAAAGGAGCTGTAATGGAAGACCCGTACGTGTTGTTTTGAACGTCCGTTGATCGGAAGGTTCAGTTCCTGATCCTACTCTGAATGTTCGTTTGGACCCTACAATCCTATCTTAACGTCGTCCTACCCACGTAGTCAGCACTGCAACTACATTTTATAGTGTGTGGGAGGGTAGAACATCTGTACGTGAGAACGGCAATAACGGTTTTGTAGAATATGCAACACGCACATTCGAAGAAAAATAACAATTTTCAACTGCTGAGCTGATTTACTTGGCGAATTTCTCACTTACTGTGCCTAACCAAGGTAAACGAATGTAAATTGGACATTTGTTCACTGTACTATGTTTTATTTCGGAAACAGTATTAATGTTCTTTTGGGTGACTGTCCTAATCACATCAAGGGGATAGCCGTTTTTAGACAAAGTACTAGTTATAGTTTTAATTTCTTCGTCCAATTTTGATTTTGAGCAAATCATAAGGGCTCTTTGTGTTAATGTCCAAATCAAGTTTACTTTTCGTTTTTTTTAAGATAAGATGAATCCAAGCGAATATATAATCCTGAAAACGTAGGTTTACGGTAAATTGATGTAAGGTAATTCGATGGGGTTTTGTTACCAATACATCTAGGAAAACTAATGTAGAATTACGCTCTCCTTCATAGGTATATTTTAATGCGGGATGCATTTTGTTGAGTAAGGAGAAGAATGTATTGTCCTCCGTTTCATTATTAAAAAGGCAAAATGTATCGTCTACATATCGAAAGTAGACTGAAGGTTTAGTGGGTCCAGATAATAAAGCTTTCTAAAAACACACACAAAAATATTTGCCATAGTCGGTCCTAGGACTGAGCCCATAGGTACGCCGTCTATTTGCCTATACATTACATCGTTAAAACTAAATTCAACGGATGTTTTGCCAAATTTCATCAACTGCACGAATATGCTTCCAGGAATGGAAGGAGACGATAAATGGCTACGAAATAAACAATCGGCACATATATCGATAGTTTCCAAAATAGAGGCACATGTAAATAGCTTGCTAATATCGTAAGAACACATAAATTTATTAGCAACGTTAAAATCTTGAATGTACTTTGCAGAATGAATTGAATCTTTCAGACAGTATTTACTATAGTAATTCAATACTGGCTGTAACATATTGAAGATCCATTTTGCAACCTTCTGCATAAATAGAATGGGCCTAACTCGGATATCCGCTTTATGAGGTTTCGGTAATTCATATAAACGTGGGCGGATAGAGCCCGAGGGTCTTATCTCACAAGATACATCAGAAGGGAGTACACCGCTTTTAACCCATTTTACCAGTTATTTCTGGAATTTAGTTTCTAAGGAAGTTGTTGCATCATTCGTGCCGACAGGGCCCAATTTGACAAATTTCTCCGTGTCGTTGAATATCAACATCATTTTGTCGACGTAGTCTTGATGGTTTAATACAACTCGTGAACCTTTATCCGGTCTGGTTATTACCAAGGACTTATTTTGTCGTAGAGTTTTAATGACGGCAACATTTTATTTGCGCCATTTAAACTTTGAATTGGGATACTGGTGTACTCGCATAGCAGTGTGCAATGTAATTCAATTTAGCCTTTAGGTCCCTTACTTTGGTCTCAGAAACTGGTGTAAGTCTCACTCCTTGAGAATTGAGAATTTCAAATTTTGAACATACCTCCTCACGTCCAACACCAGATTGGGGAAGACAGAATTGTAAACCGTGATCTAATATTGAAAGTTCAGCAGAAGTACACTTCTGAGACGATAGATTAAGGACGTTCTGACCTACACCTGAGTTGTTAGAGCAACCAATTCTTTTGTATATTAAATGCTGCAACCTATTACACTGAAGCATATGTGTTTTACGACTGCGCTCCTGTAAAATTGCAACATACCGTGAGAAACGAATGCTATCACAGCACGAAAGAATGCTCACCGTTTTCCTCCATACTTGTGCATATTTTGTCTTAAAAGATTGGATATTTGATACTAATTTATCCAAAAAAATTATGGATGAATGCATTTTCTATTTCATGTCTTGGGTATAACTTCGCTTTCTTTATTTTGAATAAAATAAACGAAGACAAACATTATTACTTAGACAAGAATGTAGAAATGATATGTTTTCTTGCGTTGATCTGATTTTACTCTTAATCAAGAGGATTGAGTTTAATTTCTTAATTAAACTTGGGTTGTACATAGTCTTAAGATATTTCATGATTTTTTGGGGAGTACAACATTTTATTATTGCAAGCATGAACGGAAGACGAATTCTATCGTTCATGATTATAAGTTAATGAAGAGGAGAGAGAAACATTAATTATAATAATATGCCAACCGACCGGGTTCGCCCTCTCTTAACAAAGGCTGTATCAAGGAATTTAAAATAAAAAAACCAAAAAAAAACAAGGGATTTAAAAAAAAACAAAAGAAACAACCTTTGTTAAGAGAGGGGAAACCGGTCGGCTGGCATATTATTATTTTTTTTTTGTTCTCCTCTTAATTAACTTTTAATAATGAACGATAGGATTCGTCTTCCCTTCATGCTAGCAATATATATATATATATATATATATATATATATATATATATATATATATATATATATATATATATATATCGTGGTTAACCTATATATTACTCAGCAGACATGTTTCCACTTTTCAGGTATATGTACATTTTTTGTGCACTAACGTGTCGCATTAATCCTTACCGCTAAAAGACTTACAACAATGTATATGTGGAACATATGTGGTTATTGTAGACGTTAGCATATTAAATCTTAATACATAATCTCATGTTCATGTTGAGATATGAATCTTATTAACAAGCTAAAAGTCAGTTATTTCTTACGCCATTATCTTCAAACTTCCGCGCAATATTTTAATACATATTTCTCGATTTTAAATATACATGAAAAGTGTTAATTACTACAAGAACATAAAATAATTGTCCTACATACATAACAGGCCATAAAGTCGATATAAAATATATTATTCAGCAAAGTTCATGTATATATTTTTAAAATTAGCTGTAATTGATCATGTCTTTTGATACAAAATATCGGATAGCAATACATTTGCCTCATGGATGTAATTTCTAATACATCCACTAAATTGGGGTTCAATTCTTGAACATGGTGTTGTGGGTCCTTTTGCAACCGAGATGTTCAATATTAGTTTTTTTTTCATTTTAGTATATGTTGTACAATTGATTATATATAGATACTTTTTTTCTTATTTAACATCATATATGTATATAACACTTACATTTATATATATATATATATATATATATATATATATATTCATACATACATAATTATTTGTATACTTAGGTAACATTACTTCATTGATGCATGTTTGTTTAAACAACAGGAATAATTCCTGTTTGTGTATTTTTTATCCATCTTTTCAAGTTGACGGACTAATGATCTAATGTCTTGCTCGAATGTGAACAGGAACTCGCCCAAAATGCGAGCGTTTGCCACGCACCTGAGTCTTCTTCAGGCACGTGAGAAGTTATGCAAACTAAAACTCGATTAACACTGTTTTATTTATTTATTTTTCATTAAATACCATCAATCAAGCTCGATATGAGGGGGGATAAGGTGCACTGAAATGATTTTAATATAATATTATGAAAAGTTTTAATCGAGTTTATGAATAATTTCCCTAGTTCTAGCGACTAAAGCACGTGCCCTCTTTCCAGCCTCTAGGCGAAATCATTTCTAGTCATTAGGGGAATAGATTAAGTAAACAGCAAGTCAAAGAACTATCAAAGACTTACCCCACCGCCCGGAATGAATTTAAGAAAACTATATTATTACTTATTCTTACAATCAATCAGTATGGTAATTAATATGTGAACACTGAAATTACTAACCTCATTCTGTGATTTTATATACATGGTTTCAAAAATACACCTTGATAAATAGCGAAATCGTACACTGTCGAATCATGATGTTTCCTGTGACTTTTTATATAGCGTGTAATATATATATATATATATATATATATATATATATATATATATATATATATATATATATATATATATATATATATATATACAGTAGGGGAGAGATTAGAGATTTTTCTGATGTTTTTAAACACACCAATCGTATTTGTCTTCAACATTTACAAACAATAAGATCAACAATAATGGTATTAGTGAGATTACTGGAAAAAAGAAAACTAATAAAACAACAAAGACAAAGGAAACACAAACAATCTTGTTTTGGGTTTTTTATGAAAATCATAAGCTACGAACATTACAGTTATGATTGTATCGAAATAAGAAATAGAAAAGAAAATGGAATAAAAAAGGGGAAAATTAGAAGATTATTCCTAATTGTTCGAGTTTTGTTTCCTAGGGACGACTTTATCAAGCTGCTGATCAGAGCAATTATCTCTTTATATTTTATAGTTTTTACATTTCTTCTCCTTCAAGTCTTTATCTGATCCTCATTATGTTTTTATAATTGTTCTCTTTTTCACCCGATCGATCACCATTTATCATAATTATCGGGTGTTTTTCCCAACTTTGCACCAAAGATAATCATTACTCAAATCGCTTCCACAAGAACAACAAACTTTCAAAATGTTCTCCTTCCGCTTATACACAAAGTGATTTATACAAAAGAGGCTTATTATTTAAAATAACAGACGTTAGTTATGAAATATCCAATATACACTACAATACCACGGGACAACTTCGTAGGTGAAAACAACAATCTTCTTTTTTAAGCCGACGTTAAAGAACTCCGCTTGAGTCACCAATTTAAATATTCAAAATCTGACCATTTAACTCATTGCTTCAAATCCTTTCACGACGTTGTTCATAACCGGTTAAAAATAATGTATTTTTTCTAGATGGGAATTCGGGCATTTATAAGCGGTCATACATTAGTATAAACATATTTATGAAGTTTAATTAGTTTAATTCGTACCATATTAAATGTAAAGCATGCTGTATTACATTAATACTTTGTTTTGGAATTATATATCAACACTATGCTGTTCCATGTAAATTACATGTGATTATTACTTCAATTCCATATGTACCCAAATCGTCTGCTTTGAACATCCTCAACTTCTACAGAAAATATATTATAATATTATATTACTTAGCTATACTATATGAATAACAATTGCTCATATTTCACTCAATATATGTAAGGTTTCATACGATATATATATATATATATATATATATATATATATATATATATATATATATATAGATATATACATATATATATATGTATATATATATATATATATATATATATATATATATATATATATATATATATTAGTAGTAAGTTTTTGAAAGGCTGTGGGCAATGCAAGTTCCGGGTAAGATGCAAGTTGTAAGGAACAAAAACAATAACAATAAATCGAATACGAAATATGATTTACTATTTATTTTTCTCTTTTTTTCTAAAATCTTACATAACAGCAAGAGGGTTTTTAGCTGTTCGTGTGATGTTCGGGTGATTAAAAATCACTATTTGATATATATATATATATATATATATATATATATATATTATCAAAACTAACAGTAGTTTATCGAACACCATACACTTAACCAACATTACACAAATATGTTTGAACACCAAATCATATATTTAACATAACCTTAAAATAAAATTTAATTTAATTTACATTCCATGCGAGACTGCTATAGTTTTCGCTGCGGTCTACATCTGGCAGCCATTTTGTTTTGTAGTATTCTCTACACAGTCGGAGAAGAAAAAAAAGTTCTTCTGGTTTAATTATTTTTGACAAAGGGATGTCTTTTTCCCGAAATATCAAATAGTGATTTTTAATCACCCGGACATCACACTAACAGCTAAAAACCCTCTTGCTGTTATGTAAGATTTTAGAAAAAAAGGAAAAATAAATAGTAAGTCATATTTCGTATTCGATTTATTGTTATTGTTTTTGTTCCTTACAACTTGCATCTTACCCGGAACTTGCATTGCCCACAGCCTTTCTAAAACTTACTACTACTATATCCAGCAATGCTTCAAGCAAACTGCCATTCTCTACTATATATATATATATATATATATATATATATATATATATATATATATATATATATATGTATACATTTTTATTTATACAAACATTATTGGTTACATATGTGCATACATGTTTCGGTTGCACTTTCCCAAGAAAGACAACCTCATCAGACCGAGAATTTTTCCTGAAAAACTCTCGGTCTGATAAGGTTGTCTTTCTTGGGAAAGTGCAACCGAAACATGTATGCACATATGTAACCAATAATGTTTGTATAAATAAAAATGTATACTTATAAACAGCTCTACTTGGTATTGAGCACTTTTTATAAACACTTGAGTTTCTACGGATTTACATTAACAGAAACTAATACAATACATGTACGATATATATATATATATATATATATATATATATAATCATTTATAAATTGTGTTTTAATCGATAGCTTAACAATTACGAAGATAAGTTGTAAACATATGAACACAGATGTAATTTTTAGAAAGTAAGTTTTTATAAAATAAAACTAATACGTATCTGAACGTATCTGTTATTTTATTAACCCTACCCTTTGTGTTTCTTTTAACCCCGTCTCTCACTGACGTGATGTTACTAGTCTCAGTCTTTTCTATAAATACTATCATGCCATGTGTTCTTCACACTTATAAGATCTATTTCCCGCTTCTTTTGTTTCAACTCGTTTGACTCGTTGGTCTCGTGGTCTCCATCAATTCGCTATTTTGATACCTCATTATAACACAGCTTCCTATTCCAGTAGATTCTTTCCAAGAACCACAGGATGTGGAACTCTCTTCCTGTACTGTTTTCCTCCTACCTATAACTTGGTATTTTCAAGACTAAGGTCAATAGGAATCTCTTGGCTTTTGCGATAATTATATTTGTTTTTGTTAGCTCCTTACATTAAGTGGCTTAAAGCCTTGTCTGGAGCGATTCCCATTAAAAAATAAGTTTCACATAGAGAATGCATAATGGTTTTATAATCTACCATTTGGACGATTATTTATTTTAAATAAGATGTAATACATGTTGGCCCAATGTCGTAACAATATTATTTTACATAGATAGATAATACCACATATAATGATATCGTCAACTGGTGTCCTCATTACAGACACATATTCTATATCCACCGTTGATATCTTTAGCGCAAACAATCAAATCGACACAGACATACGTTTATTGATATGTTATACTGGCATACTTAACCTTCTTTATATGTACGCACATGTGTTCAGATTTTATTTCATTGATTGCTAATTTTCCGAATTTCCTTTTAGAATATCATGAAACAATGCACATGTTATGAAGGAATATACGGCTCAAATTTTAAAGTTAATATTCTTTTCCGTAATATATATATATATATATATATATATATATATATATATATATATATATATATATATATATATATATATATATATACATTGTTATAGCTTAACACATTTAATGTTAATATATGCAGGATGACTTTAAATGCTGCTCACATTTTAATTATGAAAAATGTAGTCAATATATGTATTAAGAGATAGTTGATGCTATATCCCTAAGGATACAAGTCATACGAATTAAAATAAATAAAAGTTCATAAAATAAGTTAAAGAATATGCAAATAAAAGGTACAATGTGCCCCTTCTACTCTAGTGTAGAGTCCATAATTGATGCCCGCGATTTTCATACCGGAGTTGATAACGCTATATTGAAGAGCATGCCTATCGCTTTCCATAAAATTCGATTAAGGAAACTGGAACAAGTTGAATTTCTGTAGATACACAATTGATGCTACAATTAAAGTATTCAAGATAACGACCAATTAACTACTCGAAGAAGAAATAAAACTATTTGTGCTTTTTAATTGAGAAATAGACGACAATTATAATTCTTCAAAAAATGTTATAATAAGTATATTAATATTATCCGTTATGTACACAGAAAACAATCAATGCACACTAGAATATAACTGATTACTAACTATAGCGTATATTAATAAAAGCATGAAATGCTGAATATTATCAACAACTAAGGGAATGCCGAATATAGGCGATAATAATTCAGTAAGATATTTGTCTATACGATTATGATACTGTTCTTAAATAGTATATTCTAAAGTTTGAAAGTGAATCATTTCTTTTAGTTATATTTAATTGACATCTTATATTTTAATTTGAATTTCGTGTAATACACTTACTGCTTACAAAAGTAAATGCATGTAATTCTCATGGATTAAAAAAACCCGTACTAATAAAATACTACAATGACTTTCTATAGTCGAACGGCACTTACATATGATAGCTGTTTAACAAGCTTCACACCGTCGACACATTATGCAAATGGGAACTTAATTTCTAGCAGATCAAATCATATCTCTTTGATAACTTCTCAGAAGTAGAGGTTACCATCTGATATATTTGGACGAACTGATGCACTTGGTAGACAATCAAACTAACACAGTAAATATGTATCTTGTGTCAATAACGAACCTTTAATGTGTGTTTCCATTTTTGTTCATATTCTATATTAGAAGCAACGGCCCCAATTTAGATAATGTTAGATATGCAGGCACACCATTGTGACTTTAGCGTAATATAATAGAGCAACCGCCAATCTACAGGAAATGCAAAAATTTGAGAGTTTCTTCTAACGTTTATTTTACAGAATAAAAGACGCAATACTTTGATGGGTCATATTGTTACATTGTGCAAAAAATAATATGTTTATAATCAATCTGACGATCCCTCACGTTTTTGAATAATTGATGCATTTCTCTAAATCGTAAGAATCATCGAACAAAATGCGTCACGATCGTTTAGACTGATCCACTGTAGCTTTCAGAGAAACTGTGACAACGTTGAAGCGTCCTTAGGAAAAAGAGACGTACAAGAAATTCAAGGCGATTTATCCGTAATCCCTCATGAGAAAATGCCAAAACTAGTTTTAAAACAATTCTTACTTAACGTGTGCAATACAACTTATTTCTATACTATTTCTGTATTTGGTATACCGCTCGCTCACTAACAACCACTATTTAAGTGACTCAACAATTATGTTATGATGATGTCTTCACAAATGAAACTTTAAATAAAAACTATTTGCGATAATTTGTCGGTTTTAAACGTCAGAGGTTTAAGTATCCTGAATACACAAATGTGTTCCTCTGTTGCGATATGCTTCTTATCTCGATTAATAAAGAGAGTATGAGTTTATGGATTAGCTTTTGCAATAAGATGAAACAAATATTGACAAATATGAAAGTCTGATTTATCCGTATGAGTTTTTATGCATATTAACATTGTTCTTTCTATGAGGGTTATCCTCATTAACGTTGAACATCATAATCCGAAGAATTACATATGAAATAATTGTCTTATGTGGAAAAGGCAAATGCAGGTGTTACTATATTCCATACGTATCTGTTAGCGGTTAACATTTGTAAACATACCGCATCTTATAATAAACATGTGCAATGCATGCTAGCATTATATAACCGCACATCACGATTTATATGTGGCGATTTAACCGAATGAGGAAAATAATCCCGTAAAATGCGCTATATATTTATCATTGCATCGCGTATATACGCTCCAGTATTGAGTTTCAAAGCACATGTATTTCTGTCTTATTTTATTTATATGTTTTCTTTTCCTACATGTCCACCACATTTCAGTCCAAATAAACTATATTAAATAGTGTTCACATGAAAATTATTATTGAAAACATTTAATTATTTTGTGTGTGCTACCATTTTCCGGACTGAGTGATATTCACAACGTATTGCATTATATGTTTCTTTAATTATAAACTACATTTATAATACGTGTTACTGTGATATTTCCTGTGAGAATTTACAATAATGTGTTTCTGTGGAAGGGGGGAAATATAGAATTAATATATTCATTAAAAATAGTACATGCTTACTAATGTAATATCGAGACTACATTCGCTCTCATATCCATACAAAGACGACGATCTCGATCAAGCACAAGAAGATTAAGCATACTTATGTTTATGATACTAAATTGTTGAATGTAAAATAGTCAATTAAATTTGAATTTGGTTCATGCAATTTTAGAGTACGCATTCTTATTCATTGTACTACATGAATCTTATCTCTATTGACACTGGTTATAAATATGAGGCATTACTACAAACACTTACCTCATTATTGTTACTTTTTGCCTCGTATATCTGTAGTCAGATATCTTGTTTAACCCACCTGGCTGGTTTTTGACTCTTAAGCGCGGAACACAAAAATGAGTTATGTGATGTGTTCTTATTATAATGTGTAACCATATAGCATTGATTAACTACATTGGTAATATTTATCAATAGTTAGCATGTTTATTTAACCAGCTTATTTTCCAGAGTATCTATTTCGTTGAGAGCAGATTAAATTATGTGTTCTCTTGATAATAGTGGCGGAATATACAGGGGTTTACCATGTCTGATTGTTGTTCCTTTTTTGTAATATTTTGGAGGACATGAAGTTCTCAGTACCAGCGATTAACCAATAAGATATAGTCGACGTTGCACGTTCATTTTGAAAATTGATATAAAGGTCTTAAGCTGCTCCAATTATCCATATAGTATTTATTAACTCTGCCATGAAAATAGACAGAAGGTGGCTTGTTGAACTTCGATTCGATCTTAATTGAGACAACTAGATATCAGATGATCCCAGAGGAGACAGGAGAATAGATAAGCAATTCTCAGGGCTAGTTTGCAAGGTAAATGGCGAGAATGCTGGTAAAATGTCGATGAGCTTCGGGTACGCGAATGAGCATTCCAATAATTTAAGTAAGGTAAAACTCGTTTATAAATCGCTGTCATGATCAGTTTTGTTTGAGTTGACTCGCCACACATCATGGTGGACATTAAAGTAAGCATAGGCACGACGGCTTGAATAATTATGGAAAAAAACGAGAAATAAGGACATCTTACCACACTTGTTTAGTCAACTACTTAAATTACACTTTTTCTTATATTTCGTTTACTAAAACTTCTTTTCGATATTTAATACCTAATAGAGATTAAGCCTGTTATTTCTCCGTTAACACTGATACTTGAGCCCCAATAAGCGTATTTCAAAATTTTAAATTCTTCTATGCCGCAGGACACAACACACTACACTGTACTATCCATTCATGTGTAATGATAGCTGTACCTTGGGTCACAGTCGGGCAACAATGAATAATACTTATACCTTTATTTTACGATGAAAACAAATTGCACATATTATACAAAATGGTGTTACTAGTTGATGATCTCGTGTATGGGCTTATTAGCTTATATTGATGTTATCAAGAAGGAATGCGCAGCGCTTCAAAATATCACAGGAGTATCTAGTATTGCAACTCGTCATTTATAGGAGTTTACACATATCAGATGTATAGTAACCGGGTGCAATATATTAACTTCACAAAATCTAATACCACTTTTATAGTATTTTGTTAGTCGAGTTACAGAATAAAATGCTGCAAAATATATTGCTTAATGTGATTAATTCAAGACTGTTCTAGTATGTTATGTACGGTGTATATGAAAGTATGGCGTATTATGAAGATATGGCTTTTGTTAACCATGAAATTGACTATGAATCATCCCCCCACATTTTTTGAATCGCCATTTGAGACTGAACCACATATAGTTTGCTTCAATTTCAGCAGTTTTGGATTTTTAGAACCACACTGAAATGCCACCTCTAACAAATTCTATAATAATAAGCTCCAGGATGCGTAATAGTTTCTCTAATTACCATTCCACCTTTATAAACAACAGAAGAAAAGCATGGGTACCTTTCTTAAAGTTCAAATAAACTTAAAAGCCAAGACGCATGATTTGACTCTGGTTATCGAAACCGAGATCGCACCTAGAGCCACTTAAAATGTGCACCTGTTGTTTCTAATGATAAATAGTTCGATATGAAATATAGTAAGATTTACTTTGAGATAGATCTCTCAAAAATGTTTCGTTGATTCTCGATAATATAGTGCATCTGTAAATATTAGTACATCCATAATTTTATTTATATATATATATATATATATATATATATATAATATATATATATATATATATATATATATATATATATATATATATATATATATATATTAAAGTTACGTTCATGTGCCTTGTGCATCCTTCGAGAAATCATTCTGCCACGAGTTGCAACAGTAAGATAAATTGACTTGGAGATATTTATTTGTGCTATTATCAGCAATTTTTAAAATGGAGTCAGAACTGTTATTTTTGCTACTAGATGTCTACATTATATCTTACGATTGATGCCCTCTTGGGCTTTTCTCCGATGCAGGTGCGTAAATATTTTATACCATCACATGTAGGTTCTTACAAGTGTTCCGTCTGCTTAACAAAACTAAATATTTTTAGATGCACCCATTCAATCTAAATGTTTAACTATGAAACTCACATGGTAATGTTGAGGTTAATATGATATAGAAGTATCTTTTATCCAAAAAAACTTTATAATTAAGAATTTCAACAGCTCTTTTATAATCTGCCGCCGATTAGATGGTTTATTCATATTTCTCTTGAAAAGTCCAAAGCAATTATAACTAATGTGTTATTATTGATGTGCGCCCAGCACGTTTTTGTAATGCAACGACACACTAACAACATCACACACACACACATATACCCACACGCACACCCACACATACACACACACACACATATATATATATATATATATATATATATATATATATATATATATATATATATATATATATAATTCTTTGCTTCTTTTATGTATATAATTATTTGTTTCTTCTGGTAGAAATAAATCTAGTGACCGATTATGTTATTAGAGCATAACATGTATTTATTAACTATAATGTTACAGACGTTCATATCAGCATTTTATTTAAGATGTCAAGCTGCAAGAGCTGAGCAAAGCGAGTAAATACTGGGTTTTCATGAGTTCTTATTATAAGCTGCAATTTTGGCTTTCCTCGGACATGTTTGCTTCGTGGGTAAATACAATAATAAAGATGAATGTTATCCCCTTATATCATATCTTATCGTGATAACGCAATGCTCGTGATCCTAAATGGAACAATTAGTTTAGTGAATAAATGATTAAAAAATAAGATAAAATACAATATTTATTTATATATAAAGTAGACAAACAAGGGGCATGCAAGCCCGTTTTCTTGTCTATAATTGATGGATTTTCAACGTTACCCTTATTTGCTATTCGTCTGCTATTAATTTACTACACAAATTACGCACACATTTAATTGACGTTCTATCGAATTCCGCTCGTTTTTGAGAATATTGATTACAATAGTTCTTTCTATTACGTATACAGTTCTATGTTTAGAGAATATATTTAACAAACATACTTCTCTCATGCTTCCCCGTTATTCAACATGACTGCTACAATTTCTTCCGCGAATCAACTTTAAAAATCACTTCAATATACGTATATGTATTTTCAATACTTTGGCTGTGTATGTGCGTATGTCTGAAAGAGACTCCCGAGATACTCGCCAACCCTGAAAGTTGCTATTTTCTCAATCGACCTCGAACGCATATTATGCAAAAAATGTGAAAATACATCGATTGCTTCGTATAGAAATGACCCAAAATCTGTAACAGGTTGAAACTATAGTTTGTCAAATTCTGTCGGATCGTACAATATGTACGTGCGTGCGTCCAGAAAACTTATGTCAGCTTTGTTTTAGTACAACTACATTTAAAGTAACTTAATACTCGCTTCTATGGTCCGGATGGTATCGACAAACGTTCATGACGAAATTTGTAGGTTTCGATCCCAGTCTACTCACACATTTATTTCATTTTCTTTTTTGAAGTGAGCTAAACATATATCGAAGGGAGCGGATTAACAGGCGACCAGTTAAAAAAAAAACAGTTGTTGCCCCGAACAACGGAGGATTAGTTGTATTGTTTAACATTTGTTTACGGGGCGGAGGAAAGCAAATAGGCTCTGTTTTGTTTTAATTCTACGTTATTATGTAGTAATTTGAAAATAAATCAATGTAATATGTAGTAATGTTGCTGAATAATTCCTACGCACACCAAGCTCTAGTGACATCTTCTTCTTCTTCTTTATCTTCTTTTTTTTTTCTTCTTCTTCTTCTTCTTCTTCTTCTTCTCCTTAACTATTGTGTTTATTAGTATGTCTCTTCGACACACATGGTTTATTTGTGCTCTGCAGAACATTAATCATATTTCTGTTCAGTAGTGCTCAGGGGGAATACTCATTTTTCTTCTTTTTTAACACAAATTAAAAGGAATTTCTACACCAAATTTAACAAAGGGGTTATCTCTAGGCATCTTTAATGTTAAAAGTGCACATTTTCGAAGATAGAACGGGCGTTTCATAAAACAAAAACATTGTGAAGAAATACCGGTACCGGAGAAATAAGAGGGAAAATTATTACACACGCGTATCCTTCCATCTGCCCTTCTTATCTTAATTCTTCGCCCCAATACTCTCTCGCTTTTTTCATTCCTTTCCATGATCCGTCTACACGGTGGCAATTTCTAGTTTTGTTCAATTCAGAAGTAATCGTTTTCGTAGGTAACTACATTCCCACAATTCCAAACCATCACTTATTCTAAACATTAAAAGTGTCCAATGTGATCTACTTTCTTTCTGTTGAATTTTAGATATGCTATTATCATGAACATAATGTTTCTCTATCATCAATACTTATTCTGGCAATCGGTAGTCAGACATCTCGAGTATTAGATGAAGTAAAGTTACACATCGTGTTTTTTTTAGTTTAAGTTCATGTATTATTATTCCTAATATATCTTAGTTACTAATAGTGTAACACAATTCGGCACTTCTGCCGTATATATGAAGCAGCAGATTTCCTATCCTTCTACTGAAAATAAAGGGAGGTAATTCAACCGGAAGTGATTTTTTTACAACATAAAAATCAAATGCAAGACTCATTTGTTTTGGGGTAACAAGAAACAATTAACAATTTCTTTTTTTTATTATATGAAGTAAAAAATCTTTAAATAAAAACCCTAACCCTAACCCTAACCCTAACCCTAAACCCTAACCCAAACCCTAACCCCTAACACCTTACCCTAAACCCTAACCCTAACCCTAACCCTAACCCCTACACCCTAACCCTAACCCTAACCCTAAACCCCAACCCTAAGAAATCAGGCGGTGTGCCTGTAAACAATCTATTGTTTTTTTTGCGGCTGGTTCATTAAATTACCAATGTCTCGAAGATTAATCTCATTTAACTCCATTTTCTAAATACTAAATTAAACTTCCGGTGAATTCTGAATGAATGGTACTTGGAGAAAAAAAATGGAACTCTTCAATTTCGATTTCTTAATACGCAGCTGCTTCATATATACGGCAGAAGTGCCCACAATTCAATATGGTCATTAATTTCATTAAGTAAGTTATCATTTTTAAGAATTTGTAGATGTATTATAGTCTCTAAATGTATAGGTTTATCATAAATATATACATATATATATATATATATATATATATATATATATATATATATATATATATATACAAACATTAATTATTATTGCCTACATACATCGATGTTTCATGTTTACGCAATCTTTAGTGAAGGGATGTTATTCGGAATATCGCATTAAAATTGGGATGAATATAGTCGTAATATATATATATATATATATATATATATATATATATATATATATATATATATTGCACTTTGCACGTTAACGCAGATTAATTTGCGTGTGTTATTTTAATTTTTCTATTAAGTGTATTCATATATAGAGAAAGAGACAGACAGATTCTATAGAAATATATAATAGTATGCGATAATATTATATATTGAGTATGTGGCGGTATCCGTTAACCGCCCCATAAAATAACAAACACCCCTTCAAGAAAAACATACCACAGCATGTTTCCACTGGGGTGAGATCAGCAGCAGCTGTGTAAAATCTCCACTTTATCGAGGCATTACCCAGAGCAGACAGCAGCAATACAACAGATTTTTTAAGGTCTAACACCAACTTATAATGCAGTACACCTTCAACATTACTGCTGCCTGTCTCATCCACCTGCCTTCAGCCTGCCTCTTACCAGCTTCCTGCTGTGCCAGCTACAGCTAACTCCTTCACCGACTTCATGCAGCCCCTGCTCTAACTCACTCTTGCACCAGCTTCCTACAGCGTCTGCTCCTGCTTACTCCTGTACCAGCTCCTGCAGTGTCAGCTCCAGCTTTCTGCAGTACTGTAGCGCTTGTTCCAGCTCACTCGTGCATCAGCTTCCTGCAGTACCTGCTCCATCTACCTTCCTTAAGCCTACCTATAACCAGCGTCATGCAGTGCCTGTTCCAGTTCACTCCTGCACCAGCTTCCTACAGTGCCGCTCTAGCTTTCAGTAGCACTCTCACCAGCTTCCTGCAGTACCAGCTTCAGCTTCCTGTAGCACCTGCACAATCATTCTGCAGCTCCAGCTCACTTCTGCACCAGCTTCCTGCGGTGTCTGCTCCAGCTAACTCCTGAACCAGCTACCTGCAGCAGCTCATCTAGCTTACTCGTATCCCATCTTCTTGCAACGCTTGCTCCAGCTCACTCCTCAACCAGGTTTGTGCAGCTCCAGCTCACTCTTGCAGCGCCTACTCCAGCTAACTTGTGTACCAATTTCTTGCAGCGCAAGCTCCAGCTCACCCCTTAACAAGCTTCTTGGACCGCTATCTGCAGCTCACTTCTGTACCAGCTTCCTGTAGTGCCTGCTCGATCCACTGCAGCGCCCTCTCAAGCTAAAAGTTGCACCAGCTTCTTGCAGTGCCGACTTAAGCGTCTTGCAGCACTCTCACTAGCTTATTTCAGTGCAAGCTCAACCTTTTTCAGCACCAGCTCACTTCTGTACCAGCTTCGTGCGGTTCCTTATCCAGCTAACTGCTTCACCAGCTTCTTTCAGATTCAGCTCACTCTTGCGCTAGCTTACTGCAGCGCTCGTACTAGCTCACTCCTGCACTAGCTTCTTGGGGCTCCAGCTTACATCTGCAGCGCCAATTCTAACATTTCTTACACCTGCCATATCCCTCTTCAGAAACGCCTGCGCTATTTCTCTCTAGCACCTGCGCCATCTTCTTCCAGCAGCGCCTCTTAATCGTTCCAGCATCAGCTTCTCCAGCTCCTTGTCCAGTGCTTGTCAGCATCCTACCTTTCGAGTTCTTGTCGATGTTTTTATCCATTCCGCTTTTTCTTGCTACAAGTTACGTCATTCCTAGCATTCCAGCATGTTCCTGCTTTCAGTGACGTAACCGCGCCATTTTAGTTTTCCTTCTCACAGTACTACCTTCATGGTAAATACACTTCTTTAGTTTAAACTGTTCATCTGCGTGTGCCCTCTCTTTTTTGCCTTTGTCATAATTTGACTGTGTTTACTGCTTACTTGTAAGACTGATCGCTTTGGTGATCGCACTCCGCAACAAGTATATATATTTCCAGTATTTACTTCAACAGTACTCAATAAAGAGGAAGAGCTTCATAGCAGTAACTTGCACAGCCTTGCATAACCGTAACTTGCACAGGAAAGTAAATAATCAGACAAAATCCAGTTAGCCTGACCATGTCCTTTGCGAATTAGGGATGACACATGCCCGTTCATTATAACTTGTTTGCAATAAATATATTTTCAACTTAGACATCATAGATGTTTGTTTATTTTACTATTTCGAACAGTCTTTCCTCATCAAATATATGTTCGATAAAGGTTCTATTTAATATCTTACTTTTATGAAAAACTTCATATTTTCATCGTAAAACACTACTTTCAAAGGGCATTTAATAACATTTCCGCGTGTGTGTGTATGGTGGCCTTGCGCGAAATCGAACGAGCAAAGCCCAATGATAATTTATTTTTACTCTTTTTAATATATTGTAATCAATTTACAAGTGATTTCCTCGATGGCCACCCACTATTCATATTACTCTAATTACAAGCAGTTTTTCAGCCTCTAAAAATCGTCTACATATTCACAAGCTACAATCAGAATCAGGTCTGATAGATCTGAGTTTAGACTTGATGATAATTTTATTTATTTTACTTACGCGCATATGTGTATACACATTTGTGTATCTATTTATATTCATTTAATTCTATCTGATACATCTCTTGCTTGGTTAAATCTGATGATATTTGAGAGTAGATGCTCCGTTGTATGATATACATTATAGTGGATTAATCTTCTCTATATTCTACGTTTATTTCATACATATATATATGTAATTGGGGCCATTACAGGTGTCGTGTGGTTGTTATATTTGGATAAGTGTGTTGTGGATTGTGAACATAGAAAGAATACTTATTGATAACTAACGAAATATTAAGTGTAAATACACGTATACTTTTTTATTGTGTCATGGTGTGTAAGTATCAGTGATACAGTTGGAGTAGTTAACGGATTTATTGCGTGACTTAACCTCCTATTTTTCTTTGTTTGGTACAAATTCGTATTGTCAGAAATGTATAGATAATACATTTATATTTTACATCATTATTGTGATGTAGTCAGGAGCCTGGCTATCATTATATATTTTGACAAATCATACCGCTCAGATATATACTAAAACATTTTTGTAGAATCAAGCAACAGATAAACTACAACATGTTCAAATAATTAACATTAATCATCATTTATTTATTTCGTTTGGCGATAAAACCTTATCTGAATATATATTAAACTGTTTCTAGAAAAATCGCAGTATGTAGTATGTCGCACTGCTTAAGTAATATGGTTCTTCAAGTGATTCGAGGAAAGTAAAATAAAAAAGCAAGAAATTAAATATAGAACACTGAAATTATTGATTTTCCATTAGTCTACGTACGCAAATTTTAGAACATTTAGAACCATATGTTACTATTATTATTTGTTTCTTTTTGAATAGATATACTTTTAATCAGTCAGTGTTTTTTTAGTTCTATGAAGCTTAACATCATATTTGTGTGCCGATAATCAAGTAAATCGAAACATTTTATTTTTCGATTTTTCTCAAAATAATGAATAGATTTTTAGCAAATTTAAGTTCGTGTCAGCTATGTTGGGATTTGAAAGTATCTTAAATAAATTTTATGTAATATACCATGAGATGTTGAATGTCTTATCAAAAACGATACTTTACACGAAATATATGTAACAGTTGATGTTTGAATTTTCTTTTCAGAGTTTGGATTTACAAGTCTTATTAATAAATTCGGCGAGTCAACAAGCACTAAAACATAACATGCCACTCCGAAACACCACTCCAGTACAGATTACATCAATCCCATTAATAATATGGGGCACCTACGTTTTGCACTCTATTTAAAAAAAAATATTCAGGATTTCATTTTTCTTTCGATAACAACTTGCTTTGTGAAATGTTACCTTTGCTTTCTAATTCAGGGACTTATTCACATTTGTAGTTTATCTCTCTTGCTCCCACAGGAAATTCTTTTATATAAAAAAAACATTGGATTTCCTCGTAGTCTGGCGCCTCGCAGTTTACACATTCCTTTAGTTTTTCTCCAATGTATATATTTATTTCAAACTCATGCCTTTATTCGTTACCAATGTAATCCATCTTTCAGACTGGGCGAACACTCAATCTTTCCACGTATTCTGTTTGTTTCCTTCCTTTAACGAACGCTGTTATACCTGCTTCTCAAAAGTTTTATTTTATTTTTTTATTTATTGTGTTCGCTCGTGTTAGGATTAGCTTCTATTTTTATCGTTTTTTTTTAGTTTTTTTTGTATGTAAATTTTGGTGCTGTTATACAGGAAGGTTCCATTTTGTATCTATTGATGAATTATATGTCGTTATCTCTGCAGTCTGCATTCCTTAGCTAAGCATGTTTGATTTATTACATCTATTTTAGTTGCAGGTCGCTTTCGTATCGTTCTTTATTTTGCCGATTATTCGCACTCTTAAATCTTCTTTTTTTCCCTTTTTATCTTCTAGTGACTATTTTTTGCCTGTTTCAACATATTTTAGATATAATTATATCAAACGTGTATATTTATGATAATAACTAATAACTTACATATATTTCTGCATGCTTTGCTGCAGTTTCACGGTACAGCCGAACTTATGACGCCTATTATTATCCAAATGTTCGTCTGTGATAAAATGCTAGTGACATTTTCCAAATTGATGATGTATAGGTAGGACATCAGTTTTAATAATTACGGCGTAGGAATATTCGTACACATTGTATGTGTTTTCATATCGAAACTATAAATAATATTATTTCTTATTGTGTTGAACTAGAAATACTACGGAAGAATATGATCTTTAAGTAGGTTTACATTTATTAAACGATATCAAATGAATAACTAATTTTCATTTTGTTTGCTTTGTTTGTATATTTTCTCATGTAGTAATTTTGACTAATGAGAAAAAAAATATTTTTATATGTATTCATATATTGATATATATATATATATATATATATATATATATATATATATATATATATATATATATATATAAAGAGAGAGAGATGAGAGGGGGAGAGAGAGAGAAAGAGAGAGAGAGAGGGGTGATAAATTGTGAATGAAATACATTTCTTTCCCTAATCAAACAAACAATGCAACCATAACCAACCACAGCAGCTACAACTTATATACGTTACACAAGTTTCACATTCATTTAGACACTTCGCTAGGATAAATGGGAACCCAGTATTCGAAACTCAGATCACATATATGTGATAGGGTAAGCTCTACAAGAAATCGCCCCTCACACAGGAACTTTGATACACGGTTGATGCCTTATTGTGAATTGAACCTACCTTCTCAACAAAGGGTACAGTGATACAATTGTGAGAAAATATACCAGCATCTAATAGTAGTATGTTAATAACTACCTATGATCTCATTCAACAACCTATCCAATAGTAAACAAAAATGAGAATGATAGTGAATTGTATATATATATATATATATATATATATATATATATATATATATATATAATATGAAACTAAAAGTATACTATTATTAGATAGAACCTATAGTGTAATGGTTTAAACTCAATATACGAGATAGAGCAATTATAATAATAGATGAAAGAAGAGGGATAAACATGTACGAATGACAGATTTATTTAAACTTCGATTGTTCAATGCAAGTTATACTCGGTAAAAAATATGTTATTATTCTTTCCTTAAGCCAAGGCTTTTGAAAGATTAAGATCTTATCATAAGAGGAATTACATAGATAGATAAGTTAGCAGTGGAAAAGCCAAAAAGCCAATGTTTCAAGTGATGATTCGAACACTGCCTTGTTTATGAATTATACTGGCGTTAGCAAGGACAACTCGTGGTGTATTTCTTATAATATCAGCGAGTTAAGTGATATAGTTCTGTAAATAAAAGTGTACTCAATAAGTTAGATTTAAATCGGTAAAGGAACATAATCCGTATTTTATTGTCAATAATTTATTTTGGACGCATTGTTATAAAGAACAGGACAAAGGAAAACATTCAGAAGTGAAGTTAGAGAATATTTCATATGATCTGTGAGTTGCATTTTTTTAATGAGTTTTTTTTTTATTCAGTGAAATTAAGCTTAAACTGTCCCATTGAAGTACATTTTTCATCCCTTCCAAGATAGAGTTGAAAAACCGCTTTTAAAACTTTTTGTGCGTATCATATATAAGCCCTCCGTTCAGTCTAGAGAGACTATGGATACCCCTATAAGGGGCTGGCTGCGCGTGTAATTATGAAGCAAGGGTTGCGCAATTCCGAACAACACCTCTCCTAAGTCGACACTGCTTGATTCCAATGGCAAGCAGTTCAAGACGACTGGAAACAATGCCGAGATAAACAGAGAGCACATACAGCACCTGGTAGTCCCATTTAATACTGGCCATGCTCGACGTCGCTTAACTTCGGTGTCAACGTGATTGTACCGTATATACTAACCATATATATATATATATATATATATATATATATATATATATATAAATATATATATATATATATAGTAAGCAATGAAAATATATATGGCAATCAAGCTACACAGAGGCTCCCGTGTTTCATCCCCGGGGGGAATCGTCAGGCTAAATTTAGCCTGACGATTCCCCCCGGGGATGAAACACGGGAGCCTCTGTGTAGCTTGATTGCCATATATATTTTCATTGCTTATACCTATCTCTACTTACTTATCAAGCACTGTTGAAGTAAATACTGAAAACTGATACATAAAAAATTATATCTCCTTATAATGTTTTATGTGGATACATGAAGTACTAATATATATATATATATATATATATATATATATATATATAGTCTAAAGAAGCTTTGAGTCATTAAAAAAAATGTAAAATGAAGTTTAAATTCCCAGAAAAACTAACTAAATCACATATATTGCAGACTTATCATTCGTTGGAAAATTATATATATATAGGTATTACTATTTATTATATAGTATGGAATTAAGCACCAATAATATTGTTTATATCATTAATCGCATTCGTAATTGTAATGCAGTTTGTGAACTAAGAATGGTTTCGCGAAGTTGTTTAAATGATTACTCTCCTGATAATTTCATAGTTAATTGTAGCCAATAGTCTCTTGTTGGTGCAGATAATTATATTTTCTGCCCCATCATTACCTGAACGCAAAGTGTTTTCCATGACCAGCTACTGAACCTATTGCACAGGCTTCTGCCTCCCTTTCTTCACGCAGTATAATTAATTGCATTGTTTTGTTGTTCATAATATCCGAGAAGACTCTCATTAGCTTGTAAATTATTGAAGTAATTATTTCTCTTTTGTTTTACGTTGTTGTTTTTTGTTGTTGTTGTGTTTTGTGTCTTATTCGCTTTTCAGTATTACGTCGATTTTGGTATGCTTGCATTTTTATTTCGGCTTTAATTGTCACCTCCTAAGGTAATCCCGTATTACCCTGGAGGTATAACTCCAAGATGCCAACTATACTCATATTTGAGCAACACGGTCTTCTTATATTCATATCATTTATTGTCAAATACGTATCAAGATGTTTTGTATCAAACAATAGGTGGTAGCAATCTTATAAAAAATGATATGTTTTATCCTCGTTAAGTAAAGGAGTGATCTTTGTAGAATGGGGCAAATATTATTTGTCTCCCAATCCAGATTGGAACTTCGTTGTCTGGATCGTCTACAAAGTAAAAACCAACATTTATTATGAAAAGGAAGTTGTCCCAATGTTTAATTTTACTTCAGTTGAAGTTCTCATAAATCAAGGAGCCCCTTTCTGGGGTTAATACTTGATCTCTATATGAGTTACATAGATACCCGAATATTCTATTAAAATTCTCCTTGATTTCTCAAACATTGAGTTTGTAAACAAGTTAAGAATAATAATAAATGTCTTCTCTCCACAATTGACCAGTCAAGTATGGCATAGTATTTCTTTCTTGTAGTATGTTGGTCTTACCTGATTCCAGGACAAGAATTCATCTAGTCTGGTGGAGTATCCAGCTACGTGGTGTTACTTGAGGTAACATCACTAGGAGCAGATGCACTATTTCTCGTATGAGAGGGTCTTATTTGTGCTTATTTGTGCTGCGCATACTATGCAATTTTGAATATTTGGTCAGGGTTTACTTGTAGGTGTAAGTATCCTCATGTCAGGTTGTCCTGCCAAACCCTTGTACAAACGCTTGTACATAGAGAGCGAAGACACTCGAGGAGTGTTTCAAGCTAAAAAATTTTTTAAAACTACAAAACAACCACAAAGTTGGTATATTCTTGATCAGCTTTTTCCTGAGTGACTAATAAATTAAACTATTAAAATATTTTATTCTAGTGGTGTTAGCTTGGTAATATTTCATTAGGTGTCAGTGATTTTATGTGCAAAATTACAAAAAAAAAAATGCCGATTTATTCCTCAAAAAATCTATTATATAAGAGAAGAGTGTTCTCTGTATGTATGTAGCCGGAGAAAAAACAGAAGTTTGGGGAGAGTGAAAAGAACACGTGGAAGAAAAACAACGAGGATAGAGAGATAAAGAGATAAACGTGTCAATAGATATATGTTACACTTTTACCCGGACAACGCCGTGCAGCCCTGCTAGTTTTATGTAATATGTACCGGCGGGAGGCAAGCAAATAAGAACATACATGATCGGGTTATTTAACGAAGAACATTAAGCTCATTAAATATTATCATTGTTAATTACCTGAAACATATTTCTATCTAATTGGTGTAAATATTGCACATAAATAAATAGGCCGAGAAAAACCTAAAATAAGTGAAATAGAAACATGTGGGTAAGAGAATATTTCCCCCAAATATTGTGATATTCCAGCTCCACGCAGAATATTCTTGTACTTTAAATAAAAACTAGAAAAATAAAATAAATAAATCGTTTCTTCATTTTAATAGCCTTCTATGTATTGACTGAATATATATATATATATATATATATATATATATATATATATATATATACATATATATATGTATATGTAAAAATAGAATAACAATATATATATATATATAAATATATATATATGTATATGTAAAAATAGAAAAACAATATATATATATATATATATATATATATATATATATATATATATATATATATGCGAAGAAAAGCTGGAAAAAGGCTATAAAACGGACATACTTGGCCCATCGGGCCAAATGTGTTTGTGCTTTCTGGGAAAAAAATAACTGTTTAAGATTAAGGGATTATATTGATGAAGAAAACAATATACTTAAGAAAACATATAGCGAATAAATATGAAGACGGGCGCATATAATTAGAGAGGTGTCGTAATGTTTTAAATAGTGTGTACGTGTTTGGTATTGGTGTACAGTGTTTAAATGATGGGGAATGTAACTAAACGTCGCAGTGACAGCCACCTTATAAATGAGTATTTGTTATGTGTAGTATAGCAGTGGTTCCATGTGCTCAGTGTTACCTCCATCGTTCTTTTAAATGTGGAGGTGCAGACGTTCGGTGCAGTTATGGGGTCGCATATACTAGCTGCGGTAGGTTTCATAATGCACATTGCTAAGTTGGCTGAGAGAGATCAAAGAGGGGGCCGAATAGAATAGGATTTTTGAACATGACTTAGGAACAGGTTATTAACCGGCGGGAAAATAGATGTAAGTATCCGTTTCCATGTCATATATATCATGTGATGTTATTGTGGCTGCAAACATTAGTTGTTTTCAGCGATGGTTGAGAAGCAATGCAGAGTGTGGTACCGTCTTATTAGTAATGTGATCTATGAAGGTTTGAGGAGATGAAGAATCCTAGGGTAGTGTCTGCGCAAGGGGTATGCTCCCTGTCGTGTGCTAATCCACATCGGTGAGCTCTTGTGGTAAGATATTTTGAATGTTCCTAGATACGAATAGATCTCTGATAGCAAGGTAGCTAATGTAAATACTGATATTAACAATCTTACTTTTCTTAACCGCAGCAAACACTTAACACAGGATTGTCATAGATAATCTAAATTTTGCTAACGATAAACGCCCGAATGATGCCTCTTTGCTAATTTAAATATACGTTGTGCCGTAAGTACAGAGAAAACGTATAAATCTTTAATGAATCAATTATTACCAACCATGCAAGACATATAATAATATATGCACTGCTGATGACTCAGCTATCAGCAAGAAATATCTCAATCTAATATACAACAGACCTGAAAGAAAATTAAATACGCATGAATTGATGTAAATAATACAAAGTTAATTCATAGATGCCTCAATGTGTGTTTGACTTTACAATTATATTATATCTAGACCGTATGCATGAAAACTATGTTAAATAACTGTGGTAATTACACTTAAATAACAAACTTTTAGTAACACGATGGTGTAAGAATGAATTCCCTCAACTACAGCTGATAAATTAGACGCATAGTCTTCAGCGCTCTTCCAGGTCAGCAAAATTAAACTAAATATTATTTACTTCCATAATTAAAACTTACAAGTACATGTATATAACCACATTTACGTATTCGCACTGTCGGATAGGGTTGGGAATTCGCCGACTACATATCCGTGCAGAGAGGTAACCTCCTCCCTGAAAACGTACCACATATTAACCTGTAGTAGCTACACATAATGCCTTGCGACGTGTTCCTGGTGGCTTAGAAATTCGTGGCCGGGTTACTTCAAATGTCACGTAATTTGTAAATATTATCTTTCTTTGTTTTCTCGTTGTTTTATTGTTGTTTAGACGGGACAACACGACTGGTGATGTTATGACCTAGCATACATAACTGCAAACGTATTATTTCATGTGGGTAAATCATTCATCCGTCTTTTATTTAAGCCTGTAAATATTAGAAACCGGTGGCTTAGCGGTAATAGTGTTGCAAATCAATAATGATCCCATGCCACATTTCAACAATTTAGTTTATGGTTACTGATATGAGAAATAGCAGAGAGTAAACAATTTTCTTCATTCAAGTTTCATTGTCACATTATCCTCCTTTCAACGGAGGATAATGAGATATGCATCCTAGGAAATTCCTTACTTCAGTTAGACTCAATAGTGAATAGTGGGGCTCATGATCATTGAAAAAAACAAAAAAAATGATAATTCAAGCAAAAACAAAATACGTATATCCTAATAAGATTCCTCTGACAATACAAATACAAATGGTTCCTAAAATATATCGTAATAGAATCATTGCAGTATTCGACTCTTGCTAACTTTTCTCCATTTCTAAAGGAAAAGCTGATACGTAGAAGAGCAAGCAAAATTACAAAATGTTAACCTATTGGTGAAAGTGAATCAACTAAAATTAGGAGAATAGTTTTTTTAGAATAGGGAAATGGCATTACTATGAATGTAAGCTACTAGATATTTGTAGATGGCTTATCCGAAGTTAGCAAAAAAGTAGATTGATATTGCATTGCTATGTATCACTCAGCATACAGAATGTGTCTATAAAACAAGTTTGTAGAAGTATCCTGACTTATATATTGATATTATTGCATGTATCCTGAAAGAAAGAAAGAGTGGGTGTAAAGCCGTGAAATATCTTCCCTTCATATCGAATCATATATGGTGTTTTAAATACCAGAAGTTGAAGCAACATAAAAGCATATGTTAGGACACAGGTGTGTGTACAATGTTAACACTAAAAATCAGTGTTATGTTGAGAACGAATGCCAACCTGATTAACAGCGTGCTAATTGTCATGGTAAGAACTCATCATTTTCAGAAGACCTGCGATTTTTTTAATATATCAAAATTATGATAGATAAGCATAAAAGAAATGTGTCATTTCTGGAGGCGAAAATAGCCTTGAAGACATATAATAATTTTCAATCGTATGGAACTTTAGCTGGAATCTACAATCGAACTGGAATTATAAGTATAACTAAGTGTTTACATTCAAAAGAAACAGGGGAGTATATACAACGAACTAACGCAGAAGTTGTTCAAACTTTGCCCACGAAATGCTTGGTGTGGATGTCAACAAGAGATACAGGTCTAATTAAAACAGCAAGTGCCCAGTGTTAATAAAACAATCAACTCCCATAAACACGGTAGATAATAAAAGGGATTCCTGAATCCAAATACAACATGTTAAGAGAGTTTACCCATACAACAACATGCTAAGAAAAACTCACTTACCTCGATTATGTTGGGAAATATATTCAACGGATTCGAGAAAGTTGAATCGATGAAAAAGCACGAAACTAAATTGAAAAAACCCATATTTTAAATTAATATTTTCAGTTTAATATAAGAGGTGTAAATATGAGTTTTACTGAATTAATTATCCATAACAGAATATGTCATCTGTTCGCAAGGAACATACTTTGTTTAGAATAGTATTGCTAACATAAGAATATTTCTTCATACAATTATATATATATATATATATATATATATATATATATATATATATATATAAAATACTGAAATATCGTTTGGTAGAAAGAGAACATTTTACTACAAATTAGATTCAACGAAGACGGATACAATTTGAGAAAAATATACAATTAGTTACTGTGTCGCAAAATTATATAAAACAATAACATTCATTTCTATATTTGTGAACCGTCAAATTACAATAGTTTTAAATAAGAAATACATTATTTATTTAAGCAATCGTGGGAAAGATTCATTCTGGTGTGTGCCTTTAATAGTTACAATGAAATATGTAAGAAGGAACACACTAATAAAAATGTCAGATTATTGTAAGTAAAATAAAGCCTAGAGGGTTATGATAAAAATATACCAACTTACCGCCAGCTACATTACATTATTTAGCTTTTGATTTAACGACATGTAATCCAGTAACATTGATTACACCATCTATATGACCAATTCTGACACATGCTGTAGTTAGTAGTTTTCAATTCTGATGAAAAATGCAGACAATCCGCTTGAGGAAAAAGTCGCGCAGTGGAACCTGGAAAAGTTCAACGAGAGGCTATTCTAAAAGCAATGTAATTAAAATCTGTAAGAAAGCAACGCACAAAACAAAACGAAAAGTCTCAGACACTCGTCTAAGAATTAACCATCGTTACAACCGCCTACCCGTTTTTTCTTATAAACATTCGTTTTATCAATTTACCTGAAAGCTATGTAAATTTCATTCATGGCATAGGCTATTTTTTGTCATTTATGTGGGTGAATTTCGCTTTGTCAATTACACTTCTCATTGTTCTTACCAATCGCACATGCAGGTTGCCTTCTTCGTGTGTGACTCCTTCTGAGACGTGACACAGCTTATCCAGTCGCTACTTGAGCCACCACAGATATATGTTGATCTTCGCTATTGTCGTCGTTACTGTCGCTGTTGGCACTCGCTCAACCGATTAATGACATAATCGCCCAGGCTATCGGCCTGGTCATTCATCACCGACAAACACAATTCGCCATCCCTTGACGCTGCACTACCACTATTTTCGGATTCACTAACGATCCGATGATACGGGCGTAGATCTCTGACATGGCTAGGCACTCCGTTCACACACACCATTTTGAGACTCACAACCTTTGTCACATTTGCAGTTCTCTATTCACTCGTGAACTTGTTTAGCCGGGCTCTCTCCAGCACAACGTCACACTGCTCACAAATGTCAAGGTTGTTTTGATAGCAACGGAAGACGTCATCAATGTCTTTTCGCCAAACTACATACTTGCACAGCATCTGCGACGAATGTTTTGCACTATGGGCATCGTTGGTTTGCGTGATACTATACACATAGACCGCCTCTTCCTCTGATAATCCCTTTCTAGCCGCTATCCGTTTCATATATATATGAGAGTTCTCGACAATACATTTTGCTGATAGTGTATGTTCACACCGAAAACGCAATCTGGCACTCCAGATTTTAGCAAGCATTCTACACCTATTGCTTCTAAAGGCCCTACCATTTTAGGTCAAACTGTCTTCAGGTTGACCCCTCTCAAAGAAAAAAGAGCTTAGATACTGTATCGCAGTAGCAGAACGCGTTTTACGCAAGAGTCGCCACATGACAACCCTTGTAGGCTCGCAATCGATTAGGGTGAGGTAGTAAACCAACCTAAAGTTAGTGGCATCCATACACAACCTTTGCTATCAACTCGCTGATTCTAGCTTCCCATGTTGCCATTGTATCGGATCAGGATCAATAGAGAGACATTCACGATGAGATGGCATTGCAGATTTCAGAGCTTTCTTTTTCGTACATAATACAACCCACATTACGAAGTTAGTTGTTCGTTTCACTCGAAGATGCACGCTACTTAAATAGAGCTGTCGTATTTGGCTCGGCAACATGCTATTATCGAGAGCGGCACATATCTGCGACACAGGCTCTGTTTCCTTCATAACCTCCAGCTACCTCTGTGGCACTCTATTTATCTCATCGGTTTTATTTTGACTTCACCTGACGAGCACTAGATCTACGTCCAGCGCGTACTCTTTGACCATTTCTAAAAAAGTTGGAAACCGATTTCTGATAAACATTTTACAAATAAACTTATTGTTCACTCTGGATTTGTTAGTCAAATAAATTGCTACTAACCCATCGGTGAGCATATAAGGAGTCGGTCTTCAGGTGTAAGGATTTTGCCTCTCAGTGTAAAGAAAGATTTACTTTTCTTAGAATGGCATCAAAACCCGCAAGATGTATGTGTTGTGTGGCTGATTCTGGCCGAATCCATAACGCATCTTAAATCGGTGTCCAATCTGATTCAAGCAGGACGTCTGTGGCAAATATATTGCGTCAACACATCTATCTCCTAGCCATAAACGCACTATTTACATTTGCAGAGATTGGCCTGACTCACCCTATTAACATGCTCGGTGTGATCGTACCATCCTTCTTACTCTGTGTTTGACCTTCAGTTGATGACAGCAGTCGCTACTCGGAACCATCCGCAAACAGGGAGATGCCCAACAAGCTTTCCACAAGGAGAGAGAACATTTCTTCACTGGTAATAGTACCATGAGCGTCCGGGAGATCATTCCGACGTTTTTTTATAACAGGCCATCGTCTATATTATAAGAAAGTTAAGACAAGCACTCGTACCCCATCCTTCGGTCGCTCCGAAGTATTGCTGGCTAGTCCAAAGCGCTACAAATATTTAGCAAGACTGGTTGCAGACGCAGCACTTTCATCAACTTACATATGATCTATGTAAGGCAAGGCCGCATTTTGTTTGCTGTTGCCTTGTGATAAGACTGCGTTCACAATATACTTCATTATTCGTGGAGCCACATTCAGACCAAATCTGAACTTCGTTAAACAGTACCTTTTACCTTAGAAAACAACGGTCTTGTAGCGTTAAGGTGAAACACCAATGCACACTTGAAAGTAAGATGATAACAGATCCAGCAACGCTAAATTTGATCCTTGTCGTCACCATCCCCGCAGTTCGCTGGCGCAAACATCATCGCCTGCAGTATATGCATCTACATAGAGGTTTTATTCTCGGTAGCTCATTACATGGCACACTCTTGATTTATTCTGCTTGACGACAGCTATCAACGGAAGCAGCTTACCTTTTGTTCTTCATAAGAAGCTAGCAAGTCGTTCTGGATTCATTGTTATACTTCTGCCCATTTCTACTTCGCGGTCAATTCATTTAGTTGTTTGTCAAACTCCGCTCGAAAATCGGGTTCTTCAATAATAAGTTCTGGCCCAGCTGCAAAAAAAAGAAACTGACTTGTCAAGAAATTGGACTTCTAACGTCAAGATAGATACTCCGCCTAACGCTTTTATCGTGTCAATCACGTGTTTCCGACCATTACCAGAACCTCAATTATAACTGATTGTCTACTCCTCAGTCGGAAGCTAACAAACCCATAATCAAATGTATTTGTTTCCCGCCTATAGTAACCGCCTCGATAGTCTGCTTTCGCCACGTCCGGCACAATGTTTGCTCAATATCGCGCATAACCACCCAGAAGAGAGAGAGAGAGAGTGAAAGAGAGAGCGAGCGAGCGAGAGAGAGATATTTTAATATAAAGATGCTACAAATGATATTTAACTGAGCTGGAAAGGACAAAAGTAACAGCGTTTCATATTCCGGCAATTATTAATTATCTTTGACGTTTATGATATAAAACTTTCAATCGAAGACATACCTTATAATTACATGAGACAATCTCAAAAATTCAGAAGACCTTAGAATCACTTACAAATATATTGGCTAGTATGAACTAACCGGAAGCCTCTTCAGTTGCTAACTGAATCTGAAAATCTAACCAATCAAGGGGATGTAACTCTATTAGATTCATATTAATAAGAAGACAAACCCAAAATACAATATTTTACTTAGCCTATAAGCACATATGTTTTGCGTCTTATTTTCTTAGTAGACCACAAGTAACACATTTATCTTGTAATATACTAAACACACGGAACAGAAAGACTAGATTAGCATAATTAATTCAGATTTTTCTTTATTTAAATATGTTTTTAAAATGAAGTTCACATCTGGATACGGTATACAAAAGCTACCGTTATCTAAAAGTATTAAAACAAAAAACAATATTACAGAAGAGGATAAAAAGACACATATGAAACATGTAAGTTATGAAAATCCAAAGTAATTCATATCAGTATCTCTATTTTAAGTGTATAACACTCAGATGCTAATTCTATGAATCAGCTATTTAAGAAATTAGATAGAGGGCTATACAATGTAAGTTTCTATTGTTTGTCCCTGTGGATCTGTAAATATATATAGTTATGTATCATAGCAAAAGAGCTCTGTGTGTAAGTAAGAGTTAAACATTGAGCTCAATTGTACTTGCAGTATTTATTCTCGTCCGGGTGATTTGGAAAATTAAGTAATAAAAAATAGGGGTTATATAATTAAATTTAATGTTACTAAAGTTATATTAATTGATCATAATTTCTCTTTAAATCTATATAACATATATAGAGGTGGATATTTCTCTGTATATAGAAACCTTAGTTATTTGTAGAACAGATATTTATAATAAATGCCCATTTCTTTATTTGAATAGTAAAAACAGCTTCCTTATACACTCAGTTATATATGCGAACAACTTCGAAAAAGATAACTAATGTGCATATACTTAAAAAAACGAACTCTCATTAAGTTACTATTCGTGTGTTTCTCTTAATTTAATGGATAATCGGTGTTATAAATTATAACTTACTGTTCTCTGTATGCATTTGTTCTACTTTGTGCATAATTACGTTGCATTTGGAGTGAAAGGTTTCTAGGACACACAAACATGTGTATATAGTAATATATGCGCATCTTTCTCTCTTTCTCTATTTTCTTCTCTCTCTCTCTCTTTCTATATATATATATATATATATATATATATATATATATATATATATATATATATATATATATATATATATATATATGTATATATATATATATATATATATACATATATATATATTTAAATTGATAAATGAAGGAATACATATAAATATTGCGGATAAACAATCTATTTCATCGTGTCGATTGTTCAATGCAAGGTGTACTCGATAAAACATGTTTATTTGTCTTTCCTTAAGCCAGGATTTTCAAAGATTAACATCTTATTATCAGAGGAATTACATAGATTGATAAGTTAGCACGGGAATAGGCAAAATTAAAAATTTGAAAAATTTAGAAACAATATAAAGTAACGAAATGTAAAGGTGTGTGTATAAAAGGTAATCAAAATATAGAGCAAATATAGATAAAAAAAAACACTTATCAGGATATAATATTAATTATTAGGCCCATTTTAAAATACTTCCATGGACCGCAAATGAAAATAGTTTTTAAGGAGTCGACTTTAAAATGTTGTATACATTTCAAGTAGGCTGTGGAAAGTGTTAGTTACTTCGATCGAATCTAAGGAATGAGAGAGAAAGTTCTGTTCGAAAACGAGGCCCGTAAAAAGTGGGGAAGGAGTGTGAAATTAGGGAAGTGGGAAGAGAAGGTTTAGTGGAGGAAAATATCGCTGATGCTGGGAGTAGGGTTGTAGGAGGGATTGTTAGTTACAGCTCATCGCTAGTAAGTAGCAATATAAGGTAATTACTGCTAAGCCTGTACTGGCTTCAGTTAGGAGTTACGGGGGGGGTTTCAATAAGCTAATACAGTGGCGTTTACTGTGTGGGGCGTATGCTCACTCTTCAATACTTTCTTCTTAAATGCCCTCATTTTCTCAAAACCCACTCTAAGACCATCACTTTCGCCCATCAACCAAAATCACAGCCCCCCTCCTTCTCTAACCACCCTCCATTTCTCTGCATACACCCCTCACACAAACATTCCAAATTACTTTTCTCCTTCAGTCTTGACCGCAGCCACCTGTTAAATTACCTCCTTCCTCCCTCTCCTCCACCCCTCCACTCCCTCACTCATTGCCATAATTTTCCAAATATTTCAAATATTTCATACCCTATCACAACAAATCTCCCCTCTCTCCCTCACCCATTCCCCCTCTCAACAACTCCTTTCGTACCCTCACTTTTCCATACCCCCCCCACTCTTAAATCCCCTCATTTTCTCAAAACCTTCTCTAAGACCGTAACTTTCGCCAATCCACCAAAATCACAGCCCCCCTCCTTGTCTACCCACCCTCCATCTCTCTGCACACACACCCCACACAAACATTCCAACTTACGTTTTCCCCTTCAGTCTTGACCGCAGCCACCCGTTCAAATACCTCCTTCCTCCCTCTCCTCTGCTCCCTCACTGTCATCCACATTATTCCTGCTCATCCCCCCACCGCTTTCTCTTTCTACCAGCCACAGTATTCCTTGCTCATCCCTATCTTTCCACTTCTTCCCCACTCATGTTCATAAACATTAATTTTTCAGTCCTCACCAAGTACGGACGTCCACCCTACTGTTTTCTCCAGCAGTGGCCATTATTTTCTTCCTTTTCCCAATATGTCAACCCTACATGTGTTTGTACTTGCATGACATTTTTCTTTTATATTATCATCCTGATGAAGTCTTATAAATAAAGACGAAACGTTGATGTACACATAAAAAACATCCATTTTTTGGTTTTCCTTTTTCATTTTCCCATATATATATATATATATATATATATATATATATATATAGGTGGGGGGGGGGGTTTAAGATTTTTAAAAAGTTTTAAAATAATTATTTGCACATGTTACTCACGAGATAACTGGTATTATAAATTTAAACATTCATTATGATCGGTTCATAAATATACAAATAAATAAAAACACATATTTATATACATAAACATTATAATGTCATGATTTGAAAACAAAAATCCCCATGTTAGTCACTGCATTTGTTCTTGTTACTATTATAGTTGACATTGTTCTCAGAGTTTGTGTCGAATTACGAAAAAAATTAACCCATCAACTGATATTGCAAATGATGTTTATTCTCTACGAATGCGATTGATTAAATTAACATATCCGCCTTCGGTACAATCGTAGACTGTTTACATTCAACAGTGATTACCACTTCAGTAAATAGCTAAGTATGCAGGCATGCGTACACAGATCTGATTGTATTCGACGGTAGTTAGTAAAGACCTGATACACTACATTACAAATATAATTGTTGCCCTGTCGCGGCCTCATTATCGAATGTTCAGTGACCTTTGGCCGAAGGACATTTCTCTTTAGTCGCAACTGAACATTGACTATTCGCCCGTTAACACACATATCTATTTCACTCTTCTCTCTCTGTCACCATATCTCTCTCCTTCTCTCTCTCTCTCTATCTCTCTCTCTCTATATCTCTCTCTATCTCTCTCCTTCTCTCTCTCTCTCTCTCTTTCTCTCTATCTATCTTTCTCTCTGTCACCATCTCTTTTATTCTCTCCCTTTCTGTATTATAATTTTACAGCTTTCGGTGAGTTTTCAAACAGCTGATATTTTATTGATACTTACAATCCTGTTGACATTACAAATTTCGAAATCGAGTTATATATTAAGGTATGCTAATATTAACACCGGAAATCAATAATCAGCGGTGGAATTCCTTGTCAGCCGCTGTTCATCTATATTTACAAAGGGTATAGACTTTCCTTGCTATTAGCAGGTTAATAATTTTACAAATTTTTTACAAAGTTTTCTGTTAAAATATTAACTCATTAAATCCGAAGAGTAATGGGTAAGTGTAACCCACTTAGACACTGACTGTCAATTTCTGCTTAGTCATATGCCGTTTAGACATGCATAACAGTTACACAAAGTCACATGGTATGAACTACTGTGACAGTTGACTTGAATTGGATTAATCGCGTTGTGCGTTCTAACTCTTCAACTATACAGCCGTTGTTTACGTAGCAGAAAATAGAATGGCTTTAATAATATGATTATAAAACGCGTAGCTGCTTACAAATAACGATAACATACATTAAAAATGGAATGGCCATCGAAAAAAGGTTTTAGCATGCACTCCGAGGCGGTGATAGGTGCGTATTTAGCGTGCGCTCCGGGGCGGCGATAGGTATGTATATAGCACGCGCACCAGTGCGGCTATACGTACGTATTTACTATGCGCACCGGGGCGCCGATAGGTACTTACATAATATCTGCACCGGGGCGGCGATAAGTGCATATATAGTATGTGCACTAAGGCTGCGATAAGCACGTATATAGTATGTGCACCGGGGCGCAGATAGGTACATATATAGAATGCGCATTGGGCGACGATAGGTACATTAATACTATGCGCATTGGGGCGACGATAGGTACGTATATTGTATGCGCACCGGGGCGGTGATAGGTACGCATATACTACGTGCACCGGGGCGGTGATAAGTACATCTATAGAAGGCGCAGACAGAAGTGGGACTTTTTATAGAAATATGTCATACCGTTGCCCTGGGCAATGGAAGAGGAAATGTTTGTGAAGAAACAGCTTTTGCAAAAGGAAAAATTAGAAAGTAGCGGTGAAAGGGGGCGACCAGGGAAGAGAAAATTCGAAAGATAAAGAGACGCCTAGAGAGAGAGAGAGAGAGAGAGAGAGAAGTAGAAGTTTGAATATAAAGATGTTACACACGCTATTTTTCTTTTCTTTTATGTTTTTATGAGATCGGGCAACGTCGGGTAGCGCTGCTAGTTTACTATAAAGTTTATAATTATTAATTATGCATGTCATTTTGTTCCCATATTTTAACTTTCAGTTATTCATTTTTGCTACTAGGGCATAATCTGAACGATCAAATAGTCGTCCGCAATGTACATCTTTAAGTATTTTCACAAAACTATACAGCCATATTTTATATTTTCTTCTTTTATATTACGCCTTCTCTATCCTTTAAGCCTCCACCCGGTACTGAACTCACTTAACTCTTTACTCAGGTTCCCACCAATAATAACAGCAGCATTTATTTAATAACTATCGGAGTGGTGTTAATTTGATCGTTGGTGTTTCCATTTTAGGATCTCATTTTCGGGTAGACAACTATAATAATTGTTTGTATGGTAAAAGTATATTTAAAGAGGATCACAGCGTAACTCATATATCAGCGTTCTACATTTTTAATCTAGTATTATCTAATTATTAGTCAATACATACAATGACTGATTTCGAATTTTCGATCGAATACAGGGACGACTCTAGAATGTGGTCAGAAGTAGTATGTACCTTAAAGGAATGTTCTTACATGTTATCCCTATATATGGTCACAGCAGTGAAAATATAAAAAAAACTATATGAATCCAAATGCAATAAAAAGTTTAAATCTAAGATTAATAAAAATTGATCGATGCTACAGGATTCCAACCATTTTGAATGTTAGATCTATCTTTTAATTGGAGCATGTAGAAAATACTATGTTTTTAAATAACTCTTATATGTGTGCAGTGTCTGTCCGACTGTGTGTGTTTTCGAAAATATATATTGAGTGTCCAGTATATGTCTAATTTAATCTGACATCATTCTACAAAACATCGTTAGATTTCTATTCGAATTGTGCATTCCTAAATTGCAAAGGCGGCGGTGAACTTTCTTTTATTTTACTTACAATATAACTCTTGGATATGCTAAGAATTAATTAAATTAAGAATAAAAAGGTTAATATAGTGTATAGCGCTGCTGGTAGGGCTACACAAGCTGCCTCATGTATTCTTGCAAATGCCGTGTATTCTTCCTAGGATCGGTGGCATACGAGTCTCTCAGGAGACAATGGAGTTTCCCGCCTGGGATTCGTCTATATCCGAATTTTAACTTCTTCTGTGACTGTCCAAGCCTACTCGGGATTAAAAGTCTCCGTTGCAGTTACAACATATGTTGGTGGTGTCTGATTGCTAGAGCTCTGTTGTAGCCGTCTATGCTCTCTTGTCACCCCCACTGATGGTCTCTCCTCTCCTAACTGCTCTTAAAGCATGCTTTCACAGCACTTATCCAGTGACTGCTTTATTCATCCACAGATTCCCAGCCTGTTGTTCAATATCACTTGCCTCATATCTAGCTTGCAGACATCCTTTTAGCGCCATAAAGAATCTCATTTTGGGATCCTTCTATCATCTTCTTAGTATACGATTTTTCAAATGAAATGAAATACATCTCGAGAACGCTTTTTATAATAAATATGTATGTTTCTCTATATATCTAAAATATAATACTCTATCAGAAAACATACGTTTGCTTTAATCTTTGAGGTGGATTAATTTCGAGGATTCATATATATTTTTTCATTTTGACCCAGTTAGATATCAGCAAAAGAGAGTATTTTAGTGAGGCAAACACTTGTATACTATCTGAGATACAAATGTATCCGGGTGTTCAATCAATATTATTATCTATTCTCAAATGTTGAGTTAATAAGACAATAAACACCACGAGTTTTCCTCTTTCCAATTGACCACTTTACTATGTTATAGTTTAACTTTATTGTTGTATTTTCCTGGTCTTGGAATTCATCTTGCCAGGTGAAGTATCGAACTGTTGCTGTTAGTTGTGGTAACATAACGAGAATAATGTGCATCATTCATTACATTAACCAGTTCATAGCTGTGTCGACCTTATACTATTTGGGTGTCGAACACTATGCTATTTTGAATATCTGGTCATACTTTACTTGTAGAGTAATGTTCTCCTGCCAGGTTATCCTTACAAACCCGTGCACAGATATACCAAATGCACTCACGAGTCGGTCTAGTATGCATTCAAATATCTACCCTGTTTGGTAATTTACTATTTCCTAATGTGTCGACCGTCATCTTCGGGATGTGGATGATTTAAAGGCAACCGCTTATCTAATATGAATTTCTTAACGATTGGTAGGATGCTAATACCAAGATGTCGGTATGACATTATTCATTATTATTAAAATGGCAATAACATTACCAACTAACGCGATATAACATTAGCAAGCACATGTCGAGAGATGAAGCAATTGTGAACAATGTATGTTCACTTTAGTGAATCCGATGTTAAGCTATGGTTTATTTGAAGTAAGTATTTTAATGCACGTACCCAATATATCCCTTGTTTCCTCGTGCATATACAACCCACGTTCTAAGAATAGTATCGTCTTGTCTATTGATTTAACGCATAAGTAAATGCCCACAATTTCTTGTTCTCTTTAACCAAAGGGTGAGTTTTAATATTTGAAAGTCATGAGGAAGTATTTAATATAACGTGTAACTGTATTTTTATGTTGTTGAATGTACGTACACACGATAAATATACTTTAATATTCATCGATAATTTTTTTATGTGCGATATATATATATATATATATATATATATATATATATAATGAATTAAAGAAGAGAGATAAATATGTACGAATGACAAATCTATTTTAACTCCGATTGTTCAATGCAAAGTGTACTCGCTAAAACATGTTTATTTGTCTTCCCTTAAGTCAAGGCTTTTCACATTTTAAAATCGCATCATCAAAGGAATTACATAGATGATAAGTTGGAAGTGGAAACGCCAAAATTAAAAATTTGAGAAATATAAAGTAATGGAAAGTAAGACTATGCGTGTAAAAAAAATGGAGTCTGTCTAGTTAGTAAATGTCGGTTGATACGCTGTCCGCTGAATGAAGGGTTTTATATGGAAAAAAGGGGTTTCGTTAAAGCAGCTTTGAAAATGTTCAAAATGAAGTAAATCTAATAGAAATATTTTTAGTTCAATCGTAGATTGAACGCACTTCTTAGACTCGATCGAAGTCACTACTTAAATTCCCGACTGCCTGTGTTTAATATACACATTTAAAACTCAACTTCTGAATCACTTCTTTCATTCTCGCTCCACAGAAGTATTTTAAAATAGCCCTAAATCTAAAAATCGCCTCCGAATAAGTGCGTTCCATCTCATTTCACTATAGGTTCAATCCTCTAAAAGTATACTTCTAGTTTCATATTGCATATATATATATATATATATATATATATATATATATATATATATATAACTTCATCCAGTATATAGTGCAAGTAGAAATATGTAACAAAGTAGTTTTGTTAAGTGTGTAAGTCAATAGAGTCGTATTTTACAACATATCACGCATTTAATATCCAGTTTTGTTATACACATAATGATGAAAACTAACATAATTTTATTAAATACCAGACAGTAATCGTTTAGACCATAATTGTATGTGAGCTGAAACACACCTTTTATCGTTGATATTTCGGTTTCGCCTCACATGGCTGTGCTATATGTGTATACATAGTATGAACAACGTGAGTTGAAAGTTGACTACTTATACACTTTTCAGCACTCTGTTCCGTCTAAGCTATATCTATCACTTCGAATGTAGGATTCATTATCATTATTTATTTACATTACCTACTACAGAGGGGACTTTATTCTAATTACACATATTAATGAGTTTACGCAAAAGGGAAATCCTCACATCTGCTGCAGAAGTGGTCAATCTATAAGTGTAGATAAACTGTAGCAATCTGCAGCCTATTGTGTATCACGGCGTTCAGATATTTTTTTTTCATTCTAGTAATTATACATTTTAGATGAGCTTACAATTATTAAAGTAAGATTTTAAATTATTGTACAACAATTATATTTAGCAAGTTCTTTTTTTTAGATTTCAAATGACCTGTTCTAAAACAAAATGTTAATTTAACTGAGGGTGCATTATCAATTTTTAAATAAATCAAAATAAAATAAAATAAGATAAAATAAAATATTTTACACCGCCGATTCCAATAAAAGTGATCAAATTATTTTAAAGAAATATAGAATTGTATGCGTGTGTGTGTGTGTGTTTTATTTTATACTTTTCATAATAATCACATCTTATTTTATAAATAATTAATATTTAAAAATAACGTTTCATGGATTTTTAGACACCTGTTAAGTATTACAGACAAATATAAACATGGCTCACAGGGTAAGCCCATCGTTTTGGAACAGTTTTGAGGGTTTAAAATGTAACAGAAATGAATTAACACACACATTACCGCTATGAAAATATTTGTTATTCGCTGTAATCATACAACATTAAGTAGTGCTATTTCGTAAAACATCAATTATCAAAATAAAAAAGTCCCGCGAGGATACAGTTAAACGAGATTGTTGAATTCTTCTGTTGAATTATGAATATGAGTATGAGTGGATTCAAAATAATAAATGTATTTATTTAGGGGAATAACAAGTATTTTTTAACATTGTATTTGAAAACGAACATGTATTTTGCAGAAAATCAGCCCGGTGGCATTGTGTTTAATATTCGGGGAGTTTTTTTTAAAGAGATCATAGACATCAGATCTGACTCAAGCGGCGCGGAGGAAATAGGGAAAATGTTATTCAGTTGTACACCTTCCAATTATATATCGATAGAAGAAATACTCGCAACCTCTATTCTCTGGGAAAACGGTGTTGGAGAACAGGGCAACTGGATCCACAGGTATTTCGAAATAGATTGCGCACCCTTTACCTGCAAGAAAGGGGATTTATTTACAGGAACACATGGACAATATGAAGATGGTACAATAGGTTGATTCATGCCGCTTAGACTAAATGATATTATCCCGGATTTCGACATCTCACTTGATCAGGGTTACGTCAAGTGGAGAAGGGTAAAAGGTACATCCTGTCGGCTAGAGGAACATTTGCGAACTAGATATTCATGTCGGCTCGTGTTCGCGCCAAACAAGATGAATTGTGTTTTCCAGTACTGTCTCTGGCTTATGATTGTACCATTTGTCCGAGTGTTCAAACTCTATACTTGTATTTATTAAGGGTGTGTTTGCTGCATTTACCTACAATGTGATTTACTGTGTCGTTCCTGAGTACACACACAGTGGTTTTACTGTTTTACTGGGGCTTGCCGTATTTTAGTTTTAATGCAGTTTACCATAATGGCATGTAGGTCTTTTTCTTCACACTTTTCTTTTCTTGCATTCTTGTTTTTAGTTTCGGTGCTTCCCGAGTCGTTCATTAGGACGGTGTCTCTTGCTGCGGTGATCAGCATTTCTAGTCTTGGTTATGTATTTATTTAGCTTTCTTTTTGTGTCTTATATACTTACCAGTCTTCTTCTTGTTTCGTTTAATTTCTTTTAGAGTTTGCCCGTATCGTATTAGGAGTGTGTGCGTTGTGCATGCTTTTTAATTCCCGAGTTTTCTAGTTCAGGTGCCTTATTACTTATTTAGTACAGCCTATGAATTGCCCAGAGTATCTTATTAGTAATACTGTATTTGTGTTTATTCTCTTTACCAGATTTCTGCAATATAATCTTGTTTCTAGGAGTTTCTTTGTTCTTCTCAGGTATTCCTTTCCAATGTTCTCTTTTATTTATGTAAGTGTGATGGTGTCTGCTTCCAGAACATACAGATATGTATATCTATCCTGCTCGTCTAGCGTCATGTCGGTTGGACAGTTCCATGTCCTCTATTTTATCCAGTGTAACTCTTTTTATCTATCACAGTGCACACCTTTCCATTCCGAATCACATCATGATTTTTAAACCAAAGATGAGGGTGGTATTTATCAGTTGTTTTAGTTCCATTTTGATGTTTTCCAATTTCTTCAAGTCTTCTATGCACATGACGTGGTTCATTTTTGCTCTTTGTCTGTACAGTTTTATCCAGCATCACATTTCCTGAGAATGTAACTAAGTGGCCTCATTGATATTATAAATAGTAGTTGCAATAGAGAGCCGCCTTGGAAGATGCCTATCTGTTGTTTTTAATCTCAATCAGGGGTTACGATCCATCTGTCAGTTCTAGTGTCAATGCTTCCATTGTTTTCTCATAAAATTAATTATCCTGTCGGCTATCTTGTAGATTTTAAGGTTCCAATTATCTGTGCTTGATGGATTCTGCTGAAGGCTTCTTGTAGTCATTTCATGTTATGACTGTAGGAAAAGATGTAATGCTCGCTGTACGCGTTAGAATAAAATGCGATTCTGGAACACCGAATAGATACATGTCATTCGCCGCAAATATGTGTACGGTATACCTTCCGTTATTAACATACGCGACTTTCTGTTACTGTATGTTAGCTGGTATTATTTTTATGAAAGCGATGTCATTTACAAAGATCATTGAATCTTCAATAGGAATATCATCTCTGAAAAATACGTCGAAATGCGCAGAAATGTATAAAACATGACTAAAAAACGGGATGAAAACAAACAAATTCATTATAATTTGATATTATCTTGACCTTTAACAGTTATTATTGCAGGAGAATTATTACTGATTGAACGGGCTTATTATCATTTCAGCACGGAATGCATTTTGTATCACACGTGTCATACTAAGTCAAACTGTGCTTGTTAAATGCGGAAGGCAAAAACATTATATTTCAAATATTGTCCAAATAGAAATATCTTCATTAATGTGTTTTACTATTGCACGGAACAACATGTATTTTAGTGTCATTTGTGCTGAAGCTAAACGCATTTTAAAAGATTCGTTGTTAACGATTGCTTTGTAACTAATATTATTTAACAAAAATATATCTAATAAAATATACACGATTTCTACGAAAAATCTTATATATATATATATATATATATATATATATATATATATACATATATATACAAAACACATATCCGTTGGGGAATCTAATGAGCTAACGTTATATTTTGTTGGCAGACAAATTCTGAGTTTACAAATTCAGCTATTTAAAAGGAAAAAATACAAACTCCAAAATAAAACTTTACCTTCACTTTCCGGCCTGTTTCCTCCTCATACTGCAGTGGAATGAATTAAATACTGGTGAAAGTAGTAGAATATTTTGCGATCCCGTGTCGAAAGCCTTCTGTTTGCAAGCAAAAGTGTTTCGTTAATCGTTGATTACTTTTAGGGAATGTTAGTTGATCCCATGTTTGCACTTTTAAACACTGTCTTTTAAACGTGTTTATTAAATTCATCGAATTAACTTTATTTTGAACATGTATTCTCATCGGCAGTCAATTTTCTCCGTGAATTTAATTTTACATTTTGTATCACAATTTTATTTTACATTTTGTTTCAAATGCTTTCTCCTGATGAGATTTTTGACGAGAGATCTCTCGACTCTCGATACCAAGTTGCCGGACACAAAAATCCCGCATTTATCTTAAACAATGCATATATATATATATATATATATATATATATATATATATATATATATATATATATATATATATATATATATAAATGATATATATATATGTGTACAAATTATATATATATATATATATATATATATATATATAAATGATATATATGTGTACAAATTATATATATATATATATATATATATATATATATATAACTCATATATAAATAAATCATATATATATATATAAAGGATATATTTAAGTGCGCTTTTATTTACTTCATTTTAAGCACTTTCTCCATACTGCCCATACGAACAAAATGTTTTCGTCTTTTTACAAAATCACCTCTTCATTGGACACCTTTTCCACGGACAATTACAACCTGGACAAACCACATATCTTTTTAACTGAACTTTTCTTTCACTACATGTTTAATGATATCTTTCAAATATTTGAACTTCGGCTATTTCCACAGCCAATTATTTATCTGTATTTCTCCTCTGATGATATGATCTAGATCTTTCAAAAGCCTTGGCTTAAGGAAAGAATAATAAGCACTAGTTAATTACAGAATACAGCTTGCATTGAACAATCGAAATTTTAAATAAATTTGGATATTCATTACCTGTGTATCACTCTTATTTCTTTTATCTCTAAATGATATATATATATATATGTAAAAATCATATATATAACTCATATATATATATATATATATATATATATATAAATCATATTTATATATAACTCTTATATATAAATACATCATATGAATAAATTATATATATACATATATATATATATATATATATATATATATATATATATATATATATATATATATATATATATGAGTTTGACGTTCGTTGATGGAGATGTATTGCGGTGTAGAGATTATAGTAATTATAGTTATCTAAACGTGGAACATGTACGACATAATAACTTTCACACATCGGTTCCCGTTCGATCAACGAAGTATGCAACGTTGAACTTTGCCAGAAAATAGGAAAGCATTTGGAATACAAGGCGTTGTACCTCAGCTCCCCTAACCAGAATATGAATGCTGACTTGTAATCCCATGTGAAATGTATGTCCTTATACACCTTCACTGTCAGTGGAAGATGGAATCACCGACGCTGAGTGAACATCACAAAAATCGAGTGAATACATTTATTATTTATTAGTGGTGCTACATAGTTTTGTTCGTTGTGGTATGAGACTGTGTGAGTCATACAATACTCTGTATGTAACGTGTATCTACTGATTGACGATGTAGACAAGGAATATTTAACCTGTGGCAGATTGACGAATTTTTTCTGCGATCACCAGCCGAAGTTCTCCTCGCTCCAATACAAGAAAATGTATGAAACACTGGTATTTATTAACAAACACTGCAAAGTACAATATTTAAATTAATTAATTTATACAAGCTGTTGTAGAATACACGATACATTACTTTATTTTCGTTTAGTTAATTCCTGTGTTATACTTTTTTATCTAGTAATTAAAGGTGTTATTATGCGCAATTCTGCAGGGTAAAAAAGGGATTCTCTTAATGAGCCACATTTGTAAACTGTGATTTGCATATGTTGCGATCAGCTGATATTAATGAATAGGACAGCTGGGAAACAAAAGAACGATTTTGATTGCAGACAGAAAGGCAGAAAAAAGTGCTTTTAGTGAAAATTGGTCAAATTGAATTTTCATGAACACTTTTTTGTTTAATTTTTCTGGCATAGTAAGATAACAGAGTAATAATCGATCATTTCTGAAAAATATTTTCGGATTAATATGTTGACATACGTCAGTACACACTCATAGTCAAAATATTAAAAATAGATACAAACAAATCAAATATGAATTTGAATATGTCACTTTTATTAAAACGTGAAAAGAGTTAAAGTTGTGCAATGGTAATGTAAAATGTGCTTTATAAACACTCCGTTGTGAAAGTTTGCGTTTTAATCACGGACATGTTTTTTTTCAATATCTACGTTTCAACGTTCTTGTATTTTCGATGTTCTCATTACCACTAAGTAAAATAATATCTTAAATTACACATTTTCCTTCATACAAAAACGATCTTATTCATACTAAAAAGACCCACATTCAATAATGTTTCCATATGGACAGAACGACGCATACCACTTCGGCAAAATCGAAAAAAAAAACAATATTGTGTGATCTTTTTTCAATAGGTATAAGGCATAACTTAATAAATACTCCATAAATTCCAGTTTCTTTGGAGTAATTAAAACGTCATTTAGGGGATTGTCTGAGCACGAAATTTCATTTGAATAATGAAATATCTTAGATTTCAATAAAATTTCTATGAATTCAACAGCAATTACTAACAATCGATAAGCTTTATCTTTTCTTACAAGCCCTTAAGTGTAAGTCTTGAATGGTATACATTTTCCAGAATCAAAATTACATAATTGACTTCGAACAGCATTGAAATAAGTATAGAAGACATACGTGTTATTATCATGATATCATTATTTAAATTTTCATCAGTGGATATGAAGTGTGGCAAAACTGTTCTGTTCGAGAATGTATTTCAACCGTACTGGCAGGGTAATTTCTAGTATATATACATGGATAGAAAAACAATAGATATTAATATATATATATATATATATATATATATATATATATATATATATATATATATATATATATATACATACATACATATGTAAAAATAAAAATGGAATAAAGAATAAGCAATTCAACAACTAACAAAAATAAACTCAAAAACTCATGTTGTAAAGTTCCACCGAGATATTTCGGCCGTAGATACGACCATTTTCGATCAGTTAATACACTTTATTTCAAAACGGAAAAGTTTTCAAATTTATACAGAGAATGCGATTGGAAGAAAATGTCACGTGTAGAGAACAACAAAACGGGGAGAAAAAGGAATGCGAGGAATGTTATGAAAAGAGAAAGAAAAAGAAGATGAAGAAGTGGAAGAAGAAGAAAGAGATACCAATCAACCAGTATCTTTAGAACGTCAGTTGAAGAAGACGAAACGAAGAAGAAGAGAAAGAGCGAGCAAACGTGAGAAAGGGTAAATCGACATGTCGTTGTCGAAAACTATTGAAGAAGAAAAAAAAAAGAGAGAGAGAGAAAAAAAATCAGTGCTTAGATATCGCCTGCTGATTGAATTCGGGCTGAGAACGTCAAAAGTCAACAGGATTAGTAGTAATTGGAGCAGTGAACGTCGAGGGACGAAACAAGGGAAGAGGAGGAGGCAGGGGAGGAGGGGAAGGGGAAGAAGAGAGACAAGGGTTAAAAGTTAGCCAGAGTCGTATTCATTTAGATTCATCTCGTATAAAATCGGTCTAGCCGAAGGAAAAGCAATATTATAGAAACCTTGTCTTTGGGCAATGGTGTTCTTATGACATAGGATAGACAGGATTCTGTGAGACGTCGAAGTTTGGTGTCATGAATATGTTTGATAGGGATTGCCTTATGGGTATTGAAGTGGTGGCCGGAAGAGATCATATAAGTGCATAGTGCATTTGAGGTATCGCCGTTTTTATGGCACGATTATGTTCATATATTCGTTTCTTTAACGGACGTTGTGTCTCGCCGAAATGTATTTTTCCACAGTCGGCGCAGGGAATAGTATAAATTCCAGCTGTAGTGGGTGATGAAAGGACTTTATTTTTGTTTTTATGCATTTGTAAAATGTTTTTGATGGTGAGTGAGGTAGCTTGGATAATTCTAAAACTATGTTGTGAAAGCGAAGAAAAGAGATGTATGTTACTTTCATAACATTCCTCGCATTCCTTTTTCTCCCCGTTTTGTTGTTCTCTGCACGTGCCATTTTCTTCCAATCGCATTCTCTGTATAAATTTGAAAACTTTTCCGTTTTGAAATAAAGTTTATTAACTGATCGAAAATGGTCGTATCTACGGCCGAAATATCTCGGTGGAACTTTACAACATGAGTTTTTGAGTTTATTTTTGTTAGTTGTTGAATTGCTTATTCTTTATTCCATTTTTATTTTTACATATTGTATGAAACATTGTTTCTTTTTCCCATACATACATATATACATATATATAAGTATATATATATATATATATATATATGCATATATATACATATATTTATATATATATATATCCATATATATATATAAATATATATATAAATGTATGTATATACATATATATTTATACATATGTATATATAAATATATATATATATATATATTGTTTTCCTCTAAAACTATATATATATAAATATATGTATGCACATATATATATATATATATATATATATATATATATACATATCTATAAATATGCATATATATACATATATGTATATGCATATATATATATATATACATAAATATATATATATATATATATATGTATATATATATATATATATATATAGTGGTTTCCTCTAAAACATAAGGAGGGAGGAAAAGATTGATGAATATAAATGAATAGATATCGATTAAATCACATGATGTCTTAATGCAGAATATAACATATCAGCTCAGAGTTGTTTTTATGAGTTTTTGTTCAATAAAGTGATTGGGTGAGAGGATTAGTTTAAAGTACAGTTTGAATAGTAAAGAAAGCATCACATAATTGCTAATTCGATCGAATCTTTAGAGAAACAAGATAACACCAAAATGAGAATTTAATGCTACTGCTTGTAAAAACAAAATTCTGTTTCTTTTTTCAATCATTTGGCCTAATTAAAAAACTGTGAATTACACTGGATTGAACGTAATCACAGCGTCTAATATTAATTAATGTTGGTTAACGAATCCATGAGCTAATGTAACAGACAGGTAAACTTGATTAACATAAGATTGTGCTAAAGAGGGCGAAAATAAACTGATTAAAATAAAAGATAAACCTATTTATACAGTTTGGTAATATTTTCCTGATTTTGTAAAACCACTTATATAATTTGTTTTAAACTATACTAGATAAAAACATCGTAGCCTCACTATAGACTTGTCGAAGAGTAAATATAAATATTGCACGTTGTTAATTTCATCTGCAAAGCACATATTTCACTCAATGATTAACTTATTCCAATTAGCATTCATTACATTGTACACTCACCTTAATTAATCAAAATGAAATAATACATGCGCTTCATGCTTTGCCATACGTTTTTTTCGTATTTTAAGTGTTTCTGTTAATCACATTCTACTTTTTACTTTTCGTGAAATTTGTAATTAATTAATGAATATGTATTCTGTGATATATATATATATATATCTATATATATACACACATCTAACTCTCTATCTCTCTCTATCTCCCGCTCTACATATATATATTTATATATATATATATGTGTGGGTGTGTGTGAGTGCATATATATATATATATATATATATATATATATATATATATGTATGTATGTATGTATGTATATACATATGTATGCATACATATATATGTATATATATATGTATATCTATACCTATATATATATATTTATATATACATATTCATGTGTATATAGATATATATGTATATATATACACATATATATATTCATATATACGTATTCATATGCATATACATACATATATATACATACATGATGATGATAATAATAATAATAATAATAATAATAATAATAATAATAATAATAATAATAATAACAATAATAATAATAATTCGAGTAAAACATCTACAGGACAGTAATCGAAATAATTTCCACCGGGGTTATAAAAAGTGCTCAATATTTAATAGAGCTTCTATATATGATTATTTTTTATTTACACACACATGTACAAAATCTGCGACACTAGCATGTCAATGTTACCGACTAACATTATTATACACTGAGATCTCATCAGGAAGAGTTAGAATACGATCTTAACCTTAGATCATATTGGGGAATAATGAAATGGAGAAAAAAAAAAGAGAAATTTAAAATTTTAAAATTTGGAAAGTAACTTGGTGGGGACCGTTAAGAATCAAAATCTCAAAATCAAAAACAAAATCAAAAAATAAATAAATAAAAATTAATATGTATATATATATATATATATATATATATATATATATATATATATATATATATATATATATATATATAGTAACACTTTTAGTCATTTTATGGTGTTATCAAGTTAGAAGAATCCGGAGTCCAACTGAAACGATATGACACACATAACATCTGTTTATCTTTACTATAGTCATAAATTATCTATGTGAGTAACACTCAAATTTTGAATTAATTCTGTTTATTTAACCAGATTGAGACCAATACGTGTACTTACATAGTTATACATTGTATAATAATAGAAACATTAATAATTTTGAGAGTAACAAGCTCACTTCATCAAAAGCAAAACAAAAATTGGGCCGGCTGTATCAGGTGAGAAAAACAAGATGGCCGCTACTATTGAAACATCAGATTCGCAGAAAGAAAAGCAAGTTTCGCAAAACATCTGACAGAAAGAGGAGGAAGAAAGATTAAATTGAGTTGTTAAGCTGTTATCAATTGTAAAAATTGATTGATTTAGTTAATCCTCCAATTTAACTATTTAGATTTATTTTATTTTTTTATTGTATTTTGTTATATATTTATTGAATATCGAAGAGATCGGCTCTATGATGGCTGGAGGGGATGGTGGTCAAACGGGGATACTCATGTAAAGTTAATTAATGCATGTTCAGAATAAGTTTATATATATCCTCATTATTATTCTATTTCACTAAGGAGCTAGAGTGATGGAACATAAACCTGTTAAAAAAGAAGAGACAATTATTTATATATAATTAAAAACTACATTTAATTCCAACGTTATTTTGTATATTATTGCATAGTGAATGAAACTAATTTAGTGTGAGTATAATATATACCTCAAACCAAGCACCCACCAATAATAGATAGTGCCCATGGGCTAACTCACATTTCCCCTATATCCGCTCCGCCCTACTTCTTCAACCAACCTCCCGCGCATAACTTGAATCTCCAAACCCAAATCTCATCTAATACCACTAGCAATCTCAATGCTACTATAGCACCACCCTTCAAGATACACACATATATTGGTGTGTCCTCTTTCCCCATTAAGACCCGGATCTTTTACCACATCTATTCCTTTAAAAATAGCAACGATAATAGCACTGGCACTTCACTTTCCACTCTAATTAGAAACCACAATCTTAAAAATACTCCCTATTCACTTCACTGGTCAATACTTAAAAAGTCCAAATCATATACTCCGGGTGCATCCAACTGCCAACTTTTTACTTTGGAAACCTTTATGATAGCTAATGATACTAAATCTAAAAATATTATTAATTCTAAGAATGAACTTATCTCCAGTTGCAGGCATAACCGTAAATTCAAATATAGCTACCATAGTAATCCCCCAGACACCCCTCCCCCATTTGATTAAATACCCTCCCATCATCTCGGATATTCCCTCCCTACATCTCGAATTTCCTTTCCGATAGTTCTAATTCCTGTTGTTCTATAATCTCTGCATATATCTCCCTAATCTCTTTAGCCTCTCTTAACTTAAAAAATTACCCATGAACTCCGTTAGCTTCACAATTCCCTTAACTTTAATACCTTTCTCCCACTACCCCCTAACTCATTCTACTTAACCTCCTTAACCGTATAATTTTTATATGACTTACATTTCTTTCCCCTTTAACATCTTTTAACACACTCGTCCGCTTCCTATCTTCTACTTCCAAACGTCTATCCTTCCCTCTAAACTTGATAACTAACCCACCATATTCACATTATACCCTAGCCCTTTTATTTACTTGATGATTCGCCTTATCTACTCTTAATCCCCTTGGCACACTTCGATATCGAACTCCTTACCGTTTTCTCTGTGCATTCTAATTATTTTTCCCCTCCTATTTACTTCTAAATAATTCTTCTAACTCTTTTAATAGCCTCGATTATTCCCCCCTAGTTTACCTCGCCCTTCGCTCACTTCTCTTAGACTATGCTTAGCCCCAACCCGCCTTCACTCTACATCTTTTAACCCCCATAATATTTACTTTTAACTGCGATCTCCATTCTCACTCTGATTTAATATATTGTCACTACTTTAACCTTGTATGGCTCTTACTTCTTTCTGCCATCATTAACCTATTTAATAATTTTCTTAATCAAATTCCATGAAAATCTTTAAAAAAATTTTTTTTTTTTTTTTCAAAGTTTAATTTTCCCACATCCATAAAGCACTAGCGTCCCGTAACAGCATATTTTATTTCAACCCATATCTTTAACCACCTTGGGGATTCTCATTCCGGATATCCTCTCGAGGTCTAATATTACCTTTTCCTTATTTTAATACTTACTCTCGAGCTCCAATTTTATCGACTTTTCCCTCATTTATATTATTATTTTTTTTATCGGTCAATCCATAATTTTCCTTGCGAGCCTAAGACTAATTTTATTATCTCTTTTTCATTTTTTATTTTCTTATTTCTATTTTTAAGTCTATTTTTATTTTTACTTTTTAATTTTTAATTTTTATTCTTACTATTTATTTTTCTCCGCTCTACCCTTCAAATATATTTTGCCTCATTGTTTATAAGTAAGGTCATCTGATTAAACAACCGTTGTGGTGGCAACCACTCATTTGCATATATGAATAACGTTACACTATAAATGGCAAGCCTAGATTGGCCTTAGAGTGTGTTATCTAAATGCCGTTTTTTGACGTGGTAAGCAACAAAGCTCTCTGTTATTTTTCTCTGCCAGTAAGTCCGTTATCATAGTTATTATTGTTATTTCTTGTTACTATTGTTAATTGTTAAATTTGTTGCTTGCTTTTTGTTACTCCTTATATTTTTATTTATTTGGAGTTTGTTAATTTTTTTTTACCGTTCTCCGGCCATGGCGACTGCCAGCTGTGCGCCTTCGGAGACCTCTGAAGTGGTTGAGAAGTCATCTCAGCCTACTGATAAAACGGACTGGAGTAAGGCACCCGCCCTTCAAATAGACGTTGACGATTTTGTCGCCAAGGCAAAAGACTGCACGGATTTCGTGACTGAAACTGGAGTAATTATACAGTTACCAAGGTTGGAGGAATTCCAGAAAAAAACGATATTAATGTTCGTAGTGGACAGAAAGTCCAAAAAACTGATTAGGTCCTCAAAAGAAACTGTCGCAAAATTAATTGCAACGACCGGAGTACGTGCGGAACGAATCGTGAAGTGCAAGGGCTATAACATATGGAATAGTCTCTTTAAGACCGAGGATGTGTGCATCGAACTCTCGAAGAAAGAAATAATCACTAAAGACTACATTCTGCGAATGGAATACATGGGTCGAAGGAGAACGACCATCTCCGTTTTCGAAGTACCGGCTGTTGTCCCTGGCGAGTATTTGGGCGCCTTCCTGCTGAAGTTTGGAGATATAACCGCCATTACGGTTGATAAGTTCAATGGAACGTGGTCGTTTGACGTGTGGCTTAACGAGTCGGCTTTCAAGAAAGTACCGTACTACATTGAAGCAAATGGAGAAAAATTGCCTGTGGTGGTGGCTGGAAGACGTCCAGCTTGTTGGATATGCAATGAGGTTGGGCACTTAACATTTACTTGTCCCACAAGGATTAAACCGGCCCAGCCTAACCCCAAGAACAGAGTGCTAGAACACTTGACACCTAAAGTTGCAGCGGAGAAGAAGACTCCCTCCTCAAAGCCAACAACTGAAACTTTAACCCCGGAGGAATTCGAGGACTTATGCAACACCGAAAATGAATCTCCCAAAAAGAAAGTCGTTTGGAATATTGTGACGGGAAAAAAATCACCGAAGTCATACGCTCAAGTGATGACCGAAGAGGAACAACTGGAAATAGAAACCAGAAATGATCCAGGTGGAGAGAAATATAAAGAAATATTAGATCTGAAAAAGACTCTCGACGAAGAACGTAATACTGAGAAAAAAAAAGAAAAAAAAAACGAGGAAAAAAAATGGTCAAGTCAAATAAAACTACTTCCCCGACCAAAGAACGTCGCTCTCCAGCCAAAGGTGCACCCCCACCATTAAAGTCATCCCCACCAGTAAGGGAATCTAATTTGACCCCCTTATCAAAAGATAAGCCCGTTACCCCCAATCCATCTCCTTTCTGTTCCCCGTGCAACACCCCTAAAAGTACACCGCCCCCCTCTCCAATGAAGACCGATATGCCGCCTCCTGCCTCACCCACCGCCCCCTCCACATCCCAGAAACGCCATCGAAGTCCCTCGCTAGAGGCCCGGAAAAAGAAGACCCCTTTCTACACAGGCAAGGATGTCTGTAAAGTAACTCCTGAAACTGAAAATCTTATGATAAACCATCATAAGAAGAACTACCGAAACCTAGCTACACTAAAGATGGTACACAAAAAAGACATTACCAACTCGGAAAATTTCTTGGATGCACAAAGACTTTTATCTGTGGTTAGATCAAGAGACAAAGCTAAAGGGGTTTGGAATATGATGGAGGAAGCGAATAACGCCTTTAATATATCGCCTCCTCTCGCTTTCTTTAACGATGAAGAAGTAGTATTACTGCAAAAATCTTGTGTTGGGAGGGTCCCTATACGTATCCATCCTACACTCTACAGGGCATTAAAACTAACTTTCCCCTTAGACATTGGCGGTGTGGCCCCGGACGGTCTCGTCTCAAATGATTTGGGACAAGGTTCTCTGGGTTCATCTGTCGGTGTCTTAAATGCATCAATGTTCGTTTCAGGTTCCCAACTCTAAGAGCACTAGAATGGCACTCAGATTAGCAAGCCTAAATGGCCGAGGGTTGAGGGACACCGCTCGTAAACTTCGAGTAGTACGTGACCTTCAGCGACTCGGCGTGGATGTATGTTGTTTGCAGGAGACCCACTTCATTCCCAGTGATTATCAGGGTGCGCTGACTAGAGACTTTCAGCTCTATTCAGCGTACTTTGATACTCGCTCAAGAGGGGTTTCCTGGCTAGTTAAGCGCACACTGAATGCGACGTGTGACCCAATCTATGCAGATCCTGAGGGAAGGCTGTGCGTTCTTGATGTTACCGTAAAGGATGTGGCTTATTGGGGTTTATGCGCCCAACGCCAGTTCTGAGCGGGTTCCTTTTTTTCGGCGGATCGAGCCCTTTATGGATACGTCGCGTCGGATAATTCTAGCGGGAGACTGGAACGCGGTCTTGGATCCCGATTTAGATCGCTTGGGAAAACCTAGGGGAACTAACAGCAACGGGGATGTTAAGGCATTTCGGGACTTTATCGATAAGTTCGATCTTGTCGATAAATTCCGAAATGAGAAACCCCGTGAAGTAGAATGGACTTGGACTGCTAGTCACGGCTCCGATTTAGGGCAACTTTCGAGTTACCTTGATCGGTTCTTAATTAGGAGAGTCGATTTAGGGCTTTTAGATTGTCCAAGTTTTCATAATATAGTTTACTCGGATCATAGGCTTGTCCGGGTGCGGGTAAACTTAGATAGTCCTAAGCCTAGATTGGCTGGTTACTGGAAGTTCAACACATCGTTGTTCGATTTGCAGGACTTCCGGGGACAGCTTTTACTAACATTACAGAGGGAATTGACGGGTGCTATCATTGGGAATAAGTGGTGGGGCCACCTTAAGAACGTTATTAGGTCCTTCGTTGCCGATTATAGTCGTCGACTCAACCTTAGATCTAGGGCAACGAAAGTGGCACTAGAAACTAGTTTAAGTCGGGCGGCGGAGGCGGGGGATAGCGTTACCTTTACTGTAGCTAAAACGGAACTGAACTCCTTGGATAACAAGGCAGATCAGGGATTGATAGTTAGGTCTAGGTTAAAAAGAGTGCCGCACGAGGCGACAAACATGGCCGCGTCACTGCGTGCGGAGGAACGTCGACGGTCTACTGATCGACACATCGCCAGTGTCACATTATCGGATGGGCGTCTCGTGACTACAAACGACGGGATTTTGGAGGGTTTTCGCTCTTATTTTCAGGATCTTTTTACCAATGAGCCCGGTCTGACAATGGCTCAGTTCGACGCCTATTTAGCTGACTTTTCTCGTCTCGAGGCGACCGAAGCAGCTAGGTGCGAAGGGTGTATAAATGAGGATGAAGTCCTGGAGGCCCTAAGGCAGGTTGGCCTTGATAAGTCTCCGGGTATCGATGGTCTGCCTTACGAACTGTATTTGAGGTTGTCGCCCATTTTTGTCCCCCTGCTGGCTGTGTTGTTTAACTCCTGGTTTAGTAACGGGTCTATCCCCCAGTACTTTACCAGGGGTATCATCAAATTGCTCCGCAAGGACAAGAGTGGTGGGGATGGTATAGGTAATTTCCGGCCCTTAACAATGTTAAATACAGAGTTAAAGATTTTGGCCAAGATCTTGGCTAATCGTCTGCAGGTTGTCTTGTTTCGTCTAATAAGTCCCGAACAGACTTGTTCTGTTAAGGGCCGGACTATTCAAGATAATTTGCACATGATACGCTTGATCATAGAGAAAGTCGACACTGAGGCCGCGCTGATCAATTTAGATCAGTCCAAAGCATTCGATAGGGTCGATCATCGTTACTTGGAGGCTGTCTTGTCTTCGGCTGGATTTGGTCCCCATTTCCGCTCCTGGATTCGCCTCTTTTATGCAAACCCCGGTGGGTTGGTTGAAGTGAATGGAATAAGGTCAAAGCCTTTCGATTTGTCCAGATCTATTCGTCAGGGATGTCCGCTTTCACCGATGCTTTATGTGCTTGCGTTGGAGCCTTTCCTTCGCAGGATTAGGGTGAATCCGGTCCTTCGTGGGATTACTTTGTCTGGTGCTTGCCCCATGATTAAGTACTCCGCCTATGCCGACGACGTCACTGTGCTTGTAACGAGCAGTGCTGAGATTAGGGTCGTCGACATGGAAATAAGACGGTATGAACAAGTGACAGGGACCAAAATCAACTGCGATAAGTCTGTTGGCTTACGCATTGGTGCCTGGAGGGGTGTTCCCCTTCAGGGGCCCTTTGGCTGGACGGATGGGCCTTGCAAGATACTCGGCGTCTGGTTTGGTCCTGATCTCCAGTTGGAGAAAAATTGGTCGGAAGTGTTGAAAGCGGTTAAGGCTGCAGCCCGCCTGTGGTCTTTGAGAAATCTTACTTTAAAAGGAAGAGCGGAGGTGTGTAATTCTCACATTTATCCTCTCATCCTCTACCGTCTTTCTGTGCTCCCTCTGCCGGCGATCACACTAGTTGAACTAGTGAAGGCTCTTTTCGCGTTTTTGTGGCGCGGAAAGCAGCCCATGGTTCGCCGGGAGATCTGCTACTTGCATCCGTCTGAAGGCGGTCTAGGTATGCCAAGCGTTGAGATTCGTCAATATACGCTTCGCTTACACTACCTAGACCGAATGTGTACACCTTGTGAGGGAAACGGTGAATTCTGGAAGGAAGACACCAAGAAAGCCTTTCCGGCTTTGAAAAGTGTGCACTTGCATGGGGGTGAGGCATTTCGTTTACCTCGACGCGAGTGCTCCTTTTATCGTGAGTGTCGACAGTCCTTGAAGTACCTTCTAAGGGTGTCAGAAAGCCTCTCTGACACCCGAGTGTTGTCTCGTAAAGCACTATATCGGGTTATGGTGAGGGGATCTGTTCGTGACGATATTACTGAGGAGCTCGGTCTTACGAAGGGAGAACTTCGCTTGATCTGGCCTTGGGCGCCTGGGTTGAAATGCTTCGATAATTACGAGGCATCACTCACCTGGCTGATAATACGAAATGCACTCTGGGTCGGCAAAAAGCTTTACGCAGCGGGATTAGTAGAGACACCAAGTTGTGTTCGATGCGGCGACTGGGAGGAAACGACCAGTCATGTTTTCTTTCATTGCCCCATCGTTCGCCCGCTGTGTGAGTTAGTTGAACGCTACACGGTTCGCATGTTGAACGGACAGTTCTTCGTTTTGGAGTCTTTTTCGACATGCTGCAATTGGGCACCAATCATGAAGTGGGAGGAGCATTATGTGTTTCTTTGCTTACTAGCAGTCATGAGAGGAGTGATTTGGTCGACACGACAGAAGGAAGTCTACGGGGAAATGACCTTTACTGCTCCCCAGCTTGTCCTCATTTTCCAGTCTCGCTTGAAAATGCGTGTCAGGCTGGAGAAGGTGAAACTCCCTCCGGCAGATTTCAACAAAAGGTGGGTGAAAGTTGCGCGTTTGTGTCGTTTGAATGGAGCTAATTTTGAGTGGTACTTGGACGTGCCTTAGACAGAATATTGGGTGGCCGAACCGAACACTGACCCTTTTATTTGACCCGGTTAGGCAAGATTAGTTATGTTTTGTTTTTCTTCCCCTTTTTTTAGCTTAGCTAGAGGTATGTAAGTTGTCATAGGTCCCCCTTTTTTTTTCGTCCTCTCCCCCCCTCCCTTTTATTTATTTTTTTTTTTATCCCGACTTTTATTTTATAATTCCCATTCCCGACCCCTATTAGGTGACTGATCTGTTGTTTTGTCAGAGATGCAGGTCTCCTTTCGTAATTTTCGAAGGAGGTGTGAGAATAAAACTTTCGTGACCTGCATCGCCTTTTTTTCGACTGGCAAAACTTCTTATCGGCCACATTTCTTTAGTGGGAGGTTCTTATACTAACACTTAATTTTATTTATTTTTTCATTGTATATATATATATCATTCTTGTTCCCCCACTCCCAATTACATGTATATATTGTCATTTTGGGGTTTTAAGTAGGTATATCATGGAGTAAATTTGTTATGGTGATTGTGACTAGTTAAGTTAAGAATGTTAGTTAGGTCAACATTTTCCCCACCCCCCTTGTAGGCCTTGTGCAAAATTTTGTATTTTTTACAAATAAATATTGTGTTATCTAAATGCCACCGGAAGTGACGCCGAAGAGCGTACATGTCCTCCCACCAAGACTCTCTGACTCGACACCTTCATTTGTACATACTGTAAATATACCTTTTCTTTAATACAATTATTATTGCATTCTCCGTGTTGTTTGCGTCTTCATTGTATTCTTTACTAATTGTGGTTCAACCTTGCAACCACAACAGTTGGCGACGAGATATGAAGCGTCAAATATAACAGTGTGACGCAGAACTATTAAAAAAAAAAAGTACAATGCAAAGTGTTGACGAGCAAACGGATTTTACGCTAAAGAAAAGTTTTCAACTTAAGTGAAAAAAAAAAAAAATCGAACGTGACAAAAGCGACAATTTACGCCGTTTTCTGGGAATCCGACTTACAAACGAATGTAAAAGTGAATTTTTGTTTTGTCGCTAAACGACAAATCTGTTTTTGTATTACTAAAGGACCAACTTGCAAACGAAAAGCGAATTTTGTTCTGTCGCAAAACGACAGGTCAGACTCGTATTACGAAAAGCAAGGAAGTAACCTACGAAAAAAAAAAAGAAGTTCACCGGTGGATTCTAATTACTGCTCCCCGTTAGCAAAACAACAACTAAAGGAATCTTTTAATTAATAATTTGTTTGGCGGCGGTATTAAAAGGAAATACCATAGCTAGAAATTAAAGCTCAAGGAAAGGATTTTTTTTTTAAAGTTGTCACTGGATAACGGATAAAACAGTAAAACGTCACGAAAAAAAAAAAAAAAAAAAAAGTAAAATGGAAGAATTATCAAAAATATTCATGCAATTTTTACAGGCACAAGCTGACCGCGAGGAAAGACAAAATCAGGCACAAGTTGACCGCGAGGAAAGACAAAAACAGGCACAAGCTGACCGCGAGGAAAGACAAATTGAACGTTTAGAAAAAAGCGTGGAAAGACAAAATCAGGCACAAGCTGACCGCGAGGAAAGACAAAATGAACGTTTAGAAAAAAGCGAGGAAAGACAAAATGAACGTTTTGCTAAAACACTGGAACTACTTAAGAGTAATCGAGAAAATGTCGACAGTGTTAATTTCTCCCATACAACTATCTTTAATAGTATGGACACATTTAATTATGTGCCGGAGGAAGGAAATACTTTTGAAGCATACTATACAAGATACGAGGATGTCTTTCAACTGGACTGCAAAAATTGGCCAAATAGCCAGAAAGTGAGCCTTTTACTCAGGAAATTGGGTACATAAGAACACAGCAAATTCATAGATTACATATTACCTAAAAAAACTGCGGAATTAGAGTTCATGGAAGCTGTGAAATTGCTAAAAGAATTATTTAATCCAAATGTATCTCTTTTTCATAAAAGATGGCTGTGCATGAATCTAAGAAAGATGGACAACCAAGATTATTTGACATACGCATCAGTTGTCAATAAAAACTGCGATAATTTTAAGCTTGCGGAACTAACGGTAGAAGATTTTAAATGTCTAATCTTCGCACAAGGGTTGGTTTCCACGAAAAATGCAGAAATACGCAGACGAGTGTTGTCTAAGCTGGAATCTGAGCACGATTTAACCCTCCAGAAACTAGCAGAGGACTGTGAAAGGGCCATTACACTAAAAAAGGATCAAAAAAAATATAGAAGAATCCGGAGTGGCATATGTAAGAAAAGTTAGAAAACCATACACACCAACCAAGAACTTTACAAAGAAAAGCAATCAAAATGGAACGGGATATTACAATCCTAATAACCATAAATATAGGACAGAATACAACAAGCCTCTTCCTAGATATAACTGTAAGAGATGTGCAGAAAAGCATTGGGAATCAGATTGTCCTTATAAGAAGAAAAAATGCTACATTTGTAAGAAGGTGGGACACAAAAGCGATTGCTGCAGATATAAAGATTACACCAGAAAGAGAGTACAGCAAACAAAATCAAATACAAAATTAGACAAAGATCGGCGAAAATACGTAAAAGTGGAAATGTTTAAAGCACCAATAAAGTTACAACTCGACTCCGGCTCCGATATTTCTATTATAAACCTGAATACATGGAAAAAGTTGGGTAAACAACCAACCATGATGAAAACGAGTAAATCAGCCCGGACGGTAACTGGTGGGGGTATAAAATTTGAAGGAGAAGTTGTTCTTCCGATAAAATTAAAAGGGATTACGAAGAAATTAAAAATATTCGTACTGAAAAATAGTGAAAATCTTTTTGGAATAGATTTAATTGAGAAATTTGGTCTATGGGATAAGCCAATCAATACATTCTGTAAAAAAATAGAATGTTCTTCTCCAACAACAGTAAATATAAAAGACGATTTAAAAGAATTATTTCCTGAAGCATTCACGACTAACTTAGGTCGCTGTAATAAATTCAAGGCCTCGTTTGAACTTAAAGAAAACGCCAGCCCAATTTTTAGAAAAAAGCGAAACGTTCCGTTCGCTGGGTTGGAAAAGATTAATAAAGAATTAGATAGATTGGAACAGACAGGAATTCTATCAAAAATAGAACACAGCGAGTGGGCAGCTCCCACCGTATACGTAAAGAAAAAGAATGACGAAGTTAGAGTGTGCGCAGATTTTTCGACCGGGGTCAACTCCCTATTAAAAGATCACCATTACCCTCTACCAAGTCCAGAGGAAATTTTCACGAAGTTAAATGGTGGTAATATCTTCTCCAAGATAGACTTGAGCGACGCATATTTGCAAATACCGGTCGAGGAAAATTGCTCAAAGATACTATGCATCAATACGCATAAGGGATTGTACAAATACAACCGATTGCCCTTTGGCATCAAAGTAGCGCCTGCCATTTTTCAGCAAGCGATGGACACCATGCTAAGTGGTATTGAGTGCGCATGTGCATACCTGGACGACATTGTTGTCAGGAGCAAATCCCTACAAGAACATAAGGAACATTTGAAACAAGTATTTACTCGAATACAAGAATTCGGCTTTAAAGTAAAAGAAAGTAAATGTGACTTTTGTATGAGCGAGATTAAGTATCTTGGACACATAATAAACAAACATGGACGACGTCCAGACCCAGACAGATCAGCGGCAATAAAAAATATGCAACCACCTGATAACGTAACAACCTTGCAGAGTTTCTTAGGACTCGCAAATTATTATCAATCTTTTATTGAAGGAATGCATAACTTGCGAGCCCCCTTAAATAATCTGCTTAAAAAGGATACACCTTGGAACTGGACGCAAGAATGTCAAACCGCTTTTGACAAAATAAAGAGCGCACTAACATCCGAATTATTCTTAACGCATTTTGACACAAAATTAAAAGTAGTCGTCGCGAGTGACGCTAGTTCCTACGGCTTAGGAGCATGCATTCAACATAATATGCCGGATGGGTCTAGAAAACCAATAGCGTACGCTTCGAGAACGCTGATAACAGCCGAGAGGGCATATTCACAAATCGAAAAAGAAGCATTGAGCATAATCTTTTCCGTGACTAAATTTCACCGATATTTATATGGTAGACAATTCTTACTTGAAACCGACCATAAACCGTTAGTCACGATATATGGATCAAAAAAAGGATTGCCGGTATACACCGCAAATAGATTGCTGCGCTGGGGTACAATCTTACTTAATTACGATTTCCAGCTACAACATCTAGCATCAAAAAAGATTTGCCATGCGGATGGACTGTCAAGACTGATACCACAGAAACACAATCTGGAAGAATCAGTCATTGCAGCAATTCGGACAAATGTTGAAGTAAAAAATATGGTAGCAAACATCATTAAGGAACTACCCGTAACTTTGTCGGACATTAAAAGAGAAGCCGAGAAAGACGAATACATAAAGGACATAAAAGAGAAAATTATAACGGACACAAAGGTGCAGGAAGTTTTCTCCATATGTAACGATGTGTTACTGTACAGTGAGAGAGTGGTAATACCACAAACATTGCAGAATAGGATGTTAAGAGATTTCCATACGGGACATCCGGGGATAAATCGAATGAAGTCGTTAATGAGAAGCTACGTATACTGGCGTAACATTGACACTGACATAGCAGCAACAATAAATAAATGTAAAGGATGCCAGTTAGCAGCAAAATCCCCACCTATAGTACACAAACCTTGGCCGAAAACCGACCAACCATGGTCGAGAATCCACATGGATTTCGCTGGTCCAGTAGGAGAAAACTATTATTTAATTGTAGTGGATAGTTACACAAAATGGCCGGAGGTAATGCGTTGCAGGAATCCAACAACGAACAACTCAATAGGGTTCCTACACGAGTTATTTGCAAGATTCGGTGTACCAGACACGCTGGTCACTGACAACGGAACGCAGTTCACATCCGCAGAGTTTAAGGAATTTTGCGACACGTTCCGAGTGAAGCACATCACGACTCCGCCGTATCATCCAAGGTCGAACGGCCTTGCGGAAAGGTTCGTGGATACGCTAAAACGAGCGTTAAAGAAATCCATTGGAACACCAACAGAAAAAGCTTTGCAACAATTCTTGCAAGTTTATAGGATTACACCACATCCTAGTACACCATCAAACATATCACCAGCTGATCTAATGTTTGCCAGAAAGGTAAAATCAGCGTTTGATAAACTGTTGCCAAGACAGGCAATTATCCGAAACACTACACACACGAGAAGAAAGAAATATAACTCGGGAGATCGAGTATATTTTAAGTGCTACAAGAATAACACATCTTACTGGGAATGTGGAGTAGTGGATAAACGCATTAGTGATTGTACATATATGATTAAAGGTCCACAGAGTATACATAAAAGGCACCTAAATCAGATAAAAAACGTCATATCCAAGATGATGATTATACGACAACAGTCGAAGAGGAGGAAACCATAGATGTCATATACGAATCCTTTAATTTGGAACCGCCTCAATATACACCTGAACCCCGAAGATCAGGTAGGAAAAGAAAATTTAATGAACCATTGATGGTAAACCCAAAAAGAAAAAGATATTGAAATCTGTGTGACTTCAAATCTTGGGGGGGGGGTGTTGTGGTGGCAACCACTCATTTGCATATATGAATAACGTTACACTATAAATGGCAAGCCTAGATTGGCCTTAGAGTGTGTTATCTAAATGCCACCGGAAGTGACGCCGAAGAGCGTACATGTCCTCCCACCAAGACTCTCTGACTCGACACCTTCATTTGTACATACTGTAAATATACCTTTTCTTTAATACACTTATTATTGCATTCTCCGTGTTGTTTGCGTCTTCATTGTATTCTTTACTAATTGTGGTTCAACCTTGCAACCACAACAACAACTAAACCCCGAACTCTGTTCCTAGACACATTCTGGTATTTTAACTCTCCCTCCCAGCATTCGTTGACTTACCCCCACTCCATTCTTTCCCTTTTCTAGTTGAACCCTAATTCGCGCTAACATCCAATTTCAACTTTATGTGACTTACCCCCACAATCACACTCTTAGTTTAACCGCACTCATTCACCGCACCGTTCCCTTTCTCCTCCTTCGCACCCGTTCCTCTCTCCTCCTCCACACCCCTTACTCGTTCCCTCCCTGCCTACTGGTCTCATTTGAGTGTCTGCCTTTCTTTATTTCAAGTCGGCTTTCTCAACGGGCTAGCTTTAAAATATTTGCGCTGTTCTTTTCCCATTTTAAAACACTTTCCTAGATATCTCAGCTCAGGAAGTATTTTTAATGGCGAATATTTTCCACCTCACTCTTTACTGAGCCTTGCCTGCATCCACAAACGTACCTCTTATTGGACTTTTTACCCTTTGGATTTTCTATTTTCGCCGCACCTGAAGTTGTGGCTTCTTGGAATTTAACTCTGAATCCTCTCTCACAACCTCTCGTACCTTTTAACGACCTACCTATCTACATCTCATTCTCTCCGCTGGACTTTCCGACACCGGACATTTTTAGCAATCGGACATTTGCTTGCATTCGGGCAGAGTTTTGCTTGTATTTTTTCAAATTTTAAATCTTGGCCTTTGCCAACTTATCTATCCCAGCGACTTTCTCTGATGATAAGATTTTGATTTTTGAAAATCCTGGCTTAAGGAAAATGTAACTTGAATAAATTGCCTTTTTTGCGGAATATACCTTGCTCTGAGCAATTGAATTGAATTTTTTATTTGGCTTTTGCTTCTCTAATTCCTTTCCATTCTTCTTCATATATATATATATATATATATATATATATATATATATATATATATAGATATATATATATATATATATATATATATATATTACTGCAGACTAGTACACTTCTCAACTTTGAAGTGAGTAAGTCTCCCATCACAACACCCCCTCCAAGCTTAAAATTTCGTTTGAATTTTCTACTTCTAGTATTATTTATTCTATTTATGATCCGGGTTTAAGCGCTTCACTGATTTTCTTTCACGTATGTTCTTTCTTTCCTTCCGAACGAATGGCATGCGATCCTTTCTAGTTATGGGCTGAGACAAATTTTCTTTCAGCTTGTAAGGCTTGCCCAATCCATGTATACATAGATATGCAATATTGGGTAGTGTCGTGTCAAAAGCATTACATGGAATTACAATTAGGACTTTTTCCCCGCTTTTTTCATTATTCTTGACATATTTCAATCATATCGTGGTCTAATTAGGTTAATTTGTCTTTTAAACACGATGTTTATTGTGTAAGCCACTTTGACAATCATTTTCTGAATAATACCATCCATCCAATAACTTTTTCCACCTTGGAATCTTTAAAAATATACTTTATCTCCTGGTGAGTATCTTATTATGTTTACATGTTCTTCCTTTTATTCAACTTTTCTTTATAGAGTATCAATCTATCGAAAATAGATCGTATTTTCCTTGCGAACATAAATTCCGCAGAGGACAACTTCGAGTTGTTGTTTCCATTAAAATAACCCTATAAATTGCTAAAGATGTCTGGATAGTTTTTTCTTCCGTGCCCATATATTTATTATTGTAAGGCATGCTTTAACGGGGCAACACATTTTTAGGCTTTACCGTTCGATCTAGAATGTCATACTTGTGTAATAATGTGTTCAATATCCAATAAAGTAGACATCTTTAAATTCCTTTCCTGTGAACGCCATTCCAGTGTCGCTAACCAGTCCCCTGGGGACCCCGCAACAACTGAAAAGATCATCTAATGAACTGATGGTTGTCCTAGATGCTTGCACTTGAATGCCTCAGGCCATTTCAAGAAAGGGCCCATCAAGATCAAGTAATACTATCAATTAATTGGTTTAGCACAGTTTATATGTAGACGCGCCCACGGCAAACCCGTGTTTGGCCAATGATTTGTTTTGACCGGAGGTTCCGTTGCAGCCGATTTACACCCTCGGCATTGTTTTAAAACACTTTCTATTTCATTGTATATTCCTGGCTAGTATACGTAGCATCGCATGAGTGATTTAATCCGGGACATGCCAGTATAACCGGTATGACATTCTTTCAGCATAACTTTACCTAGAGATTGAGGTATTACAGTTCTATCTGCGTACATTAAAGTGTTGTCGCATATTGAGAAAGGTGACATCTGGGTTCCCTTTTTCTTTCTTTCGTTCAATATCGTCTGGTCGTTCTTAATAGAAAATAACCTTTTCCGGCTTCCTTTTTTATTTGTTCCAAAGTTACAGGTAATTATCTGATAGTGTTTGACACCAGATCTGAAATGATAGTTTAGTATCTTTATCCACATCACTGTACACGGTTAGCAGTGTGGGTAGGAATGATTTTTTTATGCACATATAAGTTCTAAAGTTTAATGGTCTGTTTGAAGTATAAATGAACTACCATGTAAAAAGCGATGGTGTTTTTTAACCCGGCCCACAATCGATTATCTAATTTTTCGATCTGACTATATATTTTCTCAGGCGATAGAAGAGTCCTCGAAGCGTGCCCGATCGGTTTAGTAGAGCAATCTTCATATGTGTGTAAAAGTATAGCACCCACTCTGTATTCACTATCATCAGTCCCAAGTATGATTATTTTCACAGGATCATAATTAATTAAAGCTTGATCTGAGAGTAGGCTTTTTTTATTTTTTAGAAAGCAATCTTTTGAACATGTGTTTCATTAATAATCCGTTAGAGTGGGGCTTTCAAATCGTACATATTTGGAATGTAGATCGCATGATATTGGGCCAACCCAAGCAACGATTGTAGGATTTCATCTGCCCTCTGTGGGTCTGATTGCATTCCTTTACTCTATATATTTTGTCCGAGGTATTTAATTATTTCCATGAATAATTGACACTTCTCAGGACTTTATTTGAAACCGAATTATTTTAGTCGTTAGAACATAGCTCTAGTGCGTTTTTTGTGGTCGTGAAATTCTTACTTTTGATGAGAATATCCTCTTATTATCAAGACCCGCCAACATCGTGTTCATAATCTGCTGGGACAAAGGTGGGGCGACCTAACGCCGAAACGGAGCCTATTTAGTCTGTAAATTCTCGTATGCCTATTTATACACACATATCGTAAGCATTCCTAGTTAACTTTAACCTGCAAGTATGTGTCAGATAGAGATGTTTGAAAAAATCTTTCCTCCATTTAACCTCGAGAAAATATATTCTGGCGAAAGAAGTGAATAATTATCATCCTTCCGGCAATCGTTTAACCCAGTTGAAAAATCGGCGCACATTCTAATTTTTATTTTATTTTTCTATTTGACGTAAAAAGTGGACGATGCCCATTTCGTACTGTATACCTTAGATAAAAATCATGTTTCTCCTTTTTCCAGTTATTTGTTAATTATGTCTAAGGAGGAAAAAGGAGCGTTTCTCTTTGGTTTAAACATTGGACTGATATTTTCTTTAAGTTCAAACTTGACTTATGTCTTTGTACATGAACTATAACTCCTGGAGAAAACTCAGAAGTATATTTCTTTAAATTTATTCATGAATATTTAATTTTTAACATACTTTTCTTCTATTCTGAACTGTTTATTTCGTTGCAAAAAGACTTCATTTGGAGTTAAAATATATGTCACAGTCCTATCCAATATTTCCCGAAAAAGCATGAATTAACCCGTTGAATCACATATACTTTTGTTTCCGCAATTTTTTGTAGTTTCAGATAATTGTGTTTTTAAAAAATTTTCTCCAATTGTGTTCGTCAATAATACTTATGTATTAGCCAGAATCCAGTAAAAATTTACTGTATGACCATTAATACGTGCATCTACGTATTGGTGATTTTCAAGCTTTTAGATTCCATTTTTGATAACACATTTTTCAAAATTATTTTTCTTATTCTTGCGGCAAACAGACTATTCATGACCCTTTATTCCGCAAGAGTTACAGAAATCGTTCTCATACACACATACATTTTTAGTATGCTTAGTATTTCCGCACGTCTCACATGTCCTGTTTTTGTTTAGATTTAAGAGGTGTTTTTTGTTTTTAATGCGGTGTACCTTTGCAATACTTTTTTCCTCTATTTAGGTATTATCTCTTTTCAACAATTATGAGACGCTGACATTCTTCTGCCACTTTGTTAATATTCTAGATCTTATTTCTTTGTACTAAGGGGAAAAGATAAGGCATGTGAATAAATTATTGGTGATTTCATCTATCTTTAATTGCTCAACCAAAAAGTGTATTGTTCCTGCATATGCTAAAAAAATCCTCGTTACCCTTTTTCACGATGTTTGAACATTTGTATCGCGTGTGGCATAGACTATTTCTTTCGTCGAATATATTTGACAGTATATGTATAGTTTCATCGAATGAGACTTTCTCACGTATTCTGGACAATATCAAGTTCGTATATTTTGGATTCTCCTCTGTTCGCAGTTTCTGTAATAACACGGTTATCTGTTCTTCATCCAATCAATCTAAGCACTTTTTTAGTAGATATCGTTTAAAATGCTTTAAAATATGCTCAAAATGCAACGCCAGAATCAAGCGTGTATACCAATACAGATACACAATTCGTATTCCTTCGACAAAAAAAAGTGTTTTCTTTCACCGATGGTTTGTTTCATATTTTTCTTGGAAACGTTTCTTCTGTTGTAGTATTTGTTGTTGCATCGCTTGAAACTGCTGTCGTTGTTGTTGCATGCTTGTGTACATCATTTTAGTCATTTCGATTTATTTTCCATATTAAATATACTCAGGAGAACACGACACAAAGAAAAGAAATGTTTTTTTTAAGGAAAAGTAATACGAGTAGGTTACTATTTGTAAAAACTAAAAAGTATTAAACTTTTATCTTGTATAGGTCTTAATGTTAATGATCCGAGTTCGCATGTAAGTCACGGTCCATCATACCCTTTTTTTAATCAAACAATAAAAGTGTTCTTACCTTTTTAAAAAAGGTTTTCCCTTTTGACAGCCCTATGTTTAGATGTATTTTTGTTGTACTGGAAAAATATAAATATACAGTAATCCTTGTTCGTTAGCGCACATGTACATCCGACGATAAACACTGTTTGTTGGATTTTCCTTGTAATTTCTGTACTTTGTAAGAGTGAATCCTTCTTTGTATTTTGAATTCGATAAGTGACCCACGTTTGCAGGTTATGTATTTACATAAATGCCAGTCGGATTATTTCATTCACAATGTGACTTGCATGCATTTACTGAATAAACAAAGCACGCGCGTGACTGAATATATTCTTCAATGTTGTTTCGTTTGCCGGATAATATAGTTGACTATATAATATCTTTTAAAAGGTTCGTTTTCAAATTTCTCGCCGCCAGTTGATATAACTTGGTTAGACGTTATAATAAAAAAATAATTACAGGGTAAAGTCTTTAAAAGAGGATGGTTTATTAAAGTGTATATATTATACACATCAATAGCACTACCGGTAATCCAATAAGATACACCTAATACAATAAGATACCGTCGAATACAGTCAGTATTTATTTACACATGTAAATACATTCATAAATTTTGGCAGCAATGCGAAAAGGGTAAAGGTTTTGTCTTACTTTAAAAATTTAACTAATTGTTTAATTCAGAAAATGATTCACCAAAATATTGCATTCATCCTATACATCCTTCTCCAATCATAAAACCAATTCACGCCATGAAACTCCTACTTAACACGCATATATGTAAAAGATGCAACGGGAGGTAAGGTAATAAACATGATATGTACTAATATATATTATGTATACATATATATATATATATATATATATACATATATATATATATATATATATATATATATATATATATATATGTATGAATAATATTTACAATAAACAAGCAAGTTAGTTAAAAGATCCGCCGTTACTAATCTGTGGCAGATACGCAAATTTGCTCGTGCAGAATCGCAAAATTCGACCCCTAACACATTATTAATAACACAAACATTGAAAATATCGAAGGGTGACCTGCATCTTTGGCAAGTCACCTAGTTTGACGTGAGTCGGGAGGGCGAAATACAATAATAACGGGACTATAATAAAACCATTCACACACTAGCTTACTTATGAACTAATATTACAAGAAAACATTTAATCTTAGTTAACTTAAAACGAATATGATGTACCTAAGGTACCAATAAATATCACTCGAATCTAGCTCCAGTCACTCAACACGATCGTGCACCTCTCACGCACCTTTCACCAAAATCTGCCGAAGAGAGTCTCATCTTCTTGGACTTAATGCGGGAATTAAGGTAATATTTTAAAATTGCAATAAGGTCAAGAGAAGTGTAGGGCTCACCTCCGTAGACTGCCTTCATACGAGGTTGATATATCACGTGTCTCATAACGGCTAGTATACTCAGAAACACAACACGTGTCTGCTTATCTCTTGTCGGAGCCCAGTTCAACATGCATTGATAGGTTCGAGGTAAAAAAAAAACAATACATTAAGTATGAGAACCATGAGACTTGGTACAACGATGCGGCAATAAATGAAGGGGTGGCTTACTGTCTTGCCTCTGTCACTGCATCAAACACAAGTCGCTGAATGCAGCTTCTTGAGAACCAGAGTGCATTTTTAATCACAAGCCAGGCCATAGATTGTTCGTCATAATCGAAGCACCTTTTCCCAGATGCCATAAGTCGGATTGAGTGTAGCTCCCCCTCGCCAAAGCGAGTCCTTCAGTCTTATCATCTCGAACGGTTTCCCTCATCTCAACAAGATATAATGCCCTTATGCACTACAGCAGGGTGGTAGAGAGGCTTTTTTCACCCGTAAGAAGAACCGCAAAACGTGTCTAGATTCGCGATAAAATGTGCACTCGCCTCGAGGCAATGGGTGTGCTTCCCTTTTATCTAAATGCACACTTTTTTTTAATTCGGAGACATATTCTTAGTATATTCCTTCCAGAAGCCACCGTTTCCTTCAGTTTGCGAATTCAATCTAGGTAAAATAATTGAAGTGCATGATGTCGAATCTCGACGCTTAGCATACCGAGACCGCCATTAGAAAAATATAGATAAAAAATATTGCGACAGACCATATGTGCCTTGTCAAGCCACAATACCTTGAAAGGAGCTCGCTGCATCTCTTACAATGTACCCGACTGGGGTGGAAACACTGATAGGCAATATAAGATGATCGGATAAATGTGAGAGCAACATCCCTCCACCCCCTCTCCAGATCAGCTGACGCCCGAATTGCTTTCAATACTTCCGAGAAATCCTTCTCCAGCTGTGGATTAGGACCGGGCCAGATGCCGAGCAGCCTGCAATCAAGCTAAAGGGTCCCTACAGGCACTAATGCGCACACCCACAAACTTGACACAGTTTATTTTTGCCTCTGTTATTGTTTCATACATTCTGATTTCCCTGTCGCAACACTAATCTCGGCACTACTTGTAACAAACACATCCAAGTCGTCAGCAAAAACTGAGTAGTTTAACATGGTGCAAACACCTGCCAAAGTAATCCCACCTAGGACGAGATTCACACTTAGCCTGTGAAGGAAGGACTCCAACAAAATCATATAGAGCATCGGTGAAAACGGACTTACCTTACGAAGATATCTGGATGATCTGAAAGGCTCAGAACCCAGACAATTCACTCCCACCAGCATACCAGGGCTCGCATACAAGAGCCGAATCCAAGAGCGAAACTGCGGGCCGAATCCGGCTGCAAACAAAACAGCTTCCAAGTAACGATGTTCCACCCTATAGAATGATCTAAATTGATCAGCGCGGCTTCAGTGTCGACTTCATCTATAATTAAGTGTTTCAAGTGCCAGTTATCCTTAATGGTCTGACCCTTTACAGCATACGTTTGTTTAGGGCTGATTAAACAAGAATAAAATGGCTGCAGTCGGTTGACTACGATATTGGCTAACATCTTTAACTAAGCATTTAGCAGCGTTAAGAGCCGAAAATTATCTACCTCCTTCACACAAGTGTTGCTTTTGTGTAACAACTTAACTATGTACTGGAGGTTGTCTCGTTCCTAACCTACGAGTTAAATAAAACTGTCAGCAAGGGAATATAAATGTGCGAATTCTCAAATACACCTCGTAGGGCAAACCATCGATCCCAGGAGACTTGTTCAGACCGACCCGCTGTAAGACTTCCTGAACTTCTTCTATTATGCAACATTCGTACCTAGCGACTTCGGTTGACCTGAGACGAGACACGTCACGTAAATAGGGGTAGAATTGTGCTGAAACAGACCGGGTTCCCTCGTAAAAAAGATCATGGAAATGTGAACGAACCGCCTCCAGAATACTTTCGTTTCTGGTCACGAGACGCCCATCCGGCAATCAGAAACGTGCAGTATGACGATCAGCAGCTTGTCGACTCTCCTCTGCACGCAAATTAGCTGCCATATATGTTGCTTCCTGTGGAATCTCTTTAACTTAGCCTCAATAGGCTCGCCTGAATTATAGTAATGTTAGCACTATCTTCCACCTCCACTGCCCGATCTAATCCAGTTTCTAGTTCCACTTTAGCCGCCCTAGTAGTTATATTGAGTCATCGGCTAACATCGGCACAAAAATGCTAAATTACAATCTTAAAGTTAATCCACTCCCTATTCCCAAATACAACCCCGTCAATTCCCACTGTAAGGTTAGTAATAGATGTTCCTGGTGGCTCTTCACATCAGTCAACGAAGTGTTGAGCTTCCAGTACCCAGCAAATCTATTCCTCTATCTATCAATGTTTACGCAGACCCGAACAAGTCTATGATCCGAGTATGCTATATTGAGAGGTAGTTTAATAATTATACGTCGACTCTCCTAATTAAGACTCCGTCAATATAACTCGAAAGTTGTAGCGAACCGGAGCCGCGTCTAAATGTCCTAGTTCTTACTCTATCAGGGGTCTTCTCATTGCAGAATGTATCGATGTAATAAAACTTATAGACAAAATCAGGAAAAGTCTTAGCATCCCGATCATTGTATGTTCCTCTATATCGAGATCTAGGACTACGTTACAGTCTGCCACTCAGATGCCCGTCAACGTTTTACTCATGAACTTCTCGATCCGTCAAATGAAAATAACAAGCTGGGTATGGTTATTGAGGGCATAAACCTAAATTAGCTTAAATGCCTTGTCTTGTATGGTAACATACAGAACGCACAGCCATCCTTCCGGAGCCATGAAGAAAGGGTCAGACGACACACCTCGAGGAATAATCAGAGTACGCTGAGTAGACGTGAAAACATAAGGCAGCGCAACCAAATGGTCACCTGGAATTAAGTGGGTTTCCTGAATACAACACACATCCACTCCAAGGTACTGAACGTATTTAGCAACTCGAAATTTACAAGAGTCGCCCCTCAGCCCACGGACATTTAAGCTTGATAGATAGATAACCATTGATATATCTTAGGGTTGGGATCCAGCAACGAACATACTACGGACTAGTACCTTTATCAGCCATTAGAAGAGTCACGTATACCATCACACCACTGATCATACACGTCTATTTGCCTTTCCCTCGCAATGGTAGGTAGACTTTCGTATAGCTCAATTTGTTGCTGGAGGCACCTCGACACATTCTCATGTCTCATGTTGTATTTGTGATATATTGAAGATCTTTCGGAAGGATTCCATCACTGTGGCGTGTACCATTCTGTCTTGGTCCGCGGTAAATGTATATGGCTCACACGCATTAAGACATATAGAGATGAGCGGGGAACGCAACAATCTAATTTTTAAGCCCTCTTGTATTGTTCTGTTATTCAATATGGGCTTTATTTTCGCTAGTGCTGCTGGTGTCTGCAAATTTATGAAACGACTACAACCTTGGATCTCATTCGTCACAACTGCCACAATCTTTTGAAAGCTTTTGAAAGCTTCCAGCTTCTCGCCTGAGTGTTATGTATTTGCTAATGCAAGTGGTGTCAGTAATTGAAAAGATGGATTACATCTTAAGGAAAGAGATAATATTCGAACGGGAAACCAGTCTGGTTGTTTTGTGAATATTTATTGGGATTTGCTCATAGATTACTCATTGAAAAAGTATCTCATTATTTATACAGTCACCCGCTTAAATTAAATAACCATCGGTCTCATTTAAATCTGTTTTGGAGTTTTGTTTTGCTAATTTAAATTTCAGTTTTATGCATTCAGTTTCTCTTTTGTTTTTGTTTTCTTACTTTAACGTGTTTCCCATGGATTCATTCAATGATCAGTTTTATCATTTTTAATTTTCTTAAGTGGATTGAAGTTAAATTTGTATCCCATATTAGCTAATATATTGTTCTCTTTTAATCAGCATTAAATGTGTAACTCTGATGTAACGTTCTTCTAAAAACTTCAGTTGATTTATAGGCTGGGTAATCGATAGCAAACTCAGAGAGTTAGAATGAATTCTGATAAACCTCTCTCCCATACACTTCTTTCATTGTTTCGCGTTTTTCTACGACATTTCTCTCCACATCTGTTTGTAACAATATCTCTCCCAACTTATTGAATACAACACAAAGAAAAACATAAAACTGAATAATTCCTGTTCGACATTATTTCAGTTTTTGTATTTTGATTATTTAGACAACTATTCTAATTTTGATAGGTAGTTGTTCGATGTTTCGGCCGATATAATTTCTCCCCTACTTTTTAAACATGAGTACTTTTGTCAACACTTTCGAAAAAAACACTTTATTTAATCTACGGCGAGTATTTTTTCTCATTCCGTCCTTCGTAATTCATTGAAAGTGTTAATAATAATATTATACTAATATATTCTCGCCTGCAGTAATTGTCGAACTAAGAACCGACAGAAGAATTTTCTTTATAATTGACAAGGAGGGCTACCCGGCGTAGCCCTGAGCTCTCTTTTTCCTGGTGGCCCCATTTGACTGCTCCCTCCATTCTGTTGCAACCTTCTGCTTGTTGCCTTCGGCGGAAGCTCTCTCTTCCCCATCCTTGCTCTTCCGTTGCATAGGGTAAAAGTATGACACATTTCTATTAAAAGTACCACTTCTGTCTGCGCCTTCAATATACGTACGTATCACTATCCTACTATATATGTACCTATCTTTGCCCTGCTGCGTATATTATATACGTACCTATATCCGCCCCGGTACGCATACTATGTACGTACCTATCGCCGCCCCAGTGCGCATATCATATATACGTATCTATCGCCGCCCTAGTGCAAATACTATATATGCACATATCGCTGCCCCGGTGTGAATACTATATAGGTATCTGCCCGCCCCGGTGCACAAACTATATACGCACCTACTTTTGCCCCAGTGTGCATACTATATACGTACCTATCGCCGCCCCGGTGCGCGTACTATATACAGACCTACCCCTGTCCCAGGGTGCATACTATACACGTACCTATGACCGCCCCGGTGTGCATATTATATACGTACTGTTCACTGCCCCGGTGCGCAAACTATATACGTACCTATCTCAGCCCTCGTGCGCATACTATATACGTAGTTATTTCTGCTCCGGTGCGCATACTATATATGTACCTATCGCCACCTCGGTGCGGATACAACATACATACCTATCGTCACCCCGCTGCGCATACTATATACGTACCTATCTCCACCCGGTTCGCATACATAATAAGAAATATTAATGTGCCCCTGTCGTATCAAAGAACGACAATTTTGTTCGTTCATGTTGTGTCACTATTATAAAAATAACCCATATTAATGCGCCCTTGTCATATGGTGCCTTTGTGCCCCTGTTGATGAAGAATACAAAAAAGAAGTAAGCCTATTCCATAGAAGCGAAATACTGCACAAACCCTCTAAAAACGTATTCAGTATACTGCACAAGCCGATTGTCTGATATGTTTGCTAGTGTGAAGCAAAACGCATAAAACATCACCTACACACCTCTAAAAATAAAGAGGTAATGCCTTGGAAGATGGTATCATGACTAAAGACAGATACTACACTAACTCCAGATTTCTGAAAAAAGAATGATGGAATACCTGGGAAAATGGTATCATGACAAAAGGATAGATACTATACTAGCTCTACACCTCTCAAAAGAGGAGGAGGTAATGCCTGAAAGGATGGTATCATGAAATAGAAAGGTACTACACTACTCTTACACTTCGACAAATAATTGCCTGCCGCGTCCAGATCGAGTTTTATCTTGATCAGTTTGAAATGACAATAACACACTAAAACACACACAAAAAAATGACAAAAATCATAAAAAACATTTTTTTTAAAGATAACATTTATTAAAAAGATCAAAATTGGCGCCATAGAGCTAAAAAAAGACATTGACAAAAACATAAAAAAGCTATTAACAATAATATAAATCTGCGCAAAAAATCAAAACAAAAATTGACAAAAACATAAATCTTATTTTTAAATATTTAAAAACAAAGAAAACATCTAAAATTATTAAAATTGGCGCCAAAATGACAAAAACGTGAAAACACGTAAAAAAGCACATACAACCGCAAAACCTTTAAAAAGTTCTAGAATGACTTGCAAATTACTAATTAATATAATTGTTTTCTAGTTAAATTAATACATTATATTTTTTTGGAATTGTGTGGCTATTGATTCGGCAACCTTGACATAAGTACACACTTTGGTTAATAAAATGTGCGGCTTCTGATTAGACAAACCTGGCTTCACTACACACTTTTGTTGAGAAAAAGTTTGGTTGCTAGGTAGGTGGGGGAGAAGAAAAAAGGTAGAAAGAGTGTTAGTGAGACGGAAAGAAGAAAGGAAGGGAAAAAGGGGTGTAGTGGGAGATAATTTCTTCTCGGCAATCACTTCCTCTAATGTCATTTCCGGTTCAAGAATGGCTGGCATTTTTTCTACAATTATACGTAATATTTTATTAGTACATTAATAAGTTGGAAATAGAGAAAAAAACTACCTCCATTCGAGAAACGTGATCCGTTTACCCCTAACGTTTCTTTTTTTTCTGATTCTGAGATATCATACATCTGAAGGCTGGCTTGTTCGAATGATATCAACCGTGTGACAGTTTGTTCAGTACTCTCGGAAAATATACGTTAAATACATACATGCATACACACATACATACGCTTTCCTTTTATATAATAGACTCGCAGAGTTACCTGGCGTTGCTCGAGGTAATACACACAGAAAATAGAACAGAAATAGCGGGTGTTACATTTTTATATTCACTCTCTAGCCGTCTCTTTTTCATTCTCTCTTTCTCTTCTCTATCCGTCCTATTTCACCACCCCTTTCTCCATTGCCACATTCTCCCTGTTGACTTCGGCGATGGCTGTCACTCCCACCATTCCTCTTCTGCTGCCCAGGGTGAAAGTATGACATATTTCTATTAAAAGTACCACCTCTGTCTGAGCCCTTTATATACGTACTCATCTCTGCCCCGGTGCGCATACTATATACGTACCTAGAACCGCCCCGGGGCACATACTATATACATACCTTTCTCTGACCCGGTGCACATACTATATTCGTACCTATTGCTACCCCATGTGTGCATACTATAGGCGTACCTATCTCCGCCCCAGTGTGAATACTATATACACACTTATCACTGCTCTGGTGTTCACACTATATACGTATCTATAACCGCCCGGTGCGAATACTATATGTGTACATATGTGTTACTCTGCCACACCCGAAAAATATATATTTAGTTTAAAAAAAAAAAATGCCCCACTTCCCCCAAAAATTATCCCCCCACCCAAAGAAATATTTTTAGTTTTAAAAAAAATCATCCCCAAAAGAAATTGTAATCTCCTCCACCCAGAAAAATTAATTTCGTTAAAAAAAATTGTCTCCCCCCGAAAGAATGTTTACTCTCTCCTAAATATTTTTTGTTAAAATAAATAAATGTACCCCCGAATAAAAAATTACTCTCCCCAAACAATAGAAATATTTTTCATTACAAAAAAATTCACCCTCCCTCCCCCCCCCCAAAAAAAATTAGTCTCCCCCCACCGAAAGAAATATTATAGTTAAGAAAATAAAATCCACCCAAGAAAATGAAAAAAAACAATTTAACTCGCCCCTCACACAAAGATATATTTTTAAGGAAGGAAGGAAATTTAAAAAATAAATATTAGCGTCTATTAATGTTGAATCCCCCTCCTACATATTCTCTGTGATGTCATTTCCGGTTTAATTTTAAGAATGACTTGAAAGAATACTACATATTACGGTGATTTTCAATTCAGGAAATCCTGCCCATTTTGTTTCTCAAACTCCTTCTTTATCTCCAAAAGTTGTAAGCATTTGTGACATAGTATTATACACTCTTTGATCGAACTCAACCATACTTATATTTCTCATGAATTTACTAACGAAATTCGAAGCCTGTAGTCGCTCGACGCTGTAATAAGGTTGATATCTTATGAATTCTCTGTTAAATTTCATGAAATTATGACGCCATGTGGCTGAGATCAAAGTGTAGTATATGTTCTTCTTAATTTCTTCTCGGCATTTTGCGTGAAATAAAGTGTACTATCTAGTCCTATAGGTTTCGATCTTACACTCTGTAATAAAAAATCAGACTCTCCCCTATTCTCTTATTCCTTAATTACATTAACTACTATCTCATCTTTTGAGATCTCTGCTAGAGTGTATCTCATTCCCTTGTATCACTCCAACCTGCGAATCCATATGCTTTTGCTTGAAGCAGCCCCACGAGCAAATGCTGACACTCTCCTTTCAAGATGATGCCGACACTTTTTCTCAAGTTATTTAGTCTCTCCCACCCAAAGATATATTTTTAGTTAAAACAGAAAAAATATTGTTTACCGTTCGTACGTAGCTTGACGGACGGACATACATAGCTTGATTGACGGACAGACAGATGTACCTTGATTGACGGAAGGATAGACGGACGCACGTAGGTGGACGGACGGACGTAACTGGACGGACAGACTTACGTAGCTGGACGGACGGGTGTAGCTGGACGACCACCCGGACGTACCTGGAAGGACGGACGCACGTAGCTGGACATATTTGAGGACAGACGTAGGTGGACGGATTGACGCACGTGCGTAACTGGACGGATGGTTGTTGCTCGACGGACCGAGAAGACTATGTGGACATATTAACGGACGGACGTAGCTGGAATGACGGACGGATCGGTGCACGTAGGTCGATAGATGGACGGACGTAAGTAGACGGATTAACGGACGAGCGTAGCTGAAATATTAGCGTCTATTTATTAAGAAAGCCAGTAGAAAGGGTGTAGTGGGAGTGCATTTCTTCCCGGCACCCCCTTCTTCTGATGTCATTTCCGGTTGAAGAATGAATGGCACTTTTTCTCAAATTATACATAATATATTTAGTTTCTTCTGAAAATAGTACATGCAAAGTTGAACAATAGAGAAAAAAAGCTAACCCCATTGGAAAAAAGAACTCGGTTGTCCCCCCAAAGGGTTATTATTTTTTCTAGTTCTTGGATATCATACGTCCAAAGGCTGGACGGTTCGAATGATATGAACTTAGTTACTGTTTTTTTAGTACTCTCGTAGGAGATACGTTACTTATATACATACATACATACGTACATACCTACATACATACATATAGACATTACCCTTTTATATAATTGACTAGCAGAGCTAACCGGCATTGCCCGGCATGCCCGGTGGTCTTTTTTTTTCAGTCGCCCTCCTTCACTGTTTACCCTCTCTCCATTACCCCCTTTCCGTGTTGCCCCTGGATAAAAGTGTCTCGCCTTCCTCGCCTCCTCAGGTCAACTCTTATTGACCGTTGCCAGAAGCTAAAGCTGTCACATACCCGGTCTCCAACACACCCCGGTTACACTATCTCTCGCCTTACCTAACCTCTGCACTACATATCTCCATTCTCCTAAGAAAAAATATAACATATTTCTATAAAAAGTACCATATTTGTCTTCATTATTAATTATAATCAAGGTGTCTATTTTCTTCTTATATGTCTGTCTATGTTAGATGAAATAACCTAGGCCTATCAAGACTCTCTGAAGGCAGTAGTAATATTAATTTTAATTAGGTTGTCTATTTAGTTCTTTCATGTCTATGTACGTTAGATGAAATATCTTAGGTGATTCAGTGCCCTCTGACAGAAGTCTTCATTGTTAATGATAATAACGGTGTCTGTTTACTTCTTTAATGTCTGTGTATGTAAGATAAAATAACCTAGATCGACCAGGAACCACTGACAGCAGTTTTCATTATTAATGAGAATAACGGTGTCTGTTTACTTCTTTAATGTCTGTTTATGTTAGATAAAATAACCTAGGCCGTTCAGGACCCTTTATTTTCACCGATTAAGACATTATTTTATATTGATATAAATATTTGTGCTAACAATAGGACTCATTACTTTTTTCTTTAAATTAACCGATTGAGTAGTTATTTTGTACAACTATAAATATTAGTGCTGACAATGTGGACTCCTTCCCATATCATTTTACTCGGACTCTGTACCATAACATGCTACTCGGACTCCGTAATATACCATCAGTGTTAGACTCCAGGATCTGACTCCTTCCTGAACCTCCGACTCTGACTCCTACCCTAACCGCAGGTCTTTACTTCTTCCTGAATTCCAGGCTCTGACTCGTTCGCCAACATCACGCTCTGAATCTTTCCCAAAACCTCAGGCTCTGAATCTTTCCCGAAGCGCAGGTTATGACTCATTCCGGAATTTCAGCCCTGGCTCAGACTCTGACTCATTCCTGAATCGCAGGCTCTGACTCTGTCCTGAAACTAGGGCTTTAACTCTCAGCTTTGAATGTTTCCAAAACGTCCGACTATAACTTATTCCTGAACATCATTTTTTTAATCCCGGGCAATGCTGCGTTTAGGATAATAAGCACTTCTAAAATTAAGGAGGCCAATTCTTACTTATTTTCTTTTTCTTCTCTTTATTTGTTTCCCAAACATCCAGCTCATACTCCTTCTCGAACCTGCGACTCTGACCCCTATCCGAACCATTTTATTAGTATGTCTTCATGATTAATGATAATACGGATGTCTATTTACTTCTTTCATTTCTGTGTATGTTAGATAGAATAATCTAGGTTGATTAGGAAGCTTTAACAGCCGTCATCATTATTAATGGTTATAAACGTGTATATTAGCTTCATTTATACCTAGATCGATCATGCCCCTTTATATTCACCGATTAAGACAGTATTTTATATTAATATAAATATTAGTGCTAACAATAGCGAAGCATAATTTTTTTTCGTTATATTCACCAATTGCGAGGTAATTTATATGAATTTACATATGAGTACTAACAATTGGGAGCATAACATTTTCTTTCTTTGGATTCATCGTTTGATACGTTATTTTATATCAACATACATATAAGTGCTAACAATAGGAAAGCATACTTATTTTTTTCTTTAAATTTACTGATTGAGACGTTATTTTATATGAATATAAATATCAATGCTAACAATGGGGACTCATACCATTCTACTAGGACTCCCTCCCATACAATTCTACTCGTACTCCGTACTGTAACATGCAACTCGAACTCCGTAACATACAATCAGTGTTGAACTCCAGGCTCTGACTCCTTTCTGAACCTTCGGCTCTGACTCCTACCCCAACCGCAGGTGCTCACTTTTTCCTAAACTTCCAGCTCTGACTTTTTCCTGAACTTCCAGCTCTTACTTCTTCCAGAACATCAGGCTCTGACTCTTTTGTGAACTTCAGGCGCTAAATCCTACCCCAAACCTCAGTGTTTGAGTCCTTCCAGAAGTGTAGGCTTTAACTTATTCAAGAATGTTGACCCTGGCTCAGTATCTGACTCCTTCCCTAAGCGCAGGATACGACACTTTCCATGAACCTTCGGATGTGACTGTTACCCAAACTTCCACCTTTGATTGTTTCCAAAACCTTTGACTATGACTTATTAAAAAAAAAATCAGTTTATTTAATCCGGGCAATCCTGCGTTTAAACACACCTGCTCTATATAGGATAATAAGCACTTCTAAAATAAAAGAGGCCAACTCTTACTTCTTTTTATTCTTCTTCTCCCTCTTTGTTTCGCAAACTTTCAGCTCTGACTCCTTCTCGAACTTCCGGCTCTGAATCATATCCGAACCTAAGGAGCTGATTACTTTCTGAAGAGTTAGCTCTGACTTTTTCTTGAATCTCAGACTCTGACTCCTTCCTGAACCGCAGGATCTGACTCTTGCTCGAACATCAAGCTTTGACTGTTTCCCAAAACTCTGACTCCTTCCCGAACATAAGTTTTTTTTTAATCCCTGGCAATGCTGCATCTAAGCACACTGGCCTTCTCTAGGATGTTGAGCCTCAGGCTCTGACTCTTACTCGAGCACCAGGCTCTGACTCCAACCTGAACCTCAAAACCTGACTCCTACCTGAACCGTCGGCTCTGACTCCTTCTCAGAACCTCAGGCGTTGACTCTTTCCCGAACCTCAGGATCTGACTCCTTCCTGATTGTTTACCGAACTTCCAGCTTAGACTGTTTCCTAAACGTCAGACTATTACTGCTTCCCAAACATCATTTTTCATCCCGAGCAATGATGTATTTAAACACACCTGCTCTGTGTAAGAGATGTAACACTTTTTTATTAAACACACGCTCTATCTAGGATAATCAACAATTTTAAAATTGTTGAGGCCTAGAAAGCACTGTCAAAACAAAGCGCCAAGATCTAACAACTTTGAATGTAAAACATACTGACTAAGTAGCTAGTCTCTATTACTGAAGGTTAACATTAAAAACAGTGTTTAATTATTGATAAGATTAAAGGAAAAATGCCAATTTTTCCTTACACCCAAATAAATTACTTTTTTTTCTTATTTTAATCTTCCAGTAACCTTGCTCAGCAAGAATAGTCTTAGCTGGGTTATTTAGAATATAAATGAATTTTTGCGCGAGAATTGAAATACAACATCATACCAACGTTTGTTTTCCCCCGACTTTTTATAGTATTGTGCCTAATTTGTTTTGAATGTAACTTTTTACTTTTTGTTTTGTTTTGAACGTAATTTAAAAAAATGTTTGCAAATAAATAATTCAAAGTGTAGTATGCTTGATAGGACAGGGGAGTTCTTTTTATGATAATGACGCTACATGAACGAACATAATTTCGGTTATTTGATACGACAGAGACGCGTTAATATGAGTTCTGTTGTATATGCACCGGGGTGGAGATAATTACGTTTATAATATGCGCACCAGGGCGGGGATGCGTACGTCATTTCCAGAAGAATGAGTCAGATATCTTTGAAGATTAATATTAATTTATTTGCAAATATTTGTCTAGCTTCCACGCCGTTTAGCTAAGATCAAATTGTAGTATCTGTTCCGGAAGAATAAGTCAGCACTTTTGAAAATTAACTGTGAATTATTTGTAAACATTTTGTTTCTAGCTACCTTACCGGTTGGCTAAGATCAAAGTGTACTATACGTTCTGGCTGAAGTTTTTACGTAATTTTCTACCTTTAGTCTAAATATGGTTCGTAAATTGGCATGAGTGTATTCTAAATGGGTTTTAATGCTTCATATTGTTAATTTTTATTAAGATTACTAATGTGGGGAAAAAAGGGCATACAGACGGACGTAGCTAAACTGACAGACGTAGGTTGACAGATGGACGGACAGATTGAGGGACGGGTGTAGCTTGACGTCCGGACATGCATAGCTATATTGACGGGCACACGTAGCTAGACGGACGGACATAGCTTGATTGACGTACGGACGGATGGACGGAATGAATGGACGGTCGGACGTAGGTAGACGGATGGACGGGCAGACGTTGCTAGACAGACGGACTTACGTAGCTGGACAGACGGACGTAGTTGGACGGATAGACAGACGTAACTAGAAGGACGAACGTAGCTCGACAGTCGTAGGTTGACAGATGGACGGACGGACGTAGGTGGATGGATTGTCGGACGGACGGACGGACGTAGCTGGACGGGTTTACAGACGAACGTAGCTTGACGGACGGACATATGTAGCTGGGCAGGCAGACAAACGGACGTGGCTGGATTGACAAACAGTCACACGTAGCTGGATAGACGGACTGACGTAGCTGGACAGACAGACTGACATACGGACGTAGGTGGTCAGACAGACGGAGGAGGGACGGACATAGCTTGGCGAACGTAGGTGGGCGGATCGCCGGATGGATGTAGCTGGCCAGACGGACGGACGGATGCTGCTTTACGGACGGACTTACGACGAACGTAGGTGGACAGACGGACATACGTAGGTGGACGGAGTAACGGATGGGCGTAACTTTTATTGTATTGCATCTGGTCTTCCCAAATAGTCATACATTTAGTATTTGTCAGGACACGCGTCGCTGAACCTTAATTTTACAGCGCCTGGTTATCTTAAATCGTCACCTATTTAGTACTAGCAAGATATGGATTGCTTCATTTTTACCCTTTGACCGATAATAATTACAATAGAACGTTCTTAACATTGTATTGTCTTATTACCGGACAACGGCAATACAGAGTTATACTAAAACCATTCTTCTTATTACCGTCACTTTGATGAGGGCAATAGTCCGAAGAGAAACGCAAACAATCAATAAAAATTTGACGATGGCATAACAATAATATCCAAACTTATCACTATGATGTCAATTACCTATCAATATGACGTTATGTGCACAAGATAGCATTAAAAATCGTGATCACATTAAACGAAACAATGGCTATTAGACCCACCGAAAAATGAATCTTTCTTTAATTTTTGATATTATTTCCCAGGGGTTAAAATAATATCTAATTAGGTGGTGTTTGTGGAGAATTTTAAAAGTGTTAACGTTATATACATACACACAGATTGTTGCCTTATATATATTGAGATTACTTATCAACGATTTAAACTTGACTGAAATATTATTTCCTTAGTTTTGAATCAAGATTTCCGAATGCATATTTATAATAATCCTCTCTCCTTATGTTTATTGTGATCTTCAAACTTTATATAGATGATATATTTTTTATGCAACTTTATTTTCCTCATTGGCCATTCTTCCTATCCTTAACACTAAGCTAAATGTCTTGATAGAACTGTTCGTTTATAAGATGGATGCTAACTCTTCACCTATTCTATAAAAACGTTTATCTTTTAAATTCATCTTTTTATCTCGATGTCAACTTTCGTCTATTTTGAGAACGTTTTTGTAATAAATTGCTTACAAAATGTCTTACCTAGTGTAATTTTTTGTAGAACTTAGCTTCATCGCTTTATGTTCAAAATCAAGCAGACGAAATAAAATGAGATAAAATTGTAAAGGAATTCACGGAATGTATTTTATCACATATTTATTTCCTAGAACAATCTTCTTGTCAAATTTATTTTTTATAACTATCTAACATAACAAATCATTTTAAAAGATACATTTCTTTTAAACGATTTATTCTTATTCATATTTCAAGGTTAAATAAAATGAGCTGATTATAGTATATTATACTTTGATTATATCGTTTTGTCTGCTGTGTCTGTTCATATCCGTATAACTAATAACATAAGCGATATGACACTATGAGAAGTAAAAAAGAAAACACTTTGAAAAGGAAAGAGATGCGTCATATATTGGGCAATACTTGATGTATTCTGTAAATTAAAAGTGCATTGCCTTTTGGCATAGTTAAGCTCGCTAAGAGAAGCTGCTATAAATGACCATTACGACTTCCAGGCGGAGGCTGAACCAGGAGAACACGGCTATCGCGGTTTTAGTAGAGACGCGCTTAAACCTAGTTAAACACTTGTAGGTAGCTCGTCTTTAGGGTTGCCATCAGTTTCCTTCTGAACTGCGCCTCACATATAATAGTTTAATGGCTAGCAATATGGTCTGTTCGAACGTAAGCAGAGGTTAAAACTGGACGTAGTAGAATTTTCCCGAAAGCCACATATAGTCGAAGGAGTGATACGGAGCTGAGTCCTGTTTACAAAATTATAGCCTTTCATAAGCAATCCCGTTCACACAGCGGCAATCTAAATCCAAGTGGACCTTATCTTAACGTACAAAACTTCGTACATACTGTATGCTAGTCACTTGCACGTTGTGTAACTTGAATTGAAAGGTATTCGTCACGTAAGTAGACAAGGAATATATCAGGTTGTATTAGGAGGTTGAACTTGTTAAATAGTTTTCTGACTGTTGTAAAGCTGTTCTGTTGGCTGTTGTCGGTGAGCAATTGCTCATCAAGACTCCTGTACGAGGATTATCGTGCAACGGTTTTTTGTATACTCTCCGCTATTACGCCCATCTCTCTCGGCAAGACCCGCATTATCTTAGCTACATCTTGCTACACCCTTTTCGCAGCTTCTCAATCAATTTCGATATGTGTATACGGCCAGAACAACTGCTGTCATCCTTTGTGTTAGCCACTGTCTTCGGACCTTCGTCGCAATAATGCACTCACATTTGACGTCCTTCAACGTTTTCCAACGGCTTATTTCGTATTTGTTTTTATTGAATAACACAAATGATAACGCTTTCCTAAAATTAGGTGATCGAGTTATGTTTTAAAAATTCAGTTTGAACTTGTTTAAAAACGTTTAAATTTCAAATAATCGACCAAGTAAACCTACTTTATTTATCACCCTCTTTCTCTCTCACTGCATCTTGTTTACTATTCATATATAATGTCTATATGAAGATTACTTCCTTGGTTCAATCAGTATCTGTCTTTCGTAATCTATCTGGTTACATTAAAAAATATATCAAAGACGTAAGTAGAAACATATTGTAAAAGCCATGTAAAGACACACACAGAAATGTACCGTAATTAGTAATATGATTGAACAGGATATAAGATGAAAATATAGTCAGGAAAAAAAGGTGGACATAGCTAATAAAAATACTATATCATATTTTCCATACTTATTTATTAATGATTAGCGAGCATGACAATTTCACTTTCTTTCACACCTTCATTGTTGGACTGAGATATGGTTCGATTTGAAAAGTAATTATACTCAAATGGATTGTTATTTTCGCAAAGGGAAGTTATTCCTTCTCGTATTCTCACAATTCACAGTGAATAACGACTTATCAGTCCTAAACTTCTTAATTCCGCTTCGGGCAAGAGTGTTTTCCTTACGTTGAACCGACTAACGCTCGCATATGCTTTACGTGAGATGGACACGTAAACAATAGCGATTGTATCGCTCTTATGTTCGTACTAAACGCGGAAGCTTTAGCACAGTCTTATTCTAACGTCTTATTTGAAAGGTACATGATATATTTTGTTTACATTTCATATGTTCAAGTTCGCTGCAATGAGGAAACCCCTACCGGCATTATCTTTTCCGTTTGGTTAAGGTTTATCGTTGGCATTATGTATTTACCCGAGCTTTGTGTGCAATTCTTTCCAGTGTAATATATATATATATATATATATATATATATATATATATATATATATATGTGTGTGTGGGGGTGCAGAGACCGTAATTATCAATGCACACACAGTGGTATAATTAAAAAAAAGTGTATTAAAAAAGCGTGTTACACAACTAAGTGGCATAGTTCTGGGGATTAAACTGTTACCTAATACGGTCACGACGCTTCGTTGTAACTGAATTTATTTTTCTGGGTAAGTCTATTTATTCTATGAAATAGTTGGGTCAACTATCACCATACAATTATATATTATATATACCAATAGATATATATAAGCATATATGTATATATATATATATATATATATATATATATATATGCATATATATATATGTATATATAAGAGCATATACGTATATATATGCATATATGTATATATATATATGCATATATATATATATAAGCATATACGTATATATATGCATATATATATACGCATATATGTATACATATGCATATATATATGTATATATATATATAAATATATATATGCATATATATACGCATATATGTATATACATATATATATATACATATATACACATTTATACGTATGTATGTATATACATATATATATATATATATATGCATATATATACATATATATATATGCATACATATATACATATATATATATACATATATACATACGCATGAATGTATATACATATATACATATATATGCATATATATACATATATATATGTATATAAACGCATATAAATATATATATATATATACATACGCGTATATATATACATATATATAATTGCATATATATACACATATATATACTCATATATGTATATACATATATATAAATGCATATATATATACATATATATACTCATATATATACATATATATAAATGCATATATATATATATATATATATATATATATATATATATATGATATTATGAGGTGATATAAACTAGCGTGTGTAGACTTTCAGAATTTACTTAGGCAGTACTCACTATATCCGTAGAACCTTTAAGCAGCAGTATACCAGCATATTCATGACAATTGAGCTAAACATAAGCGTTTATGTTTTCCCCAGTAAGAAATGGTCACCAGTTATGTCGACCCCTTTGGGTGGCTGAATTACCATAAGTGAAGTTAGATACTATATATATATATATATATATATATATATATATATATATATATATATATATATATAGGTTAAATAAAAATAGGTAAGCCAAAAACAATGTGATTTATGTTTTCATCAACGTTTCGTATTTATTGAAAGATATACTGAGGATGAAAAAAGCAATCAAGAAAAAATCATACAGAATATTAATTTTGCTTCGTCAGAAAGTGTCCACGCTTCGGCATGGTTGTTGACGTGAATAAAGAAAGAATTAAAACCATGGTTTTGGTTATAGCGTTATCAGCAGTGGAATGCCCTTTTCAAAGGACTTGTGATCAATGGGATTCACATATAAGTGTATGGCTAGTTTAGCTAGGTAATTTGTAGTATCAAAATATGGCACAACCAAGCTTGGCTTCCAGTAGGTGTGGAGGATGCGGGGGCGGGGGCGGAAGTATGAATCTACCGTTCATTCTAAAATGTGATTTCGGTTTAAAATTCTGTTTCAGTACTTCTCCATTTAGCAAAAGTAACACATGACTTGTCTGCGAAGATTGTCATAGCGCAGGATTTTTTCTTTCTATGATTAACATTGGAGGGACATATGGGAATAATGTCATGTAGCTTTACTATTGCATACCACAGGCATATACACTTATTTTCCTATATTGTTATTGTTATTTACTATTTGTAGAATACGTATTATTAAACAAATGGGGAAGAGAAATAACAGAATAACAAAAAACCCGCTACATTAGAGAATTGTAACTTATAACCATGTTATTTTACGAAATTATTAAAAACGTTTTTGAATAAAAAATGAAACCAATATATGATTAGCAAAAATTAAAAAAAAATTAAATTATTACTTAAATACATTAATACGATAGATCAAGCATTTCATTCTTGATTAGATATTTTGCCTGCAGGATGAAATGTCGGATATGTAAGCAACACATCAACCGTTAATTTTTAAGCTGGTTACAATCATAACATTTCCAGACTCAGTCTCGGAGAGCTCTAGGGCTGTTAAAATAGGATTAAACAGTTCAACAACCGTTCATGCATCGCTGTTTTTGATTGGTATTCATTTCACAAATCATTTCCAACAAAAAAAGAAGTACCTTAGACGTATTCGATATTATTTATGATTCACTCAAACCATTAACTGTTTATGCAACATTCTTATTTCCGAAAATGTCTAAAAGTAGTACCTGCTATTCCTACATAAACTTACAAACTCTGGAAATATACACCGTACGTCTGAACACCTGCTCTGTACCAGGAATATATTGCGCTCTATAGAGAGATCTAGTAAGTCTGATATATTTTTATACATTTGTATATTTGAATATTAGACACACACTTCCATCAAGATTTAAAATGAAACAAAATCATTTGAAATATATCGATATATATGCATATCTATATACATATATATATATACATATATATATGTATATATATATATGTACATATATATGTATACATATGTATATATATACATATATACACACACATATATATATACATGTGTATATATATAAACATATATATATACATATATACATACATATATATAGACATATATATACATATATATATATAGATATATAGATATACATATACATATGTATTGAGACATATATATATATACATATATATATATATATTTCGACATATATAGACATATATATATGTACATATATATATATATATATATATATATATATATATATATTGAGACATATATATACATATATGTATATTTAGACATATATATAAACATATATATAGACATATATATACATATATATACACATATATACATATATATACATATATATATATATATACATATATATATATAAATATACATATATATATATAGATAGATAGATAGATAGATAGATAGAGAGAGATATACATATATACCCATATGTATATATAAATGTATGTATATACATATATATGCACACATATATATACATACATATATACACACATATATGTATATATATATGTATATATATACATATATATACATATATATATACACATATTTATATATAGAGAGAGATAGATAGAGAGAGAGATACATATATATATACATATATATATATATATATATATATATATATATATATATATATATATATATATATATAATTAGATTTAGATTTTCACTGAGAAAATACCGGAATCACCCCAATTAAACTAAGCTCGATGATACTCGATTACAGAGTACAAAGCATTTATATGTTTTTTTTTAAGCTTTACTAAAACATTACGTTCAAGAAATCATTCATCACCACAGAATACGTTTTCCTTCCATGGTTTATTTATTTTTAAGATTTTTCAAATTAAATTATATCCGTAGATATACATACACACACAACTCAGCAAATACAATACTCATTAGCATATAAAATTTACGTTATAATCTCAAATATTATACACGTAATTGAACAAAATATGCGAGTTGTTTATAAATAATAAACTTTCGAATTACATTGCTAATGAACATATTTTACAAGATTAATAAAAAAAAAAGAAGTTATCCCCAAAATTAATTTACCACAACAAGATAGACACACAGCATAAACGTGACGACTATATTTTAATAAAAATAGATATAAGGTACCTCCTGTAGACCTCAATAAAAATAAATATAATATAATCTACACGGTTCAATCTGTATTAAGTTTTTACTATTAATCTCCCGTTCATAACATAAGTAAATACGTTCTTTCGACGAATAAGAATTTGGTTTGTTTTACACAAAGTCTGTATAATGAGAGTTATTTAATGTGTTGACATTATTAGGAATAAAATGTATACGATTAAGTAAACACGTTGGCATATTAAAAATACGGAATTGTTAATTTATATTTTTTTCAACTAGTGAATTAAAAACTACTGTATACCAAGTAAGAGTTGAGGCCGAAACACTCTTGTTATTCATTTGTCCAGCACGCTGACAAAAAAAAATATAGGAAGTAATATTTTCATAGATAAACCGTCGACTTCATTCAATGTTAGACACAATCCTATCTATTAAATCTTATCTTCGTCACGCTTCATTAGTCGTCATCTCAACGCCAAATGGGTTGAAGCAACGATCGGAATTACGTAATGTTATGTCAATTTGAGAAAGGTATTTTCACGAACTTGATGTTTTCATTTCTTATTTTACCTCTTTGGCTACGTTTCGTCACATTATTCGTCCAATATTCTCATTTCTTTTGTCATTATTGACTCACTATGTTTCACAAACATACTTCTTTTTTCATATACAACTATGAATTCGTGAGAATAGTCCATCGCTTTCATGTATGTTATATCCGTTACTTACTAGTTTAGAAAGTAATTTATAACGGAAAACTAATTCAAATATGTTTTAATTTCATACTTTTAACCTTATCACCCATTTGTAGTTTCACTAGTAATTCCATGACGCATACTTTTCAAGTCTGGTAAAATAATATGATGACGAACACACCTATATTGCACTCGCCAACCAAGGAAAAGGTAATGTTTCAAGAGATTTGTGTTATGACAATAGAACCTATCATGTACTACCACTGAACACGGAGGAGGTAATGTATGGAAGAATAGTAACATGACACGAATATATACTATAGTTCCATCGAAAAGAAGGCATGATGTATGTGAAGACGAACAGATACTCACCTGTATCTATATGCTACGAAAATAAGACGAGGTAGTTCCTGGAAGGATAGTTTCTTGATAAGTGAACCTATACTGTACTGAACTCACTGCATTTAGAAGCAAAAGATAGTACATTATTACAAGTAGTATTATAGTTTCTCTTTTAGATAAACAGATGTAAAATCTCGATTAGTAATAAAATATATGACGGCAAAATGCATTGATATATATCTAATTGTTAAATATAGGTTAGCGTCAAAATCAACGTGAAAATCAGAGTCTTTCATGGGCAATTAAGTATTTTTTAAAAATTAACTGAAATAATCGGTAAAACGTTATTAGAGGAAGTAATTGAAACAGTATTACCTGCAATCGCTAAAACGTGTTTAAAGTCGGAGAGAAATTGGTTATTTTTCGAATACCCATTAGAATAAATCTGTTTGATAAACGTGACTATTCTTATGACAAATTAAATTATAACGTATTTCCAATTCCGGATTAACAAAAAAAATCAAGAAAAATAAGGTAGTTGATCTATTTAAAGAAATTATCAGTACTTAGTGTCAGTTTTCTCAGAAAAGATGTAACAAGTAATAAATGGAAGTTTACTTCTGACACGTTTTTCTCGCTCATACAGAATATTGGCGAAAGAATACGTACATGGAACATGCTTCAAAATCATTAACAAAGAATGCAGGCTAACTCTACCGAGCTATAACACGTATCACAGTTGATATAACCAAACATCTCTTTAAATTCACTATTACCCCGTGCATGGAGAACTGTTGTCACATGTATACTGGCGCACTAAAACTAGCCTCTTGGAAAGAGTGCAAAACAAAGAGGGTAGCACTTAATAGATATCGCACTCGGTTATTGTCGCATCGCGACACTGTTGCATCTCTGTACTGGTTTTACAAGTACTTCCACCGAATTTTCTTATAGCACTTGAACCTCCGAAACGTTAATACTTTTGAACCACACGACTAGGAGAAAAAGCAACCCCTTCATTGTCAGGGCCCCTAGATGCTGGAGTATTTTCAACTTCAATTGTTAATTTTTTCAGTGTCTTACCTTTGGAATTCCTTCTCTTCTCAGTTTTCAGGACCGTACCCACACACATACATTTAAATGTAATATAAAAATATATTTCTGTCCGGCAACTCACCCAAGTAGCCCCACTATGAATGTTGCCCATCTCTGAAAAAAACTAATAATAAAAATGGCTAATGTCTCTCATGCAAATCATTTTCATGGAGTCGGTTTCGTCTACAAAGCAACAATTCAACTTTTGCATCAAACGCAACAATAATGGAGATAGAAAATGACGGCAGTCGGTTACAAGCATTTCGTGAGGTATTTTAAATATGACTTAACCATAAATCATTTTGAAACCAAACTGGTAATGATCGATAACTATACGTATATTAGTGTGCTAGAATTAAAGATACAATAGTTTCTTTTTTTTTAATTAGAAGACACTTGCAAGTGTTAAACCAGACGTGGTCCTAGTCAGATCAAGGGATCTAAGCTTCATTGAACCGAGTAATAAGATAGATAAGTGAACATTTTGGTATAACAGGTTCCTTTCAATAAATGAGATTATATTTCCGAAAGCCCTACTGGTATTGCATACTTATTTCTTCCTTCTTTAAGATGAGTTCTTCATATTTTTGATTTTACTACATTTTTAATTTGTTTAAATCGGTTATATTGGAGATATTAGCTTTAATATGTCTGCCATGGAAACAATATAATTTTATTCAAATTAAGTATGATTTAGCTCTATTAATAATTTACAACCAAACACTACCGTAATAATTAGTTCATATTATTACGGTATTGTGTTATTATTACATTATTAATAAAACAACATTTTATAAAAGTGTAACTAATTAGGTTTAGATAATGAGGTTTCAATGTTAAAACTAAAATATGTTAATATAACTAACAAGTCTTTTGTTTTTCGATCTACTTTTCCTGTTCTTTTTTCCACGGAAATCTTACATACTACATGCCATCTGAAATAGTTGGTTAATATTCATCAATATAAAGTAAAACTATGTTACTAAAAAAATAGAAAAAAGCGAGATAAGATTTGCCTTTCCTTTGGCTTAGATAAAAGTGGAGTCTCTGTTCTGATGCTACACTTTCTCTTCTTGTCCTCGTTTAGTGAAAGAGACAACGTTCTAAAGTAATGATTTTCTTGGTTCTGATCCAGAGTGTCCCGCTTTGGAGTACTGGATAATTCTCCAATTAAAAATCCACCTCGTGTCGAACACTGCACTAGGGGGGAGGGGGTGTAAGTAAGCACATTAGATTTACCGTCGATATTAATTTGTTTATCTTATTAGAAATGTATATTTCGTAACTCATTTTTGTCCCTTTTTTATATTGCTATTGGTTCGCCAGCCAAACATGAACCTGCATCCAGCACGCCGGTCGGTACGGAAGAGAAGGTGTACAGGCATATAGCTCCTCGCCAAATGGCCGTGAGAAGATGAATGTATTTTAGTGGATTAATGGCCACTCAACAAAAAACCGTACACCCATGGCCTTCGTAAAGGAAGGCCTTTCAGTTGAGTCTCCTGTTTCTGCTGACATCACAGTCGTTGTTGCTAGCCGTTTCCTCACGAAACTTTGAAACACCTGAAATGAATTGATATTTTCAGGGCATTAATAGAGGTACCCTGATGTGTTTAAGATCACATCATTGACAAAATGAAAATAGTGCTTGTCTGGAGCACTTTAAATTCTCTGTCAAATAATTTGGTTAGTAAGAAAAATTAGGATATTACTTAAAACAAATTTAACAGTAAAAGAACATTTAAAAAGCCTAATAGTTTTATTTTTTACATTTACTTCTGCACTAGTAACTTCATTGCTTGTTCGTATTGAGATTACTTGTGTGAATTTCATGTGTTCTAATTTTTAGTTGTTCGCCTGTTTTCATTTTAAAGTAACTTATTTATCGTATGTTTTACATTGTAAACAAACTGATTCATCATTTGTTTTCAGTTTAACCAGTTATAGTGAAAAGAGTATGTATATAAATATAGAGTTGTGTATGATGTGGCAAGCGGTGACAGAAAACTTAATCCACGATTTTAATTTATTTTTATTTTCCGTATCTCTTTTTGTTTGCTTTTATTTATATTTGACATATATAAATTAATAAATAATAACATCAAACTCTTTATTAACAATGTTGCTAGTCGGACTTATGATAATTTAATGTGGTATGGGATGTTACGTTACGTATTGTAAGTTACAAAACTTCTAATCGACATTTCGTGGTTTTAGAAGTGTGTTTGTCTTGAATTTATTAAACATCGTGATGTGTAATGGATTCAAGACTATAATGTGTACATTAATTTGATTCTAAACAATTTAAACACGATTTTCTTTACGTATTCATATGAATTTTCTTTCCATATTCATATTAATAACTAAACTATTATTTTTTAATTAATTCTGGCGTTTTGATTAATATTGAATGAAGTGTAATTTAAGAATACATCGGATCGTGTTACTTACTTTTCTTTTTTTATGTTTAAAAAGTGTTGTAAACTTTTTTGAAAGCTATCATCAATTAGTGACATCCTGATTTTTGTCAGGTCTCAGCTGCACCAAAGTATATAATGTAATTTGCAAACAAACAAGCCTTCTTTACGAAGTTTGTAGTATATCTCCCTCACATGTACATATATATTTAGTACATTGATCTTCATTTTCATTAAAAAACTCTTTACAATAATCCTAATTATTTGTTATATTTTGAGTTTTTTATTACCGTTTTCTTTTAATTTTGTTAAAGGTTATGTTTTAATTTAGTTGATTTATTTATTAATTTTATTAAGGCCACGTTATACTCTCTTTTGGGTTGTTTCCATGTTAGATTTTCTTACCTTTTAATTACTATATATTTTCTTTTTGCCACATTTCAACGCTACTAATTGTATGCCGGTGTTATGTATGTTAAGGAAATATGCACACTCAAACGTGTTTTATATTTGTGCATGCATTATTTTCAGATAGACTTTCTTCTTTTCAATGTTTCGTTTTCTATTCCGATTTTTACCATTTCTTTTTTCCTATAATTACTACGATTTTACATTTTTATGTTTAACACACACACACACACACCCACACACACACACACACACACATATATATATATATATATATATATATATATATATATATATATATATATATATATATATATATATATATATATATATATATATAGTATTAATAATGTGTTTGTGTTGTTGTTTTTAAAATTCCATCAACCGGAAAACAAAATTGCCCTAGGAAAAAAAATCTATATTTAATTAGCGTTGGCTTTCGATAGAGAAGCCAAAGGGTTATTTCTTGATGTGTTCTCACAGCACATGGCGGATATTGGCTACGAATTCACTTTTTGGCAGGTAGGGCCAAAGAAAATAGTGGTTCTCTATGCAGACTGGGGTTGGGATAGAGTTTTGAAGGTGAGAGATCATCACCCTCGCCGCCCGCAATTCTTATCGCTGCCAAAGCTTGGTGGAAGAGTGAATATTACGGTGAGATGCATGAGTTGGACTACTGAACTCATTTCAACCTATACAAACTCGACTTCGCTCGGGCTCGAATTCCTGTTTACCCGATCGGAATATTCACACCTCCAGCCCTGGTAAACACGTTTAACCTTTGGTTAGTCTTCGTAGACTTTACAAGCACAAGAAAGCATTGATGGACGGCGCAAAGAAAATCTGGAATTTCTCCAAACGCTTTACATTAAAATAATTCAACAAAGTTCAGAGTAAAACCAATAATTTTACTAAACTAATAAATCAACTTTGATCTTTCTAAAAATATAGACATGCAATATCCCCAGGAAAGAGATGGAATGCATAATAATCCTTTCGATATGGACTCACCTGTAAGCGTAGACATGGCGTCATTAAATTCATACATATATTCATACATTTATATGTATATACGTAAGTCTAGAAAATGTTAAATGCCAAAACTAATAATTAATATTTAAAGAATGTTACCTTAAGGCACATATATCCAACCTCATAAAAGCAGACACACATATCGGGCACGAGTATCTGCACTACGGAACATGCATAAATAACACTGTAATCTGTAAAGTGCTCTCTTATATGAACTGATTTTACCTGCAGTGAAAGATTAACAGGCACCCATTCACATAGATTGACACATCCGCATGTAAATATGCAGCTTTTGTATATCACTCAGTGCATGTTTTATCAACGTTCTATCGATAGACGAACGCACACATGAGTTAGTCCAGGCAAAATAAGGTTCGACTTGGAACAAATTGCAACAGAATTTTTTTCACCACCAGGCATTCCCATGAGGTGTCTAGAACATCATACTAAAAGTCCTAAGAAATCAACGTTGAGGAAATATGTCTAATTTGCATAAATCCAAGATGGCGGCCAATTTTCGATAATTTGCCACATCTCCGCATTTAGATGTCATAATTGAGTGATTTGAAGTGCTAAAATGGTGTTTTTGAACACAAGGATTTACGTGGAATAGGTTACATTTTTATTGGATAAAGAATTTATAGCCAAAAATCCAATATGGCCAAAAAATATAGAAAAATGTTCATATGCGTGGTATCCGAAACATAGGCAAACTGAAATGTGACTATTTTGCTGCCTCATGTGACTAACTCTTGACTAACTTTATATTATAACTTTATTATACCTTACTAACTCTTGACTAACTTTATATTATAACTTTTTATATTTAACTATTTATTTTATAACTTTATATATTATTTTTGTTTCTATTCCAGGGTAGTTAATCTGCGATTCAGCAAACATTGACAATGGAGAAGTGCTGCATCTGTAATGAATCAATCTCTGACGGAAAAGCGACAGTTGTTCTTCGAACAAAAGGCAGCGATGGCGTGAATCGTGCAAGTAGTCAACGTGGTAGCGATTTAGTATATATATATATATATATATAAATACGTTGTTATGTTTTTTTTAATATTCTTACTATTACCTTGTGTCAACGTTTCTAGTGCGGACTTCTTTATTTTAATTAACAGCACGTGCATCCAGGAGAGACACTACACGTAGAATGTCGCCGCAACTATTGCAAAGCAGAAAACATTGCACGTAACTTAGCAAGGCAGCAACAACCACCAAAACCCCGCTGTGAGCTCCGTTCTGAACTACACTTCAATTTTCAAGAACACTGCTTGTTGTGTGGGCAGTCAGCTAAAACTGGTAGGAAGCAAAGAGAACTGGGTGTTTTCCCAGTTAGGACAGAAGACTTTCAGAAGAGTATCCTTCAGGTTTGTCATTCTAGAAATGACGAATGGTCTGCAACAGTATTAGGCAGAATAGCATCGCTAAATAACCTACACGCAGCGGATGCAATGTATCACCAGCAGTGCAGTAGCAACTTTAGGACAGGGAAAAACATTCCTACTAAGCACTCTTTAGACACCAGTAGTACTGGAGACAAATCAAAGAGGCTCAAACTCGGAAGGCCTGAGATAGACGAGAGAACGTCAGCGTTCCTGGAAGTGGCTCAGTTCTTAGAGGAAAATGACGAGGAGCAAACCACCATACATGACCTTGTTCTACAAAATGTCAGAGTTTCTTCAGAACACAGAGCATGAACCTTACAGTGCTAAATACATGAAAACTAAAATAAAGGAACACTTTGGCGAGAGGGTTTTAATGACTGTGCTGAGCACCAAAGAATGTGTGGTCACATTACAGTATATGTATGTGCACTAAATAGTTGTTGTTCACATTTAAAATCAAGTTACGAACACCAAGGCGTCGTAGAGACGTGAACATTAGTTTATGTGGATAACTAATTCCATCTATATAGTATATGTATTGCGATATCTGTCCCTGTCTCTGCCTCTGCCCTTACCCCTTTATCTCTCTCTCTCTCTCTCTCTCTCTCTATATATATATATATATATATATATATATAAATATATATAATATAATATATATATATATATAATATACTATATATATAATATATATGTAATATATACATATATATATATATATATATATATATATATATATATATATACTATATACAAATGAAGGAGAATGGAAAGGAATTAGAGAAAGCAAAAGCCAAATCAAAATTCAATTCAAAAGTTCAAAGCAAGGTATATTCCGCAAAAAAGCAATTTATTCAAGTTAAATTGAACTAGCATCCCGTAACTGCTTATTTACTTCAACCCATAATTTTTTCCACCTTGGAGAATCCGATTCCGGATATCCTCTCTAGGTCTTGTTTTCCTTTTTCTTTTTCCTTATTCTAATTTGCATTCTTGAGCTCCAATCTTATCGACTTTTCCCTCATTCTATTATTAGTATCTTATTTTTATTATTTTTTAATTTTTTAATTTTTTAATTTTTTGTTTTTTATTCTTTCGGTCAATCCTCAATTTTCGCTGCGAGCTTAAGACTAATCTTATTATCTATTTTTCATTCTTTATTCTTCTATTTTCTTATTTCTACTTTTTATACTATTTTTATCTTTATTTTTTATCTTTACTCTTTTAATTTTTAACTCATTTTCCTAGTCCTACCCTTCATATATATTTTGCCTCATTGTTTATATCTAAGGTCATTTGATTAAACTTCTAAACCCCGAACTCTGTTCTTATACATATTCTGATATTTTAACCCCTTATCCTAACATTCGTTAACTTACCCCCACTCCTTTCTTCCCTTTTCTAGTTGAATCCTAATTCGCGCTAACTTCCAATTTCAACTTTATGTTTCACCCCCCCACTTTCACACTCTTAATTTTATCCGCATTCCTTCACCGCATCGCTCCCTTTCTCCTCCCCCTCTCTTTCCTCGTACCCGTCCCTTTCTCCTCCCACACCCCCCTTACCCGTTTCCTCCCTTGCCCACTGGTCGCATATTATATTCTTGTTTTCACTGTCTCTGCTTTTCTTCATTTATAGCCGGCTTTCTCAACTGGGCAGACTTTAAATATTCTCACTGCCCCTTTTTTCCACTTTAAAACACTTTCCTTTGTCATCTCTGCCCGGGAAGTTTCTTTAATGGCGAATATTTTACATCTTAATCTCCTCTGACGCCTGCCTGCATCATCGAATGTACCTCTTATTGGACTTTTTACCCTTTTTGGATTTTCTATTTTCGCCGTACCTGAAGTTGTGGCTTCTTGGAATTTAACTTTGAAACTTCTCTCATTACTTCTCGTGCCTCTAACGACCTACCTATCTACATCGTATTCTCTCCGCTGGACTCTTCGACACCGGACTTTTTGGCAATCGGACATTTGCTTGCACCCTGGCACAGTTTTGCCCAAAGTTTCTTTCCCTACAACTTTTATTTTATTTCATTTTTTCAAATTTTAAATCTTGGCCATTGCCAACTTATCTATCCCAGCGACTTCCTCTGATGATAAGATTTTGATCTTTGAAAAGCCTGGCTTAAGGAAAATTTAACTTGAATAAATTGCCTTTTTGCGGAATATACCTTGCTTTGAACTTTCGAATTGAATTTTGATTTGGCTTTTGCTTTCTCTAATTCCTTTCCATTCTCCTTCATTTCTACCTGCTCTATCCTGGATATTGAGCTGTATACTCTTCACAATAGGGTTT
>OY744523.1:90164293-90169293 GCA_963556195.1 Sepiola atlantica
GAACTAATCTAGATTTTAGTGTCACTTTAACTGCCCTAATTGTTAGATTGAGTCTTCTGCTAAAATCGGCAGTAAAAGACCTACTTAACTCCATAATACTATTCCACCTCCTATTCCCAATGATAGCCCCCGTCAATTTCCGCTGTAGGGTTAGTTCTAATTGTTCCTGGAAGCCCTTCACCTCGAACAACGAGGTGCTGAGCTTCCAGTAATCTGCTAATTTAGGATTAGGTCTATCTAAGTTTACTCGAACACGAACGAGTCTGGGATCCGAGTAAACTATATTATGAAAACGTGGATATTGTTATAATTCTACGTCGACTCTCCTAATTAAGTACCGGTCGAGATAACACGAGTGCTGTCCCGAACCGGAGCCGCGCCTAGCTGTCCAAGTCTATACTCTATCTAGGGACTTCTCATTCCGGAATTTATCGATAAGATCGAGCCTATCGACAAATTCGCGAAATATTTTAGCATCCCCATCATAGTACGTTCCTCTATCCGTGTTATGATCTAAACCAGGGTCAATGACCGCGTTCCAGTATCTTGCTAAAATAGCCATACGTATTCATATGTATTTATGAATTGATCGATCCGTCGAAAAAAGGAGCACGCTCAGTTTGGCGATTGGGCGCATAAACCGCGATGAGTTGAAATACCTTATCGTTTATGGTAACATCCAAAACACATATCCTTCCTTTCGGATCCATGAAGTAAGGGTCACACGACGCATCTAATGATTTACTTCTCAGCCAGGATACACCTCTTGAGCGAGAATCAAAGTACGCTGAATAGACGTGAAAACGCCTAGCCAGCGCACCCAAATGGTCGCCTGAAACCAAGTGGGTTTCCTGAATACAACACACTCCAAGCTGCTGAAGATTTAGTGCAATACGAAATTTACGTAAGTGGGCCTTCAGCCCCCGGACATTCACACTTGCTAGAAGGAGAGCCATTGAGAATATCTTAGGGTTGGGTTCCAGAAACGAACATTGAAGAGGTCAGGATGCCGACGGCTCCCCCAAAAGTATGCATGGCCATCTATTCTGTAATCTCTCCGGTGTGTGAGATGCCGCCAACATCGAAGGGATATGTTAGCTTTGCTATTCGGTAAAAGGATGCGTGTAACCAAACGGGGACCCTCCCAACACAATCCTTGCTCATACAATCAAGTAGATCATTTTTTTTTAATTACCATACGCTCTTTTAATTTGAAAACATTATTTGCCGCCCCCAGCATTTGCCAAAGTCTCTTGACCTCAGATGTCCTTCTTATAACTGTCAATACGTGTTTTGCATGGGGAAAGTTGAGGAGATCCTCTACGGATTCACCCCCCACTTCTCTAAACTCAAGCAACTTTTTGACATCAGCGTGTGTAATGCCTCTAACGGCATTCTCCTGGCCTTCAGTTACAACGCACAACTCCTTGTTAGGCAGAACTGCCGTTTTTTTAAAGTGAGGGGCTTCTTTGCCTCTTCTGAGCTACAGGGGTTGGTGGAGGAGGCATGTCTTCCATTGGGGAGGGTGAGAGTGAATTGATTTCCTGTTGTGGTTGAATGGGAGAAGGCTGTTTTCTAGGGGAAGCAGTAGGAGTACTTTTAGGGACATGTTGAGGGGAGACAAAGGGGGAAGGTCTTGGAGACGTATTTTTTTTGGTTGGTTAAAAAGGGATTAATTTATACTCCCTATCCTTAATAGTGCTTGTGATTGGAGGGAGCATCGGTTTAGGGGTTTGTCTATTTTTTGATGCAGAGTATGAGGTCTTTTGGGGGGGGTTTAGGGCTAGTATGGGGGTTATTTTCTGGAGTTGCTTAACTAGTTGGGGACTGCGGGCTCGGACTTTCGGGGGGGGGGCATTTTTGCTTTTTCCTTCTCGGCTCTCTCTTTGTCTAACTTTTTTTTAAAAATTTAGCGGCGGTGTAGCTTTCTTTGCCTAGATCATTTTAGAGCATTTCTTCCTCTCTTATCTTATCCAAAGTTTCCCGGCCAGGCGTTTTTTTCCCCAGGTACTAAAAACCATTCACCCCCTCCTCATCGGGCAACACTGGATACTCTTCCTCCGAAAGTGGGACATGAGCAGGTGACTTTAGGGGTGACGCTACTTTTGGGGTCAGTGGTACCTCTAAATGCTAACCGACTCTTGTCCTAGTTACAGTTGGTTTACGATTTGTAGATTCTGGCTTTCTCTGAGGGCAGTCATATGTTAGATGCCCCACCTGTTCACAGGTCCAACCAACCGGCTTCCTACCGGCCACTATTACATGCAACCTTTCCTCCCCTATTTGAATATAATAGGGCATCGTGTCGAATGCTGTCTTATCAAGCAGGATCGCAGAGTTCCAAGTTCCCGGGTATTCATCGAAGTTTACACTGGTGATTTCGCCAAATTTCATGAGGAAAGTCCCAGGTGTTCTCTATCCACATGAAACGGCACAGTAAAAATTCCCACCGCCGTTCGTCGCTTTCCCATGTATTCCATTCTCAAGATGTATTCTTGAGTTATGATCTCCGTCTGTGACAGTTTCAGGCACGTTTCTTCGGTCGGAAATGACGTGTTCCACGTATTATAACCGCGACATCGAATTATACGCTGAGGCTTGTATCCAGTCGTAGCCAAAAATTTGCATATCAAATCAGCCGACGCTCGAATAGTTTTCTTGATTTTTTTTATCGACGACGAACATAACCAGACTTCTTTTTTTATATCTCTTCCAGTTTTGGACTATCAATTAGTAATCCGTTTTCGGTTATCAAGTACACATACTCTTTGGTTTTCTCGATAAATTTCTTCTACGTTGATAATAATCTTTAGCGGTTTGGTCCACCCAACTTCGGTCATTTCAATATTTTCCACGTCATAAGTGGTCTTGCTAGGCGTAGCCATAATGCACTAATAACTTTAAAAACAAAAAAAAAATCGTGGTAAAATTTTTTTTTTTTCAAAACGCCAGGAACAAAAACAAAATCAAACCCTTCAACAAAAATCAACGATATTAATAACAGTCCGTGGTAACAAGTTTAACAAATAAAACAAACTGACAAAAAAAATGTCGCACACTTACTAATCGGACAAAAGAAATTCGCCAAAGTAATATCCAACGTCAACCTTCCTGGTTGAGTGCGTAAATGTACTAAATATTTATTTGTACAAATAAAAATTTTACACCATGCGGCACAAAGCCAAAAAGGTGGAGGGGTAGGTACGGTCTTTCTTAACTTAAAAAACGGGCTAACCTTACTAGTTCCATTTTGACCATCATTCACCAAAATACCACATTTATTCTATACATCCTTCGCCTATCACCAAAAGAATATACACCATGAAAAACCTTCTTAAAAACCATATATACAAAAATATATGTAACGGGGGGGGGGGGAGATAAAATAAATATATACAAAAATGAGAATATGTACAAATTAATAAAAATGAAATATTTACAATATAAAATGCGGTTAGTAAAAAGATCCTCCATTACTAAATTGTGGCAATAACGCAGATTTGCCAGTCGAAATCTAAAATAGAAAAAAGTTTTGATGCAGGCCCCAACGCTTTATTTTGCAACACCTCCTTCGAAAATTTCGAAGGGTGACCTGCATCCTGACAAATCTGGGCCTTGTCACCTAGGAAGGGATGGGATGGGGAGTTATAACAAAAAAAGGGGGACAAATAAAAGGGGAATTAATGAGGCCATTCACACACTAGTTAAGTTATTGAACTGAAAATAACATGATGCAACTTAATTTGGACTTGTTTCGACGTTCGTTTCTGCACGCCAACATTATTTGCCTAAGGAACGTCCAAATACCACTCTATACTAGCTCATGTCACTCTACACAGTCGTGCGCCTCTCACCCACCTTTTACCAAAATCTGCCGAAGAGAGTCTAACCCTCTCGGCGCTAATGAGAGCTTTCAAGTAATATTTGTAAATCGCAATAAGATCGAGAGGACTGAAGGTCTCATCTCCGTAGACTGTACTCATACGCGTCTTCCATATCGTGTCTCTCATGATATCAAGCAAGCTGTAAAATAAAAAAAAGTTTTAACTTATCCGTTGTCGGAGCCCAATTGCTACACACATTAATTGGCTCCAAGACAAAAGAAGACACGTCAAGAATGCGAACCATGAATCCAGAAACAGGCCTAATCAGCGGCAAGACTATGCGGCAGGTAACGAAGGCGTGACCTAAGGGCTCATTATCGTCACTGCACCTAAGGCAAGTCGGCGAATCTGCGAAGCTAGTTGAATGAAGCTTCTTACGCACCCAAAGCGCATTTCTTATTATCAAGCATGCCAACGATGCCTCGTCGTTATCAAAGCACCTTAACACAGGCGCCCAATGCCAGATTGAGCGTAACCCCCCCTTCGCAGACCGAGCCCCTCAATCGTAACATCTCGAAAGGATCACCTCACTATTACCCGATATAATGCCTATCGTAACAACAGCAGGGTGTCAGAGAGGCTTTCTTTCACCCTTGCCGCGGGGCAACCTGTGTGCCTCCCCCTCGTCCAAGTGTACACTTTTGAAAGCAGGGAAAACTTTCTTGGTGTCCTCCATCTAGAAGACACCATTTCCGTCAGTCTCCGTGCTTATTCGGTCTAGGTAAAATAATCTGAGTGTGTGCTGACGGATCCCTATACATGGCATACCTAGACCGCCTTCACATAGATAGAGATAAACAATCTCGCGACCGACCATAGGGGCCTTATCATGCCATAAGAACTTGAAAAGAACCCGCTTCATTTCCAGCAGTGGATCTGACAGGAGTAGAAGTACCGATATACGATATAGAATGATCGAGTAAATGTGTGTGTTGCACACATCCGCTCTTCCCTTTAACGAAAGATTTCTACGGGACCACAACCTAGTTGCGCCCTGAATTGCTTTCAATACTTCCGACCAATTTTACTCCAGCTTGACACCGGAACCGAACCAGACGCCGAGTAGCTTGCAAGGCCCGTCTATATATATATATATATATATATATATATATATAT
>OY744523.1:90174293-90229293 GCA_963556195.1 Sepiola atlantica
TAAAAAATAATAATGATAATAAATAGAAATATAAATTAAATATGAAAAAACACCTATCTAAAAAATATGTAAACAAGATGAATATAAAGAATATATAAATCAACAATTACACAAACAACGATACATGTATATGTGTCTGTATGTATGTATACATATTTATATATATATATATGTATGTTGTATGTATGTATATATATATATATATATATATATACTAATATTGTTACACAGATTTCCACTTACAAATCTATAAATTAATTCGCATAATAAACAGAGTTACTTACCTGTATCCTATAGTAAATAAATATCAGATTAATTCGATAAACTAATTTGACGAAACTCACAAGTAATAACACTTCTTGAATATATGATAATCTATAAATTTAATGAAACATCTAGAATAATTAAAATAAGAGATTAATTTCTTTAGTTCATATTAAAATTCTTAAAATAGGAAAGAAAAAAAATATGAAGATAAAACACACTGAAAATAAAAAGTAAATAATAAAAATATAAATGTAATAATATATATATATATATATGTATATATATATGTATATATATATATATTATTATTAAAACTAACAGTTTGTCGATCACCATACACGTAACCTATATTACACAAATATTTTTAAACACCACATCATATACGTAACATAACCTTAAAAAATCTGTAATTTCAATTCCCTGCGGGACTGTTTTCAATGCGGTTCTGTCTTTTAGCAGCTATTTTGTTTTGTCAGATTTCTTCTGGTTTAATTATTTTTGACAAATGGGAAGTTTATTTTCCCGAAATATAAAATTAATGAGTTTATAATCATTCGGACATCACACAAACAGCTAACAACACTCTTACAGTTATGTAAGATTTTAAGAAAAAATAAATAGTTAGTCATATTTCGTATTGTTTCGGAGATTGCATTGCCCACAGCCTTTTTAAAAAATACTATATATATATATATATATATATATATATATATATATATATATATATATATATATATATACATACATACATATGTGTGTGTGTGTGTATATGGAGGAATTTCAAATAATGAGAAGTGGTACAATTTCATCGTATCCCAGCTACAATTTTTCGGTATGTTTCACTGTAAGACGCGTATCAATACAACCGCGTGTCTTCATACAACAACTTCACACACTTTTTATATAAACACATAATGGATACGAACCTTATTTACACAGTTTTCTGGCATAAGGATATACTGTTTTACTGGAGTAAACTCTCATTATTAATATCATGAAATATGTACATTAATATAGATACATTTATGTTTGCATTTCCGTTGTTTAGTATCTCTTCTATTTCGAATTTGGAAGGTGTATTTTGATCAGCATTAAAGAACGCTTTGGCTTCGATTTTAGCTCGCACATTGAAAGGTGGTGACACACCGAACTAGTATGTTTATTGACCGTATGTATGAAGGTACGTATATGTATATATATATATATATATATATATATTGATTCATTTAATTGGCAATTTAAAACCAATCAAAAATAATAATTTTCATAAGTTTATGTCGAGTTTTAGTTTTCTATATTTTTTAAAAGTTCAACCGTATCATTTCAATTTTCATTATAATATAACACATTTGTGTGTATCTGTATTTGTTTGCATTCTTAGATGTGTTTCTTCGCAGATTTGAAGAACAATTACAGTTAAGTAGCGCACTTGCCATTTTATAGAGAATATTAGAATGTGTATACAAATTGGAGCATTATATTAACACCGACGCACAGCTACAGAAATTTGATTAGAAAATTTTAGGCTAATATTACTCAACCAAGGTAATCTGAGGTACGCCTGTGTTACCAGGCATCTAATCCTAGAATTGTTTTTTTCTGCTCGACCATTGCTCAAATCTATTCATAAGGATGTTCTCCCACCTCAACATATCAGTAATATTATTTATCAATTTAAATGTCGGTGCGATGCCGTATACCTGGGAAGACCAGGGCAAAGGTTTGAATCCAGAATCAAACAACACATCCCCCCTGCCATACGCCAGGGCCGACTAAATAATTTAAATAATTTAGTCAATACATCCGGGTCTGCTATTGCTGCCCATCTTATAAATAGCGCCGAATGTGCGTCGACGTACACTAGGGGCTGGTTTTCTGTCATAAGAAGATCGCATTATCTATTCCACCTCAAAGTCCTGGAAGCCATATATATCAAGTCAATCAAACCCTCCCTTTGTAAACAAAGTTTAGGACTTAATGTGATCAACTTGTGACCCTCCTCCCCATATTTTTTTTTTCATAATTTTTTTTTCTCCTAAACTTGTCACTAGTTTTCTTTATATTTTTTTAGGTTTTAGTCGTATTTAATTACTTCCACGTTAATACTCTGATGAGGGTGGACGAAAGCCGGCTTATTACTTTAATTAATTTGTTTTAATCGTTTCTTCTCGTTTTCATACTGGTTTAATTTCATTCAACTCTCCCAAAAATGTCCCAAACATTCGTATTCATCGCCGTTACACACACACACACCCACACACACACACGCACACACACACATATATATATATATATATATATATATATATATATATATATATATATATATATATTATAAGAAATGTGTTGCAGAGGGCGAGAGAAACAGAAGGAGATAGATGTATGAATACATGCTAGTTTTAGACAAGTCAAATATATTCTTTTAGATTGTAAAACATATCATGGTTTTACGATTTTTCCTTTTTAGTAACGGTTACATTTACTATTAGTCCTGTTTAATTTTTCTAATGTATTTGACTAGTCATGCATTTACACTCAACCTCCTATATTGATGCCTATCAGCTTCTTAACGACCTCCTGTTTTTAAAACAATGTTTTAGACGATAAGTCTACAATATAAATATATTCTAAGCTCGTAGCAATACTTCAAATTAGTATGCAAGTAATGCAGTATTGCCCCGTTGTGAACATTACGGTACTATTACCTCATAGTATAAGAGGGAATTGTCAGTGTATTGCTTTGTTTTCATCAAAGCTTGGATCAGTTTCTAAAATATATCACACTATATATCCATCTCTCTCTTATGTCCTCGTTTTTATCTTGAGAAAGGCGAGTTATTAATTTCCGACGTAAATTATGATAATAGCTATTGGTATTATATATATTTATATATATATATATATACATATATATATATATATATATACATATATATATATATATATATGTATTAATATATCTATTTTTATTAATTTATCCGGCTCTCTTATCCATCTGTGCACGTATGTGTGTAGCGTGCGTTAACATGTTATTCGCGGAAATGTAGATGTTAGTTTTTATTCTATGCAATTCTTTGTTGTCTATCTGCGTGATTTATTTCATACAGACTCCATTTCTCTCTATATATTTCCCTGTCTTTATGTATATATATATATATATATATATATATATATATATATATATATATATATATATGTATATATTGTACATTCACAAAGGCATCGAAACCTTGCGTTTAATTACGTATTTCATATTATTACATAAACTCGTATTTTATGTTCTTGCACTAGATTTCTGCACTCATATCGCATTCATCTTTATTGACAAGCTTTTCTCTATTTTATGGGCCTTTCCTTCCACTTCCTTTCAAATCTCGTGTGATGATCGTAATGGCGTGCTTTTCGTTTGTTTTATAATGTGGACACTGGTTTGTTTATGTTCCGTCTTTTATTCCTTATATTTACTTTGCGTTTGTTTTCCATTTTCTAAATTAAAATCTGAACATAAAAGATGAAGTGATTTCAATTTTTTTTCTTTCTGCATCCATCAAAATACTGTCGGAAATGGTCGATGTTGTCAGGCTGAAAAAATATAGAATTTAAATACCCATATTTTCTCGTGGTTTTGGCTATTTCCGAAAACAGAAAATCTTAATAGCATGGCAGGGATGATCATGCAAATTACATAATACTGCCCTATGTAACATATTCAACGTCAGATATGTTTACTAGTTTTATATATTTATTATTCACTATTGGTATTACACATTTTCTATCTGTTGTACATTACGAAATGTTGTTCGAATACTCAGCGTGATATTCATGATATTTGTTGCAGGCTACATCATTTTCACCTTCAAATTTACTGTAAAATATACTTGCCATGAACAATCCTCATAGATAATTAAATTGTGTTCATTGCTTTAATTAGTTCTTATCCTCCGATAACAGTATTCACTATTTCAACTGACAATCTACCCATATCTTTAAAACTAAATACTCGATTTGATTTGGTTTTGACACTTGGCTAAACAAATATTTTATTCTGGAAGGTCGATAGTTACAAATGGTTAACGCACGATTTCGACAGTGACTGCATAATGAGAGTTATCTGCAAGTCTTAAAGAATAAATATTGCGTGAAGCTGTTTCATTTGGGCTCGCTATATTCTGATTGAGAGAAAACATATGTCGGCAGACTTGTATGGACATATCAGAAAGTTCTTTGCTGAAGCGTATGAAACCGTCAATCAAACAGAGTTCACAACCATTTTTTATATAACTGTGAGTGTCTCAGTGTTACTAAACTTATCTAACAACCTTATTTGATATTGTGTAACGAGAACTCTTTCCAACTAATTCACAAGAAAGTAGACACAGTGAGAAATAACTTGTGTAGGTATTAATAGACAACTAAAAGGAAAATATTTATTTTCTATAAAAATGCCGTCTATGTATTTACTCTGGCGACAACCTGACTATATCATACATGCACACAATAAGTAAATGAACAACTTACAAAATTGAACAATACTGAATGTTTTATTTGCATTTATTTGACATTCTCAGGCAAACATCATGCAACTCCGAAATGCATATTTCCAGCTGCTTTCTACTTCCTTATTTAAGAAAATAATGTATTCTACCTCCATTATTTCAGGTCATGTAGCATACAACAACACACTACTTTAACCTAAACCCGGTGCTAATATTGCTATTTTGTGAGATTTGCGGATGGTAGAGTTAGGATTAAGCTTTCATCACTTCTCATACCACTATGATCCGGAGTTAAATACCTGCCAGTCATCTGTGGGTAGTATCTACTATTGAACGACTATTTATTTACAGAATATATACAAGCTAAACAAATGTATTAATAAATATGTTAACATATTAAGAGATTGAAGCATTACAATTTTACCCAAAGGGCATACAATAACACAATAAACTGTATATTCCGCAAAACAAAACACCTAAAACTTACCAAACCTTAGTTATATTACCATCCTGCACTTGTGCTGCATACTTTTACATATCTACGGAATATATAAATATATAAATATATTGCATAAACATCTCAGAAATGTGTACTATTAATACATCAATACGTCCAGTTGTTTTTGTGGTCATGGATTTATTAGGAGAATGATTAAACACAAGAATCCATGAGTGCCCACGTATTATGGAAATACATAATGTTATGCTGAGCAAAGCTCACACTCTTCGAATGACTGTTAAAAATCATCAAATGTTGGTATATGGTTATTGCCAATTGTTCAGATGTGCCTTCTAACCTATTCATGAAGATATGTCCATCGGACTCACGGTAAATAGGTATGCCGATTTGCCAGGCTTCGAATTGCAATGCGATCGTTGTTTTACTAAAATAGACTCACTGAATATTAAACGAATCTAAGTATCTCGACAAATGTCTTAGTGCAACCATTACAATAGTTTCAGTATGACATTAATCATATTTAGTTTGTTCTTAAAATCGGAAGAAACACGCTTATGAATAAGAATCACCAGTTTAGTCAGAGTTGTTTGGAGTTTAACAAAATACAAATGATTATTAGTAAGGAAGAATATATATATATATATATATATATATATATATATATATATATATATATATATATATATATATATATATATATATATACACTAGATTATGTCATATGAAATATATAAAGCTAATGGCAACATTAGATATCAACTAGACTGGTCCTGCCCCGTTCGGTTGTCCCAGGAAAGTAGACAAGACAAAGCATCCACGCGCATCTATATTAGCGGAACATTGAATGATTTAGAGCGCAGGTAGTAGGGGGGATGACGTGAGAAGTTGTATGCATTTGTGAATAGCACAACTTAATCAATATCATTATTTAATAACAATGAAAAGTGGCTATTTATGTGTATAGCAGATGATTAAAAGCTTGTAATGAATATGAATACAGCATAGATAAAATTAAAATTTTAAAAATTAATGATGTAAATCTTATACATTTTCCATGAAGTACAAAAATAATATTCACTAAATCAATGTTGATCCAATTAGTCACGGAATATCACGTACAACTTTTGAAATATGTTATGTCACATGATGTGTAATTCTAATAGTTTTAGCTCATATAAAAGATCAATACAGAATATATACGAAATATGTTGATGTTCAATGTAAATATCAATTAATGTTAAGTCACTTGTGTCAAAGGACAAGAACAGTGCGAATAAATAAATAAAAATAAATGCTTGATATATCTGAAAAAGGAGTACGTTTACAATTAACAAAGAAACATATTCAGTAATGTATTATTAAATGAATTGATTTTGAAAAATAAATGATACTTTGTTATTTGTTTTAGTAGAAACGTGGATTATTGTAAAATATAAGTACGCATTATTAATATTCGATATCATCTAGATTACTCTTAAGGAGTCCAGGTATTTAATATTAATTTATCATAACTAATTACTTATACTATTAATGCTACTGTTCTTTACGATACTATTGCTATTATTGCTAAGTCCGAATGCTTATTACAATTAAAAGAACTGGCTTGCGAAAGTTAACTGATAGATGTTGATTATGAACTGAATTAGGTAATATCTATTAGTTAAAAGGTGTGCTGACCCCTACCCAGTTGGCAGTTGTTGTTTAAAATACGAGACGCGTTAAAACAAAACAATCGGCCTGACGAGCACTAACGCGTCATGCGGAGACGTGTGTGCAAAAATGATAATGACGACATATAGCAACAATAATAGAAAGCATTGAAAAACATATTTTCATTATCGAATTTTGTGTTTATGAACTAGTTTGTTGGAGTAGATGCTTCTAAAAATTATAGGAAAATTTCCGAATTGAAGACTTACTAGTGAGTATTTATTTTCAGTACTATACAACGTTGCATCTTCATCGAATATATTGCCCCATGACACACAATAACACGCGTCATGGCTAATCATATTTGGTATGTGAAATATATAAGAATATAGACGTGAATACGTCAAACACAGTAGTGTAATGGTTAATATTATACTGAAGTTACTATGAATTACCAAAGAAATTCCAACATTTAATAAACATATAAAGTGTTTTGCTTTTTTATAACAAATATAAAAAACACTTAATTAAATCACAACTAGTTGGTGTTTTTTTACTTAATAACTGTCTCCACTTGATGTTACTCGGGAGTTGTTGTACTTCTATTGTTATTGCAGTTTTTAAACAATGATATCCGTTATTTTTCTCATAGTATTTTTAAAAAATGATTTAAACATGATTTGTAACGTGACATGTAATTATCACGGTAAAGTCTTATAAGTAAAATATCAATTAAACAAATCTGTTCGAAAAGATAACTAATTTTATTAGAAATAAGCTTTTAATCTTTATTTATATACTTTCTGAATGTGAATAGCTTCGAAATCCTTCAATCACGTAATGAAGAATTGCTAATAATTCGAAATAAGTTCAAGATACTTTCATGAAACAAACTTTCATTATAATTATGTAATGGATCTAACTGATTCATAATTAAATTATTTACCAATATTTACGTATTTACAAATACACGCTTATCAATGAAGTAACTCATTTAAATGTCTCCTTAGCCGAATGTACACTTTTCTTGAAAAAATATACGCGAAACAAAATATGTACCGCAATAAGATACTTGAAAGAAGTAAAGACAATTGCTACTTTGAATCAAATATCGATATGCCAGACAGATTGTCACTTGGGTATATGTTTCGAATTTACACAATGTAGCGGTATAGGTTACATAATATACGAACATTAAAAAATACAGCTATTTAAAAAGGAACTGCGACATCTTACTGCAATAAACGGCTGCAGAAAAGCGTGCATTTACAAATCCGTTTACAAAATAATTATTAAAAAAATAATACATGCTTCGAGAACAGATTTTAAAATATAATTATGAAATCAAAGTCTGATTACTGACATACGGAAGTATTAGTTCTGAGGACGATCTACTACAATTTTGGGCAACGAACGCTTACATGAATGCACTTGTATCATTATTAAATGACATGCATTATTTTAATTTTTAAACATAGTATTTGTGTACTATATTTATTTGTTTGAGACTAGCGCTGAGCATTATCTTACACCACTATACATATGCTGATTTCATTACATATAATTAACGATGTTATTTAGTATAATGTTCATTAAAATAATCTGTTGGCTTTCATAAACATGCAAACACGAAATATATTTTACACTTAGCATATAGACAGGGGACACTATACAATTACATATAAAACGTATTCAAGTGTCTATTTTATTTTATAAAGTTATCAAATGATTTTAGAGATAACCTTTCGTGATTGAAAGGTATGCTACCTTCTTCTACGATAGATTTTAGCATTGATTAATCAAATAAACTGGAAAGTCAGATGAGGTTTGATTGAAAAAAGTTTACATTCAGTAGATGCTTTCATTTTATTGCATGTGTCAATTATTGCATAACAATATACTTGTTCCAGTTAATCGTGATTTCCCTTCGAACACTTGTGTATTTATCTTTTAACAGTCTTACACGTTTACAGAAGTTTCAATAACATAAGTATAGTATCGAAAGATGTAAATCTAATAATAAAATCATAGTGAAAGATTTAACCCACAATATTCAAGAGTACATGGTTGAGCGACATCACGTAGGATAACATCTAAACAAGCCTAGTATCGTCTGGTCCAACAGTAAAACATACGCGATAGAAAACCACTCTCTTTTGTAGGTTGCTAACGCATAATGTCACTCACAGGCAAATTAATCGCGTCTCCATAAGACAACATCTCCCATGACAAAAGCTGTCTGTGGCGCTATTGGTGGCTTCACACTCATAACCACATTCACTGTGTTATCAGGATTCGTGCACTATAGATCAGAATAAAGTATTAGACGTGCTATTACACGTATGATGTAAACTATTAATAAATAAGGTTCATTATGATATGAGTTTTTTTTCGTAATAGCAACATATGTGTAATTCATTACAATATTTTTTAACATTGACTAAATAAATCAACATGCCAATTTAGATACTTTCTGAGTAGTGAGCATGAACCCTCTTTTGATGATATTATTTTACTCATGGCATTCAAACCATGTTATCACGGAATCACATATCGAATGAATTACAACTTAAGGCTTTTTACACTTGATGAATCTATATAAACATGGGGTAAACAACAGGATTTTATCAAAGGATAATATGCCGAATCATAGGATGTTTATCAAAATTACATTAAAACTTTTACAATCTAAATGGTACGAAATCTCCTTGGAAAAATAGAATTAATTAAACACATCAGATAACTTTAAGTGTGACTGATGTCTGCATTCTCTGAGTGTTTTTATTTTACTTGGATTTAATAACTCGCTTGATAACAGAAATATTTTCAAGTTTCATTTTTGTTTGAACCCATTGCTTTAACCGGCTTTAAGCCTTTCATATACTAGTATTTTTCATCCTGTCAAATGGTTGCCTTCATTTACGCAAAGTTTCTATTTCTTATGAACCTTTTCTTGTTCTTCCTTTCATATTATTTATACTTTAAAGGATTGCTTTCATCTTTATATTATTCTAATCATCTTCAGAGTTTCGCTTCTTCGCTTCCATTCATTATCGATCAGTTACTTTTCATGTTTTCACATTATTTTTTATACAACGTTTCTCGGAAGAGATCAGCATTGCCATCTCATTCCTATTCTCTTAGATTTCATTGTTTTCGGAAATATCTCGTTCGTGATTTGTGTTTCTTTTTTTTCTTTCCTTTTTGTAAAGTATGTAACCTCTTGTAGGATTAGTTATTGGTCATTTTGTTATTCTACTTTTCGTCTGTGCCTTTATTAAATATTTTATTTTCAAGTTATTTTTAACCGCCTGAAGGATACAGATATGTGTTTTGTTATATTTTATTCTATTTCAAAATATATAGTTATGAATTTATACATCGCAATACACATTTTTATATTAATAGAGTCGGTATTATTTATGATATTTTGAATGCATACATTATAATCATGTTTATTTTAATAAGTTATACATACCTTATACACACGAATTGATACACCCTTAGAAATTACTAAGACAGTTTCATGAAGTGTGAGTGCCACAATTACTCCTAAACAGTAATAATGATCCGTTCCTAACTCTAGAGGAGTATCCAGTGCATAAATATATATATATATATATATATATATATATATATATATGTATGTATATATATATATATATATAGAGAGAGAGAGAGAGAGAGAGAGAGAGACAGAGAGACAGAGAGAGTGTCAGATTGTATATGAAAAGAAATCAAACAAAGTGCTCGATCAGATAAGAGAGTTAATATTATTTATTTAGATACTGTATATTACATATTTCAGCAATGTATTGCGGTTTCATCCAAAAGGGCAGATTTAGGCATCTTTTGAAAATCTCCGTGCCCAGTGGAATCATCGGCAAGCTGAAATGATTGTAGACGTGCCCGACAGGGAATGGCGTCAACAATGACAGAAAAACGGTACATCTCTGAAGGCGTCCCCGAGAAAATCCGGTGTGGAATAGTAATTAACTAGGGCTCAAAGATAAATATAAACAACTAGCAGTAGATAGCATCACCAACAAATACCTATTAGCATCAAATCTCAAACACAACGCCATTCAAAGAAGCAATGATCCTAGCAGCAAATCTCAACATTGATTACAGAGCCAACCAGTTAACCCTAAATGGGACATTCTTTACCTAAAAAGACCACCCACCAAACTTCAACAACAGACCCACGTGCAGACTCATAAACCCAGCAAAAAGCGAAATGGGCGTAGTCAGTAATTGTATACTTAGAAATATTGATGATTATATTAAAAAAAACATACAGACTTTCGCCTTTGGACCACTTCACAAAAAAACATTGATTGGTTCAAGACCATCCCAGATAAAAAAAAACAATGCCGTTTCACACAGTTTGATATTGCTGACTTCTACCCTTCCATTAATAGGGAAGTCCTCGACAAGGCCCTATCATTTGCCAAAACATTCGTGGAAATAAGTGACCTCGAAATTAACACCATACTCCATGCGAGAAGCTCAAACCTTTTCTTCAACAATCAAACATGGGTTAAATAATCCAACCCTGAATGCCGCTTTTGATGTTACCATGGGAGCCTACGACATCACAGATATATGCGACCTGATTGGGCCTTTTATCACACACTCCTTACAAATTAAATTCCTTGACCAAGAGTTCGCCCTCTACCGAGACGACGGCCTATGCCTATCCCGCAACAACAACGCGCAAGAACTCGACAGATTAAGGAAACAGTTAACCGCATTCCTAAAAGAAATCGGATTCAATATCACCATAGACACCAACCTGACTAGCGTAGATGTTTTAGATATATCCCTAGAACTGACCAACAATTCAACTAGGCCATACCACAAACCCACCGCACAACTCCGGTACATCCACAGAAAATCCTGCAACCCCCACTCATATTTAAGAACCTTATACCCAATATTAGTAAAAGAATTTCAAGCCTTTCATCCACATCTGAGAATTTGCAACAAGCCGCCTCGTATTACAATAATGCCCTCACTGAGAGCGGTTATGACGAAAAAATATCCTACAGACCCAATGGATCCACCAGCCAACACAGACGCAAGAGACAAAGAAATATTATCTGGTTCGCCCCCTCTTTTTCCCTCGGCGTCAAATATAGCGTAGGTAAGCAATTTCTCCAACAAATAGACAAGCACCTTCCGCCATCAAATAATCTCCATAAACTTTTTAACAGAAATACAGTAAGAACTAGCTATTCATCTTTTCAGCCCGTGGGATCCATTCTGACTTTCAAACCACAAACTAATTCACCCTACCCCCGTTGCTCTTGCAAAAGAGGTGAGACCTGACCTTGGGAGGAGGATGCACAGTCAGCTCCGTTGTTTACAAAGCCAAGGTTATATCCGGGTGGATACCGAAAGGGAGGATATATACATCGGAATGACCCAAAAATCTTTTAAAAAAAGACTCTACGCCCACAACAACACTTTCAAATACCCCCAAAAAGACCACATAACTACACTGGCAACCCACGTATGGGATCTCAAGAAGTCTAACACCCCCTACAAAATATAATAGAGAATTACCGACAAATCTAAATCCTACAGTCCCACCTCCAGGACCTGCCATTCGTGCACTACTGAGAAATTCAGAATCATACAAGCTATCAACAACACTTCCATAAACTGCATGAACATAAAAACCGAGGTCTTATGAAAATGCCCCCACAGAAGAAAATGACTGCTTACCCAATGGTCTGATAACAATATAACATAACCCACTAATTATCCCTTTAAACCTAATACCCCTCTAAAAAGATAGTAAAGTAGTTCTTAAAAACATATAAAATAACTAATCTCCCCAAGACCTCCCTAAACCCATGACAAAATCCTATCTTTCTATTTACGTACAAAACACCCCCCCCAATATACATGTTAAACACACCACGGCCGTGACTACATAAACCCTGCCTACCCTGATACAACCTAGTCCTAACCCAGATAAAACATTCATCAATAAACACTCACCCCTTTAACCACAGATACTCACATCATCCATACTAAAAATAACCCCATCAACAGCGGATTATACATTTACCAGCAGATACCCCATCAGCACGTGATCCCCCTATCACGGTATTACAGATACACCACAAAGTTGTCTTAACCCCTAAACCCCCACCCACCCCGCTTCATACAATCCATATAATAGATTCTCAAATCACCCGCCCACCCCTGTATAAATGAAGATGAATGTACAGGCGTACGTATACGTCCAGATGTTTGTACAAGCAGATTATTAATAAATATAAAATATAAAATAATATTAATAAAATAAATAAAAGATTAAATTTAAAATACAAAAAATAAAAAATATTAAATTAATAACCCCCCGTACATGTAAGCGAGGATGTGTGTACATGCACGCATGTGCAGATGTTGTGTATAGGGATTCTTGTGGTTCCAGGCTCGTGTGTTTATATAGGTTTATATTCCGGTGCGCATAGACATAGATACGAGCGAAATAACAAGATAAAGAATTTAATGAATTACACTAAATATAAATACAAATAGTATATTAATATTATACATACACCATTAATAAAGAGACTAAACTTATACCACTAAAACGGAAATAACAGATAGTATCCATCATTCCGTTTATAACAATTTTTTGTTCTTTTTTCGTTTTTTTTTGTTTTCGTTTTCAACACTACGTGCTATAAACGGGACATATCAACGAAATACCGCTTCCAATTTAGATCGAGAAAATACGAAAACACCAATTCAATAAACAAAAATAAACAAAAACGTTAAGTCCATACAAACATTATTGCATCATGCTTTCCAACACTATATAGAACAATTAACCCGATACATAATTTTATTCCGAAAAACGACAACAAAAGGGCACACTAATTCCACAAACCAAACGGTAAACTAAATAGCCGCTCCTTTCATATTTTTTCAGACCAGATATAACAATAACATTACAAAAAGAACAGAAAATACAGAAACATCACTTCAAAAAAAAATAAACAAACACGTTAAGTCACTAAACACATATGTGAATCATTTCTTACAGCTCTAAATACAATTATTAATCCGATACATGAATTTATTCCCCAAAACGATTACAAAAAAACACACTAGTTTCACAGGCTAAAACGGTTAACTATATAGCCACCCCTTTCGTATTTTTTGCAGGTATTATAATAACATTACCAAACGACAGATGAATATATTAATAAAATTAGCTAACAGATAAATAAATAATACATTAAACTTGCTAGGGAATAAAATGAAGGCCTCCCTTGACCCCTAGTTACTGACTTTCCCACATCGGATTTTTTCGGGGACGCCCTCAGAGAGGCACCGTTTTTCTGTCATTGTTGACGACATTCCCTGTAAGGCGTGTCTACAATCATTTCAGCTTGCCGATGATTCCACTGGGCACGGAGATTTATAAAAGATGTTTAAATCTGCCCTTTTGGGTGAAACCGCAATACATTGCAAAAATTTGTAATATACAGTATCTAAATTAATTATATATATATATATATATATATATATATATATATATATATATATATATATATAGGTCGCAATTAATGGAATAAAATCACCAACAAAAAATATATTTGGCTCTGAATTTTCATTGATCACTCTCATAAACCCGGTTTCAACTTCCTTCGGATTTATACTCCTTGTGTATGTGTAACAAGTTAATTATAGTTATATATATATATACATATATTTCCCTAACGTATACATCTATATATATATATATATATATATATATATATATATATATATATATATATACATATATATATATACATATACTTATACATATATATATATACATATATATATACATATATATATACATACGTATATATATACACACATATATATATATATATATATATATATATATATATATATATTTATACATATATACATATCAAGACTGATCAGCGAACCGGGGATCGATATGCTTCGATTATACTAGCGCTTACTGAATGGCATACATAAATGTATATATAAATATATACATATATATATATATAGAGAGAGAGAGAGAGAGAGAGTAAGAGATATCATACATATTGTACATGCATATCTAATATATGTATAAATAATATATATATATATATATACACAGTATATATATATATTATATAAATATATATGTAATATATAGTGTAACTGTATACGAAACTATGTATATATGATATATAGAAATATATATATCATATATACACAGAAATATATGTACATGCATATATATATATATATATATAGAGAGAGAGAGAGAGAGAGATACATATATGCATAAGTATACATATATATGCATATGTATACATATACATATATACACATATATATATGCATATATATACACATATAGATGCATGCATATATACATACATATACATATATGCATGTATATGCATATATATGCGTATATATGCATATATATATGTATACATATATACATATATGCATACATATGATTATATGTATATACACACATACACATATGCATATATATGAATACATATAAATATATATATGTATATATGCATATATGCATATACACTCATATGATACTTTTTATTTACAGAGACATGTACACAATCTGCGACAGTGGCATGTCGATGTTATCGACAACAGTTACTATTAACTGAGATCTCATCAGGCAGAGTTAAAATCTGATCTAGAATCCAAGAGAATGAAGTGGGGACAAACCGAAGAAGAAGAAAATAAATTTAACATTTCAAAATCTAGGGGATCACGTAGTTTATGACCGTTAAAAATCAAAAAAGTTAAAATCTAGAATTAAATAAAACAAATAAATAAATAAATAAAATAAAACAAAGTGAAAAGAGAGACATACAATGACGAGGGTAGGTAAGAGATGGATAGAAAAATAGATAGGTAGACAGATAATGAAATGGAAACGGCTGTTGATACAAACCGAGTGAGGGGAGGCGAGTAGACATGCAAGATTAAGGTGTAAAAAAAAACGACTATTATTTTGAACTTGAGCGGAAATGCGTTATTTTAAGTTCACTGTAATATTGTGTGTAAGTGTGTATGCGTGCGTGCGAACACCCAGATCAGCCGTGATTGGCGTTATGGACGTGTAGACATGTGTGATTGAGGTGGCATCGTGGTGGTAAGGGTTTGTTAATCAAATGGATTCTAACTCTACCTGATGAGATCTCAGTTTATAGTAATCGTTGATCGATCGATAACATTGCCATGCCACCTATTTATATATTTATACACACACATATATGTATACATATATATATATATATATATATATATATATATATATATATATACATATACATATGTATATATATACATATATACGATGTATATGTATATATCGATATATGTCTATATACATATATATCAATATGTATTTATATATATATATGTGTATATATATGTATATATATATATATATATGTATATATATCTGGATATATGTATACATATAATTATATATATACACATATATACATACATGTATATATACATATATATCTATATATATGTATACATACATATAAATATATACATATATATACATGTATATATATATACATATATATCTATATATATACATATATGCACACATATATATATACATATATTCTATACATATATATACACCAGTACACACACATATATATATATATACATATACCTATATACATATATATATATATATATATATATACATGTATATGCATATACATATACATATATATACATACATATACACCCATATATACACATATATATATACATGCATATACATATATACCTATCCATATATATACATATATATATATATATATATACATATAACCTGTAAATACATATATATACGTATATATATACATATATATATACATATATATATGTACATGCATAACATATATATATACATATATATATACATATATGTACATATATATATAAAGACATATATTGATATATATATATATATACATTTACATATATATACATGTATATATATATACACACATATATACACACACAAATATACATATATGTATATACATATATATATATATATATATGTGTGTATGTATAGATATACATATATATACATGGACATATGTATATACATATATATATATATGCATCTACATACATATATATATGCATGTATATACATATATATCATATCTATATATACATACACATATATGCGTATATATATATGCGTATATTTGTAGATATATATATATATATGTACATATACTAATATATATGTATATATATTCTTCTATTCCTATATATACACATATAAGTATATATACGCATATAAATATATATATATTTATATATATATATATAGGTATACATGTATGCATACATATATATATATAAATGCATGTGTATATATACATTTACATAAATATATATACATATATGTATATATATGCATATATATATACACATATAGTATATATGTACGCATATATACATATATATGTATACATATAGGTATACATGTATAGATATATAAATGCATGTGTATATGCATTTATATAGAATATATATGTGTATATATCAATGTATGTGTGTGTATAAAAATATGCATATGTATATATGTGTATATATGTGTATACATGTGTATATATGTGCATGTATTTACATATATGTATATGTATATATATGTATATATGTATACATGTAGTTATATACATGTATAAGTATTTATGTGTATATATATAGGTATATATGTATATATACGCAAACGTATATGTATATATGTATATGTATGTAAATATATATGTATGTATATGGATATATGTAGATATATATGTATGTATACGTGTATATATATATGTATATATATATGTGTATTTATATGTTTATGTATATTCAAATATATATATCTATGTATTTATCAGTATGTATATATATATGCATATATCTATATATGTATATATATGTATATATATATATTTATATATACATATATATATGTATATACATATATATCTATACATATATATACACATATATCTATATATACATATATATACATGTATATATACATATATATATCTATGTATATATACATATATCTATATATATACATATTTGTCTGTTGATATATATAAATATCTGTATGTATGTTTATTTACATATATATATATGGGAATATATATATATGGGAATATATATATAAAGGTTCAGGCGTTGTAATCCTGAACCAAGTAGATTATATCTCCAAAATGTGTAACATTCTGGATTATAAAAATAAATTTTTCAAGATGGGTGGTTTAAGCCACGATGACACTTTTCGTATGGAAATAAAAATCCAGAAAAGGCTTCTTCAACTTTATAAAAGCAAGTTTATTTCTAAAAAGATATATGAAGGAATACGACCTATCGGCTCTCAAAGGCCTAGAATGTACGGCTTACCCAAGGTTCATAAACCTAACGTTCCTCTACGGCTTATTCTATCAATGTTGGGTTCTGCACAACATGCACTTGGTAAATTGTTAGTTGATATTATTAAGCCCGTACTTACTTTTTATTCGGACTATTGTATCTCTGATTCCTTCCAATTTGTGTCTTCTATACACAAATTATCTCTCTCAAAGGACACCGAGTTCTTGGCTTCCTTTGACATTAGTAGTCTGTTTACCAATGTACCTTTGGATGAAACCATTGGTATGTGCAGATGATCTTTACCGCGGCCCCTTAAAGTCTCCACAATTTCCTGAACGAATTTTTGTTGAACTGATGGAATTTGCTACTAAATCAGTTTCCTTCAGTTTCAATAATATTATGTATCGGCAAATTGATGGTATATCCATGGGCAGCCCTCTTGGTCCATCGTTAGCCAACATTTTCGTTGGATTTTTGGAAAACCAATTATTTTCCAAAGTGACCAAGCCGGCTTTCTACACACGTTACGTTGATGACACTTTTGCTTGTTTTCCCTCTCGGAGTGATGCTGAACAGTTTCTTCTTCTTCTTTGTGACTTGCATCCATCGTTGCAATTCACTATGGAGGTCGAGAGTTCTGGTTCCTTACCATTCCTCGATGTTTTAGTGTCTAAATCTGGTTTATCATTTGAAACCTGTGTGTATAGAAAACCAACATTTACAGGCCTTTATCTAAATTGGTTTTCCTTCGCCCCAAGAGCAAGAAAGATAAATCTTATTGGTACTCTCACTCATCGAGCTCTTATGATTTGTTCACCAACACGACTCGATGCAGAACTTGGTGAGATTACTAATATTTTTCTTGCCAATGGATATCCCATCAATACTATAAAAGGAACCATTGCACGTAAAGTTGCTTTATTTAATGGTGGTAAATTTATTGGCCCGTACCGTTGCCCTATTTATTTGAAACTCCCTTGGTTGGGTTCTGACGGCCTTGACATTGTTAAAAGGATTTCTTCTTCTACTCAACGTTGTTTTCCGGCAACCATGTTGAGCGTAGTTTACAGTACTCGAACCTTTTTCTCTTCTTTTCGTAAGGATGTTTTGCCAGCCATTCAAAAGAATTCTGTTGTTTATAAATTCATGTGTCAGTATGGAGCTGACTACGTTGGCAAGACATCCCAAAGATAAGAATTTAGAATATCCCAACACATACCACATGATATTCGCCTACACAAGGTTTCGAGATCATCCGGGAACTTCCAGGCACAGGAATCAGCCATCGGTAATCACCTCGTTAGTACAAATAGTTGTTCTGACAGGTATTCCGATGGGTTGTTTTCTGTTTTACACAGTGCCAGGTCGAACTACCATCTCAATATTCTGTAGGCGTTAGTCATTAACAACTATCGACCTAGCCTGTGTAGACAAAAGATTTTGAAACATCAGTAAGAGATCTTTAATGATTCAAAGCCACCATAACGTTGAGAGATTTACTTTTTTTTTCCCTTCTCAATCGTTTCCTCCAACTGAAATAAGTTTTATTTATTTATTTATTTATTTCCCCCCCCCTTCATTTCTCATTCGACTTTTAGTTTTTAATTTACAACTCTGACGTTTCCTCTCAGAGGGTCAGACGACAAGGCCTTAAGGTAATTTTAACAATTTTCCTTTTTTTTTTTTTTTCCCCCCACTCTTCTGTTTCATTGATTTTAATAATGCTTCCTCTAAAATTAATCCTACCATTCTGTTGTACACGAAATTTACTTACATATATATATATATTTATAAAGTATATACATATATATATATAGTTTCCCGTTTTAAGACTAAAGAAGAGATCATGTGAACCGCCTTGGTAGAGATAAAAACTTTTCCAAGAGAAGGCTTCCAGAGGTTATTCAGGCAGTGAATGGATCTTTTGGCTAAGTGTGTGCAAACACAAAGAGGCCTAATTCTAAGGAGATAAGGGTCACAACCCGGTCAGGTATTTGAAACATTTTTTGACCTATGGTCGGTTACGTTTTTACCAACCTCTTTTTTTAAGTAATATAAATATAAAATGATAGTTCAGAAACAAAAAAGTTACTTTATACATTTCAATTTTTATAAAAAAATTATTCCTTTCTCTTCACATAGAGAAAAAGAACATCGACCGCTATATTTTCGTGAAATGGTATAGCATCGGGCAAAAGGACACTCTTTATGACAGATAACTTTTAATACCAGTGGCAGTCAAGAAAAAATGAACGTCTGTAAAATTTATTACGAAAATAGAAAACTAACATCATTTATTTTATATTAATAAACAGAGCGGATTTTTTTCTTCACCTAATAACTTCTAGATCAAAGAACGGTGTTTGCTGTTTTTATTCACAGACTTTATTATTAAAAATGACAGCCACAAAGGCAAATAATAATTTCATAATACATAGACAGCACTTAATAATACACAACAAGGGTTATTACCATGGTAATACAAATACAGCTGATTGTTTCTGTTAGAGATATTGGCATTTTTTTAGGCAGAAAGCAAAACAGACACATTTGTAATAATTGTTTGGAAGTCAAACAGTGTACACTTTGAAATATAGTATACTTATTATATTAATAAAAGATGAGAACTAAAACGTTATACAAGTGAAAATAAATTTTCCATTTTGTGTCTTTACTTTCGCAATCTCTTATTTCCTCTAAGTATGTCCATGATGTTGTCTCGTTTTCTAATAATATATATACATATATATGTATATATATATATATATATACATATATATGTATATATATATATATACATATACATATATATATATATATATACATATATATGTATATGCCTATGCATGTATGTATACATACATATATATATATATGCATATGCATTCATGTATACATATATATATATATATGTGTGTATATATATATATATATGCATATGCATGCATTTATACATATATATATATGTATATATATATGTGTGTATACACATATATACATGTATATATATGTATGTATATATATATATATAGATAAATATACATGCATGTAAATATACACTTATATATATATATATGTATATGAAACTTAGATGGACAGCTCGATACCATTTTTAAACACTCTTATAATAAAGTCCAAGAACAAACTAGCATTCAAGGTACACAAACAAAACACTCACATAGCGACTACACACACTTCTACTCACACCACAATAGCAAAAGAGGTATTATAATAGGCTTTTTTACGCGCTCTTAGAATCTGCAGTCTTCAATATATAGATGAAGAAATCAAACACTGCAATACCCCACACATTTGGTACTGAATGCTAAGAAGAAAGCCTTTCAAATATTCTCAAACAACAATACACACACACTCAAACAGAAAACACCTCTCTCATAGATAGACCTCTCTTTTCTTATTGATACATTCCAATAACATATCCATCTGCAACACACTTTACAAACTAGGCATTCTAACAGTACCCCCTTCATCACAAATCATAAAACAAACATTAAACACAGCAAAGACATTGCCGAAAAGAACCCGCATCCCATGCCGGCTTATATACCGTCTCATGTAACAACTGCCATCAAATTTAGGTGAGGAAAACGCAACGTGAATTGAAATAGACTGAGCGAACACAAAAGGGACATAAAAACTAACTGTCTCAGTGCATTGTTTTCCCACGTATTAGAGCACGATCATACTTTAAAGTTTGAACATGCCAAAATGACCAAACACATGCATAACAAAGCTCGGCCAAGACTACTGGAAACAGCACTAATCACAGATTCGAACACCATCAGACAACGATTCCCCCTTAATAAACAAAATTACCGAATACTTCACCTAGATCATAGCTAACCTTCTGTTCCATCGTTCTCAATTGTACTTATATACAACTCCCCACATACACACTCACATACTAACACCTTCTCATATACATATTCATTAACTACGAATAAAAACCACTTAACCACAATTAACAGCCTTACCAAGGAACACATCCTCACACATATTTTGATATTTAAACCCCTTTTGCACTGGATTTAATATCAACCAATCAACACATCCTAAACGAAACTTCATTTCACTTATCTGTCGCCAAAAGTAAAATAATTTTCCTTATTTCTTTTATTTTGTTTTTCTTTATTGTCATGTTAACAGAAAACTTCAACACATTCTTTCAAACTCGCTTCTACTTATATCACCGCATTCCTGATATAGACAGCTGCTCAATACTCATACCTTCCAAAAAAGTCACACTTGACCACAACAAAATCTCCCGTCTCCCATCTCCCCTATCTCCCTATTTCGACTACTTCTTTCATAGTCTTACTAACCCCGCCTATTTTCAAGTTTTTTTCATTTCTCCCAATCTTTTTCTAAACGTATGATACCACCTACACACCAAACACACAGTTTTAACACCTTCCTTTATCTTTTCTCCAGCCACTAAAAATCAATGGCACACGTAACCACGACAACAACCTCAGCCCCCCTGTCCTCACTCCCACCTTAAAGAAAATTTACAACCACTTTGACCCTTTCACTTTTTCACTGCTGTCTTAATTTAACCACTACAGCGTCCAGCGCTCTTAGTAGCTACAGCTGCTACTTTTCCTGATCAACCAAGCAAGTCTACACAATATTTCAATGTGCTTGCATGATATTTTTCTGAATATGATCATCCTAAATAAGTTTTACAATAACGACGAACCGTTGATGAATATATAAAAACGTCACTCTTTGTTTTGTTTCTTTTTAATTTCTTATCTATATATGCATACATAAATATATACATATAAATATACATATATATGTGTGTATATATATATGTATATATATATATATATAGAGAGAGAGATAGATAGATATGTGTGTATTTTTATATATATATATATATATATATATCAATCAATATACGTGTATACACATACATGCATGTATATATATATATGTATATATTTATGAACATGCATGTGTATGTATATGTGGATGTATATATACATATATATGGATATATATGTACACATAAATATGTATATATATACATGAATATACATATACATATACATATATACGTATGTTTATGTATACATATGTGTGTATATTTATATACATTAATTTATATATGTATATATACATTTATATGAGAGTATTTATGCATGTATATATATATATATATGTATATATACATGCATGTGCATATATGCATACATATGCATATGCCTATATATATATGTATATATGTGTGTGTATATAAAATGTATGTATGCATATGTATGTATATGTTTATATGTATATATACATGCATATGTATATATATATATGTATATATATATTCAAATGTATATATATATATGTAAATGAATATATATATATATTTATACATATATGTAAATGAATATATATATATATATATACATTTATATATATACATATATATATGTATATATATATATTTAATATATATATATATATATATGCATATATATACATGTACGTAACAATATATAAATATATGTATTAATATATGTGTATGTATGTATATATCTATAACTATGTGTATGTATGTATTTATATATATACATACGTGTGTATTTATTTATATATATATATATAAATAGGTTGTGTATATATGTATATATGTATATATAATGTGTGTGTCTCTATGTATAACCATATACTTATAAATAGTTGTGTATGTTTATATATATAGTTATGTATGTATATGGATATATATATATATAAATAGGTATGCATGTCTCAATATATATATATAAATATATATATATATTTGTATATATACATATGTATGTATATGTGTATATATATATATATATAAATAGGTGGGTATGTATTTATATATATATATATGTATATATATATATAGGTATGTATGCATGTATAAGAATATAGACACACATTTGTGTGTGTAATTATAAGCATATATACATACATATATATTGTAATGTATGTATGTATATGGATATATATATATATATATATATATATATATTTATATATGTATATATACATAGGTATGTATATATGTGTATATATGTGCATGTATATATATACATAGATATCTATATGTAGATACAGGCATATATAAGTGTGCATATATATGTGTATGTATATGTCTCTCTCTCTCTATATATATCTATATATATATATATATATATATATATATATATATATATATATACATCGTCGAAGAATGCAGACGTTAGGGACATTGTTGGGGGGGGGTAGAATGAAATAGAACAAGTATAAAAACGAGAGGGAATTTTAAAAATAAATGAATGTACTAAGCCGGCTTTCGTCCACACTCATCAGAGTATTAACGTGAAAGTAATTTAATACGACTAAAAACTTAAAAGGAATTCATAATGAAAACTGGTGACAAGTTTAGGAGATAACATATGGGGAAGAGGGTCACAAGTTTATCACATTAAGTCCTAAAAGCCGCTCCTTCTTGTTTACAAAGGAAGGGGTTTATTGACTTGATATATATGGCTTTTAGAACTTTGAGGTGGAATAGAGAATGCGATATACTTATGACAGACAACCAGTCACTAGTGTAAGATGGTCAGCAATAGAAGACATGGATGTGTTGACTAAATTATTTCAATTGTCGGCCTCGGCGTATGGCAGGAGGGATGTGTTGTTTATATCTACCTTCAAACCTTTGCACTCTCCTTCCCACGTATACGGCATTGCACCGACATTTAAATTGATAAATAATATTACTGATATGTTTGGCTTGGAGAACATCCTTACGATATTAGAATTAACAATATCGTCACTAAGATCACTCACTTTAACAAGCCTAAACATTTTGCTCCTCCAAAATGCCCGGCGTACCTCAGATTACTTTGGTTGGGTAATATTAGCATAACATTTGCCAATCAAATTTCTTTAGCTGTGCGTCGGTGTTACCAGGCATCTAATCCATGAATTGTTTTTTCAGCTCGACCGTTGCTCATATCTATTCATAAGGATGTTCTTTCATTATTTACATTGGTGATTGTAGCGTTCGTTGTTATTTTGCTTACTATTATTTCAATTGTCTCAAATAATTACATAAAAATACATATATTTAGGTGATGAAATCGTACAAAATAAATAGAAATATATATTAACAGAAAAAATACGTCCTATGAATTAAGGGCGACTAATACTGTACTTTTCTGCATCTTAATCACTTAGGAAAGTGAGACAATCGAAATAATAGTAAGGAAAATAACAACGAACGCTACAATCACCAATGAAAATAATTACATAAAAATACATTAAACATTTAGGTGATAAAAATCGTAGATATTTCTAGACAGAGCGTCTTTGTTAAGTGGTAGAACGCTGGACTATAGACATAAATATCGAAGGTTCGATCTTTGTCTAAGTTAGCCATGCTGTCGTTTGATACAGAAACAAGTCGCTTACTGCCGATCGGGATATTCTCCTTATGACCGTTTTTTATACGTCCTTATTATTTCGTGTACAGCTTGAAGAGAGCGCGTTGTCAATAACCAACCTGCCTCGTGACATCACCCGCACGAAATATCCTATCGCGTTTTTGTATCAAGATGCAAGGCAAATAATTAGATAGAACCAACACGTTACTAGGGAATCAGCTCGAAATATCTTTCCCAAGAATTGAATTTGAACTTACTAATCCAATACACTTACATGTTTTGAACAGTTTATCACGAGCTAGTTCATTTCGTTTTATTCCCTGCTGCTGTTTTTCATGTCATTACTATTATTCTCATCATTATTTTGTTCGTGTCTGTTTACAATATTTTTTTTGCAATCGATGTGCATTGTTTAGCCTACTTGCTTTTCCTTCGTTTATTTTTTATAATAATATCGATTCTTAAACAATGTTTATGTTTTCTATGTCATGGGAATTTTTTCACCCTTTTCACCTGCGGGTAGTTTAAAGGAAAGAATTAACTTAATTATGTGTAATTCTCTAGAAAGACAAAGAAGACACCTCTCTGTTTATGTATCTATACCTGCTAACAAGTCAACATACGAACGCATGCACAAAACTTATCGTTCCATTTTCCTTTATTTCTAATTATATAGCCTTTTATATTTATTTAGTGTAATGTATTGTCCATACCATCCACACCACAATACGCCTGTACGTTCCTTTGTACATGAGTTATCAACTTCTATATAAAATTAATTAAATGAAATTGACACGTTACCTACTAGTAAATGTGTGTTGAACATCTACTATCGCTGTCTATCGAAGAGATACAATGTAATATTTAATATTCTCATATGAAGTAATGGTTATATAATTTACCCGTCTTGCTTATTTTAACAAATTTATAAACCTATCATAGCAATACAAAATGTGTAAATGCGTATTTTTTTAAATCTAAATAAATTAATAAAAGTAATATTTGTCCTATTTATTGAAAAAGCAATTTTATTTTGCTGGCAATGAGCATTACACGATTAAGAACTAGTGTATGTCTGACACTCAATTCAAATAATACAATTTTAAAATAAATAGATGGACGTATTAGTTGTAGTAATCTATAAAGGGCAATGACAATTATTCTGATATGAGTTTATAAATTCTTAATCTTATAAATAATGAGTCATTAATTATTTCAAGATATATATTAATATTAACGGAAAGGCATCCCCCTCTCTCTCTCTCTCTCTCTCTCTCTCTCTCTCCATATATATATATATATATATATATATATATATATATATATATATATATATATACATATATATATATGACAAATCAAAACGAAATAAATCTGACAGGAAAAAAGAAAAAAGAAGATACAAAACTGAAGAACACGTCTTAGCATTTCGCCAAAACTGACGAGTTAGCATCGTATGAAAACAATGTTTATTCATGCGCCGGCGATGTAAGTCAATTAAGGGATATTTCTTTTCAGCTTAAAATAAATAGAACACACACATTAGCAAACACACAACTTATGTTGTCGATATCATGTGTTTTCATAAAAAGTTTATCCGACCCAATATTTTCCGATGCGAAACAGAAATATCGCTATATTTTTCAATTTTTATTTTTCGTGTTCTCGGTTACATCGCTACTGAAGAACTTCAGCCGTAGTACTTGCGAGAACCATATTCTTAGAGAGATGATACAATAAACATTTACGTTAGAAAAACGACGCTAAATGTAAATATATTCTCTACCGAAAAATGTCGCCTCGAAAAAAATTTATTCAAGGACACATGAAAAGCGTTAAATAGACAAGACTGTATAATTCTGATTAATGTTTAGTATATAACGTATGCAAATGTAATACATTTTTGGTTTTCATCTAGAAGTACACTAATATTAGAATAACAATTATATAAATAAATTTGGTTTGGTACCTTCCTCTATAAGTACACTGATATTAGAATAACAATTATATACATACATTTGGTTTGGTACCCTTCATGTATAAGTGCACTAATATTAGAAACACAATGATATAAATACATTTGTGTTGGTACCCTTCATCTCTAAGTACACTTATATTAGAATAACACTTATATAAATACATTTGGTGTGGTACCCTTCATGGTTCGAAAAATGAAGACGCCATCGAAAGGTTCCATGGGGGAAATCGCTTTAATTTCATATATATATATTTATATATATATATATATATATATATATATATATGTGTGTGAAAAACTATCAAAGTTCTATCCATCTAACCTAATTATATTAAAATCAAAACACGTTAGAATTATTTAATTCTAATGATATAAGAATATGTTTAAATACCCTATATATAGGCATCTCCTATTAACTTAATCAAATCTCGATTTTGCTTATTTGCATATTTATTTAGCTTTAAGTGTTTAATACATTGCTATTCTGTAATATACCTTTCTACTTTGTATTGTCAATTTTTCTTCTACATACGCAATCGTTTTATCGATAATTCTATTATTATTATTATTATTATTATTATTATAACTAAATTAAGATAAATCGATGTTATTAACATAATTTTATCGTTCAAACACTTATGCAGAATTTGTATTTTCTAGAGAGATACCTTACTTCCGGCTTTAGCAAATTGTAAAATATCACTGAGATGTCGAACAGATACTTTGACATTAGCCGAAAGGCCACGGAATCATAAAAAAAATATTTTGTGACTAGGCATTTTTAAATTAAAAAAATAATAATAATTAAATATGAATATGTTTTATGGGCAGTGTAGTGTTGTATCGTTTCTGTGGTCATAAGACTGCCCTACTAAGAATGACCATCTCCGTGTTTAAGGGTGTGTATGGGACAATCCTCCCATGATGAAAAATCCCCAATACTCGATTTAGTCGGAATATCTTTTAAAAGGAGGGTAGTGTAGTATAAATGCTGTTCTCATAATACCGTCCACATGACAATGACGTGCTTTTTTGGGGTGAAGGGAAGCTGTGTTGTTCATCATGATAGTATTGTCTGTCAGGGGGGAGGGTCACTGTAGTGTATGTTCGTTCACTATAATACTAGACAAGGGCGCACGACAACTTAACTTTATAATAAACATGTCTCTTTTAATTAAAAAAAAAAAAAGTTATCGTTCTTCTTTAGCCAACATATTTCTCTTTGTTTATAAAGATGCCGACTATATTTTCGAAGCCAATTTTCATTTAGGCGTTTCACGTGGATTACGAAATTGGCTATGTTTTTATTCAAGTCACGAACAGTCACCTATATATGACCCTCTTCTTCCATTGTCCTTTGTCACACCTCTATCCCCAACTCGCTCACACCATTTTTTCATTGTACTTCAACATCTTACCCAACCTACCTCCTTCCCCGACAACCACACCGCGAACCACAATAAGCACGACACACGATGCCCCTCCTCACTAACGGTTTCAATAATTACGACAGCCACGATAACTACCCCACAATTTACTTACTCACTCTCACTGCAACCCCATGTTTGAGCTCATATTTTATACTTGTTAAGGCGACCCCTTGGGATAAGCCCCTCTCCCTCTTACGATCACTCCTATCCGACATTCTACTCGAGCCCATAATTTATATTTACATTAGCAGATTTGGTCTTTCAGAGAAATGCCTCCCAATGTTATTCAATGGTTACCTCATTGTAGAATTCAACATTAATTGGCATATCCAATACTCATTTTGACTGCAATCATCTGTTTCCTATGACCCATTTGAAGTTCCATGCAAGAAGCTGTGTATGTTTTTGAGGCATGCCTGTACACACAACTCTATTACATACTGAATAATTTTCAACATTCATTCAGACCTAAAATCTCGGATAATCTGTTAACTTAAAATACAATTTCTTGGAGCACGCACTATTTGTGAAACTCACAGAACATTATTCGACTTCTTTTTTGAGCTGTTTAAACATTTGGATAATTTGTAATTTGGTACAGCATTCTGTCCATAATACCAGGCAGTTTGGTATTTTTCATGGATTTAATATTTTTCAAAATTCAACACTTTTGAATTTTCAAGATATTAACTTCTTATAAGTAATTAATATTCAATTACTATCGGTAAGTCCTTTTGAAGATAAGCGCGTTATTTAAAGGCGTTTTGTATATGCATTACTTGACCGAATACTTGATGAATAAATACATTTGTAAACTTTATAGATTTTATCCACTTCCTCATTCAATTATCCATATATAAATGCTCTACATATGCACTATATTGAGTTTTACAGTATTTCGATAGATCTGATATAATTCATATTGTTTCTGTTATATATATATATATATATATATATATATATATATATATATATATATATATATATATACAGGGAGTCTAGCTGGTTTACAACTTTGAATGAGGACCTGAGTGTGACAGATTCAAATCCAGTTTGTTCCACAGTTAAAACGCACACCGGCCTTTGTGTCTAACTCTTAGATGAAAAGTTAATAACTTATATATATGTATATATATATATATATATATATATATATATATATATAATATACATTTAAAGTAAATGTAATTACTTCATTATCTTTTACTTAAACTCAAATAATTACACATAAACAATAGTATGTGTACGATTATTTCAGAGACGATATATGTGTTTTTATTAATATCGAATCACCTCTTCAGTACAGTCTACGAAAACACACTCAGAAGCCAATAATCAGCATCACAGAATCAGAGTTTAACACTCACAATTAAACAAAACACTGGAATATATATATATATATATATATATATATATATATATATATATATATATATATACATATATATATATACATATATATATATATACATATATATATATACATATATATATATACATATATATATATACATATATCTATCTATATATATATATATACATATATATATATATATACATATATATATACATATATCTATATATATATATATATACATATATATATATATATATATATATATATATATATATATATATATATTAGTAACCTACAAATAGTAGGGATGTGACAAAAATTTTCAAAAATAATTCATCACATATTTTCTAATACCACATTAAAGTGCATTTAAAAAGCTTTCAAATGATGTATAAATTATTGTTCTATGACAAATAAAAAGGAAATAATGGAATTTTTAATTACGGAAATATGAGGAGATTTTCTGTCTCTAATTACACAGTTAAGTCAATGGAGATCTGTGACCTAGTTCTATATTCGTCCAGTTTAAACTATCATAACTTTCTTAATTTTTGGCAGATCTTAAAAAGTAAGGTACCACTAGAAAGCTTTTGAAATTCTTAATAAGAACAGAAAATACAAACAAAGATTCAAAGTAATTGACTGATTTTTATTATAATACGAATACTGGAGAGGTGAAGTCTTTGAGGATGGCAGACTGTAATCCACCACATGAAACTGTGCCTGTAGAGAAAAATTCTGAGAATGTTTCATAATGAACTACTAATTTTTGAGAAATGTCAAATAATATATGTAATCTGTTTCCTCTATATCTTGGCAGAAACCCCTTTGGTAAGCCAGACTTCTCTAAAAATGAGATAAATCCCTTTGGACCTCCCTTACTGTCCTTATATCTGAATTTATTGATGGTCAATACAATGTTGCCAGCTACACAATCATTTCCTAACAAATGGCCCTTATCAGTTTCAACAGCTTTAAGTGCAGAACGTGTCCCACTGGCAATACTTTCCAATGGATGTAAATGACAATTCAGTTTATTTAAAGATACATTCCATGTCTCCTCTAGACGGGAAATTGTAGCGAAGTTGACAACCACCCTATCAGTGAGAGTATTACTGATCCTTGAAACCACACTCTTCCTGGTTGTCTCAAAATCACAATGTAAAAACTGACAATAAACATTAACCATACGATTGATAGAATATAAAACATGGTTTTCATAGTCTTCAGCGATCATTTAGTTGAATATTTCATATATCTGTATTCTTGAGTATTTAGTGTCTAAAGCAAAATATAAGAGACAGATTAGCAAATATCAACGATCGAATGTAGGTGGATTTTCGTCAGAAATCAAAAATGGCTGTCACTGTATACTCGGGGGGGGGGGATTTGCGAGGTCTAGAAATATATGTGCTAATGCTTATTTTTGCATGAAACTTGGCAGTTATGGAGAAAAATAAATATTCTACCACTTCTATATGTTATAAAAATACAACTTACTCAACTTTATAAACTGTAGTGTTAGAAAAATGAGCGTAAACTTCACTCAATTTTTTCTCCCGTTTGTCGTGGGCGTATTCGAAAATTTAAAAAAACAGCATGGAGAGGAAAACATGTGTAAAACGGCATCATAAGCTGCACAGCCTGAAAAGCCCTCAAAAACCGATTACGTACTTCAGAAAAATACAATAACAAACAACTACGAGCGCAGAGTTTGCTCGACTCACTGAACAGAAACAATCGAACTAGAATATAGGTCACTGTAGCGTACCTACAAATAGCTGTTATCGTCGGATCAAGGCTTTCATTATGGCTAAGTGATAGCTGGATTTTTACAAGCGAGCAATGTATATATATATATATACATATATATAAATATATATATATAAATATATATATATATAAATATATATATGCATATATATATATATATATATATATAAATACATATATATATTCATATTCTGAGATCCAACACGATTTGTTGTTGTTGTTTATCACTGCTCGCCGCTTGCTGTGAATACTCGTATTCACAAAGTTAAATACCAGTAAAATTCCAAGCTATTTTTGGCGGCCAACTGCTAAGTTACTTGTAGTGACTCGTGATCGGCGTTCGCGCCTGCCGACCGTCGGGAATTAGCTTCCTGCACTGAAGATTGCGTAAGCATAAAACTTCGATGTATGTAGGTAATAAATAATTAATGGTTATATATATATATATATATATATATATATATATATATATATATATATATATTAATAATAGAGTTTTTGATGTTACTTATACATTTGTGTATACACGATTAACTCATAAATTACTTAAGCAAGCAGTATGTATTTCGAGATGAAGCTGCTTTGAGGCGTTACTGGTGTGATTGCGTGCTACATTTAATTTAATTTTGTCTCAAGTAAATGGGATAAAAAGTCGGAAGAAACCCTTCATAAAAATTCAGATACATCGTATTCTTTTGAAGTTTTGCAATAATTATTAGATATCAATTGATAAATATTCACGAAATTTCTGTTTGAAATATTTCAGAATTCCATTAGATTTTAGCCATAGTTATTAGAGACTAATTAATCAAGTTTCATTAATGTTAATTACTTCTTATGTCTTATACTTCACACATTTTCCAAAATGAAAATCATGTCATGAATTTTGATTAAAAGTAGAATAACGTTTTGAGATATTTGGTTTAGTACTATAGCATCTTGATTTTACTCTTCATAAGGGCGTATGAGAGTGATGCACACTGTTCTGTTCGGAGAATTTTTTTTATCCGTCCTGTGTTGTGTATTTTTCTCGAAGATATATTAATAACTATTACGTCTAATTGAATGAGTATTTTTAAAAGGATCCACTAACATTCAGTTGTTGTCGGCCACATTCGTTATATTTTGGGTTGGATTCCTATACCTATAACAGACAATATATTACAAGTGTGTTTCTAAATCATATATGCTTTTTCCATATCCATAGGGAAGTATGGGGTCGTATTTCTATGACAAGTTTAACTCTATTAGTGAAACTTATTTTATTTGAATATACGTAATGATTCACAAATTCAAGTTGGTATACACCCAATTATTATGAATCATTTTTCATTAGCCATTTGTGCTGAGTCAGAATATTCCATACTGGATCAAATAATGACTGGATCACAGTATTACGAAAATGAACGGTTACATATTTTATTGACTTATTACATTTTCGCCGTTTTTCTTCGAAACCTAAATGACACGAACATTTGAGAGAACAGTTGCTTACATTTTTCTTTATTTTTTACCTGTTTTTGAAAGCATGTGGTGTGTTTTCAATAGAATTATGTCACACACTACTACAGGGATTTGGAAATAGACCCCCATACACAGATATATTGTTAAACTATATAAATATAAGCGGTTATATTTTTACATAGACAATGTATGTCTAAAAAAGTATCTAACCTTAGGTCAGAAAAAATATTTCAAATACCCGAAGGAGTTGAAACTGTAATCCCCTTCAAAATAGGCACCTTGTGCTTACACAAATTTAGCCCAACGATTTATCTACTGCCAGAAAAACCTACGGAAGTCTTCTTTTGGACTGATGTACATCTCTGTCGTCGCGTTCCGAATTATCTCTTCTCTAGTCTAAAAACGGGAACCTTTCGATGGCGTCTTCATTTTTCGAACCAACCAGAAGTCACAATGAGCCAACCTGGATAGTATGTTGGCGAACGACTGGAATTCTATGTTCGGCCAATAAATGCTGGATCAATTGGGATGAATGTGTTGGGCGTTGTCGTGATGCAGTTGCTAGTTTTTCGCCGTCCGCATGCCTGGTTTTTGCGCCGAACTGCGTGATGGAAACACCGGCTAACATCTTGATAGTACACCATTGTCACTGCTTGTCTGTCCAGTGCGTATTAATGATGCACAATTCTACAGATATAAAAAAGACAGTCAGCATCAGCTTGATTTTGCTTAGAAACTATCGTCCATTTTGTCCTTGGAGACTCGGAATGCTTCCATAGCGACGACAGTATTTTTTGTTTATGGGTCGTACTCGTAAACCGATTATTCATCCCCAGTTATCACGGTGTTCAGAATCATGGGATCAGTGTTGGCGATTTTCAGAAGCTGCTGTGCAACTTGAACACTGAGGTCCTTTTGTTCCTGCGGCAACAACTTGGTCACAAATTTCGTAGCAACTTTGTGCATGTCTAAATCATAACCCAAAATTGCGCCTGCGGAATCTTTACTCACTGCGAATCTTTGGGCGATTTCCCGCACCGTTAAACGACGACATTCCATCACCTAATTTAACACCCGCTAAATAACAGCTTCACTTCGAGCAGTCAACGGCTTGCCAGAACGCTGGTAACTCTCTGCTTATGTCCGGCCATTTTTGAATCGGTTTATCCACTCCGTAATTTGTATAACACCAAACGTATCTTTTGCAAACACCTGCTGAATCTTACGAATTGTTTTGCTTTGAGAATCCCCAACCTTTTGAATAATTTTGATGTAGTACCTTTGTATAATTCTAGTTATTCGGACAACATTTCTCATCTTGAGTGTTATCATCACAACGTTTCGGCTGCTGTAACTTCCGGCCTTCTTCAGGTGTATATTTTCGAACTTGGGAATATTTGCCTAACACATTCAATGATCTTGATAGAATAAGTAATCTGACGATCACGCTGTGTAGCCCCTCACGACTGATAGGCAGCGACTAACGCGCAAGAAAGCGGTGATAACATTACCACATGCCAATGAAGGTGTCTTCCTGCGCTGTGTAGAGTAGCGCCACCGTATCGTCTCTATTTACTACGGAAAATAAAGGGCTGATTCTTTTTAGGGAAGCATCGTAATTATTCTTCGTCTTCTGTTAAAGCATGCTATCAATATACAATAAATACATAGTCAAACTGTAGAATGTTTTCGTAATAATATGAATGGACTAAGTTATTGTTCACGGAACAACTGTATATATTAATAGATGTTATAAGATTGGTTTGTACATAAAACGATTTAGTTTGCAAATTTTAAATAAACATATTCGTATTGAATAATGTGCACGTAAACTAAAAATGAATACCAACAATTAGAACCGATTTCTGCTTTTATCAAAAATAAAATTGACCATCATTAATATTTGACTATCATGCCGTTGCTCATGATAGTTAGATAATAAACGCTATTATAAGAAATTATAGTTATCAGAATAATGTATTACTATACACACACTTAATTGTAACATTTAATTTATTACAATCTATTATACCGAACGCTGCTACCAAACATTCACCATTCCCGCCTACATGAATTAAGTGCTAATACACATGTTATCGGACAAAAAACAAGACTGAGAATATAGAAAAATTGAAAAATTACGGAAATCATTTTTAATGATGAAATACTTGAATTGAAAACAATGATATGTTAATGCGGATGTTGAAATTCCTACTACGATTGAAACATTTACTACAACTACTAATACTACTACTACTACTACTAGTAGTACTAATACTACTGCTATTACAAGTTACAATAATACTGATGATAATAATAAGCTACTTACACGAATTTTCTCTAATTGTAGTCTGGAAGCCATGAGTAATAACTCTAATTTAATTAAGCTTTAGAGTAATTATTTAATTGCGTTCATTTAAAATTCAATTTGCTTCAATCCGCGCGCCCAAAATAGAGTGGTTTGAAAAAGAAAAATGTTTGAGTCTAGCGGAATAATCTGACTATTTCAGAGAAAGCTGTTATCTTTAATATTAACAAGTAGTCATAGTGGCATTTTTCTGAAGTTGGAATGTTAGTTGCGATGAATAGGATTAAGGTAATTTCTGAAGAAAAAATATATATCCATTGTTTACACTGCCAATATAATAACGCCTCACGTGTTACCTATGATTTATAGCGGCTCTTTTTGCCTCTTTTACCGGCTGCCATCTCCTCGTGCAATGCTGCCATTTGCACGGTGATCATTATCTCTCTATCGTCTTTAAATGTTCGGGTATAATGACAAAAAATCAAGACTCGTTTATGATGGGCAACTTTGCGCCCGGTGTGTATGTCATTTAATGCAACAGCTCAGGGGAGATGAAACTCGAGAGCTCGTTCTTTCATTTACATTTTGGTTGTTCTTTGTGATACGATGAAATAGAGAAACATAGAGAGAGAGATAGAGAGAGAGAGAGAGAGAGAGAGAGAGAGAGAGGGAGACAGACATACACACATACATAATACATACATACAGACAGACAGACAGACAGACAGACAGACAGAGCCATAGACAGAGACAGAACCATAGACAGAGACAGAGACAGAGACAGAGACAGAGACAGAGATAGAGACAGAGACATACAGACAGACAGACAGACAGACAAACAGACACACAGAGACAGATATATAGGAAGAGAAAAAAGGAGATTAAATGTGTGCTATTAAATTAAGAACACGTATCCACCCGACGCGCTTCTACGGGTCTGACCCAAAATATCCTAACTTCTCCGACGACGTCACGCGGCTTAAGATTAATTTAGATTCGCATTCACACGAATGTATACCACTCGGCATTCTGACCTCGATATGAGGTCACTTTCTAAGTGTGTCGCTGAACAGTTCAACGCCCTTTCCACATAAGACACCACACATATACAGTTCGTTAATTAAAAAAGGAGTAACAAATAGACTATTTTCTGAAAATAATTGTTTATTTATTTTAATTTTAAGGACTCGTACGAAGTAATTTTCTTTCACATATCATCCATTGTTATCAGTAATTCTTAATTTGTGTCCGGGTCATGATATAGAAAATGGATACTGAGTTACAGGTTGTATAAGCTTTTAAAACTTACATTGAACTTATTTTATCCCATTTCACTTCATCTAATTGCCTGTGTGCCATCATTCCATAAAAAAATTAGGCACATTCGGCAAACGACATTCAGCTGTTTGTTATTCAATGCAGAGAAATAAAATATAGAATTAATTTGTAAACATTATTAAAGGGGCGCAGCCTAGAATAATGAAATGTAAATACCCATACTGTCGCATGAATGAAAAAAAAAAGATAGATATCAAATTGACATCAATAATGTTTTGAATAATATTGAATTTCATTGAAAACAGTACAGTATCTGAACTTATATTTCATGTACATTTTAAAATTAAAGATACACAATAATATCTTCTATATAAACTGAATGTCTGTATGGTGGTGCGTCTGTGTGTGTGTCTGTGCGTGTGTGTGTGTTACTTATAGAAACAAATGTTAGAGAATATAAATAAAATCTAAAAGTGTATTCTGATGTAAAATTCACAGAGTAAGTTGATGGGTGTATTGGCGACTCTCTAAACCCACCCTTTATGGGTCATATTTTTCTTTAATTATGTAATACTTTGAGATAACTTTACATTCTATTTACATGGAGGGGGTAAGAAACTATGTGACGGTCCGCCACTGCCCGCCACTGCCCGCCACTGCCCGCCACTGCCCGCCACTCTGTACGTACACAAATACATGTACATGTACATTTAAAAGTATTCGGCGTTGTCTGGCAAATTATGCCTCAATTGCATAAAACAATTGAAGGTTTTTAATGAAATGTATTTCTTAGAGGATAGCTTAGGAAGAGCTATAACTCACGTTTAAAAACACAATTTAGTTTTTAAAAAAAGGTTAGAGAATATAGATAACATATAAAACTGCACTCTGATGTAAAATTAACAGAGTAAGATGATGGGAGCATTTCCAAATCTATAATCGCCCCCTTAGGGGTCCATGGGCCAGATTTAATAACTGCCCCCACCCCCGGTTTCAGTTATTCTTCATTATATTTTATATAGTAATTTGAAAATCTTGAGTAATATTTTGCTTTAATTACGTAATAATTTGAAACAACTTTTAATTTTATTTAATGTTTCTTAGCGCCAGGGACGCGCCTCCAAATTTTTAGTTCTTTGGTATTGTTTTTTGTTAAATAAGCGACGAACGCTAATCAAACTATTACTAGTATTTTACGAAAGAAAATTATAGGAAATTACCACATACCTGCCAACGATTAAGACATTGCATTAAAGTTCGATTTCAAAGTCTTTTAATAATAAAATATAATTTTATATCAGGATAAAAAATACAATGTAAAAATAATAAAAAACTTTCATCTAAAATGTTTGTTTGTTTACATTACATAAGAAAATCCACAGTTACATACATACATATTTAGTAAAGAGAATTTACGTGAATTACATTATTATTAGTTTTTAACACATTTACACTAGAGTAAACTCCTATGAGAACAAAAGGGGAATAGAGGGTTAAAGGAGGGGGGGAATAATGGGAGCCAGGGAAAGAGAGACGGATAGTGAAAGAAGAGAGATTGAAGTTTTTATATGAAGATGTTACACACCCTCTTTTATTTCTACTATGAAAAGTTAAGAAAACACCCTCGGTATTGAATATTATAATTTTTAACATTATAATATTCAACACCATGTGAGTTTTCTAAACTTTTCATATGATTTGGTTTCTTTATCGTTTTATTGATTTTCATACCGCTTGGATACATTTTTCACTGTCATTTACTGCATCGATTGCGAACATATTTCCCGCCTGGATAACTTTGCATTTTAATACTACCACTCACCACCTGGATAACTTTTCAATCAACCTCTTGGATACCTTTCCTGAATATGTTTTAAAGTGTATAGTTTGGATGAACTATATAGCGTTAACAAAAAAGATTGTTTTGGGCTGATGTATTTGATGTTTTATATACGTTTATGTATTTTTATATATATTTGTATATATTTTCAAAGTTTAATTTTATAAACTGCAGATATGTAATTGCGGTAATGGTCTTCTGAGGGGAAGCATTTTCCTTGAACACTCATGAGTTAAGAAGTTGAAAGGTACTTTGCCTGAACATTGAATTCTAATAAAATTCGATTCGTACCTTATTTTATTATTTCACTTCATGTAATGGTGTATATATGTATGTATATATACATATATGTATATGCATATATGTATATGTATATATATATGTATATATATATATATATATATATATATATATATATATGTATATATATATGTGTATATATATAATATAAATATATATGTATATGTGTATATATGTGTATATATATGTATATGTGTGTATATGTGTGTGTATACATACACATATATATAAATATATGTATACGTGCATACATGTATATATATATATATGTATATATATGTACATATATGTATATATATATATATATATATGTGTGTGTGTATACATGTATCTGAGTATATATGTATATATACATGCATATTTATATATATGTGGGTGTGTATATATATGTATATGTATATAGATATATATGTATATGTATATGTGTATATATATATATATATATATATGTATATACGTATATATATATGTATATGTATATATGTATTAATACACATATATATGTATATGTTAATATATACAAATATATATATGTGTATATATATATGTATATATATGTATATATATATGTATTTGTATATACATTTATATAAATATATGTGTATATGTATATGCATATGTATGTATCTGTATGCATATGTAGATGTATATGTATATATATATATATATGTATATATATGTATATGCATATATATATATATGCATGTTATATATGTGTATATGTGTGTATATATATGTATATATATATGTGCATGTATATATATATGTATATATGTATATACATATATATATATATATATATACATTCACATGCATATATATATATGCATATACATGTATATAGGTATATATATATATATACACGTATATACATCTCTAGGTATATGTATATATATATGGGTGTATATGTTTATGTGTATATATGTATATATATATGTATATATATATGTGTATATATATATATGTATATATATATGTATATATACGTGTATATATGTATATACATATATGTATATACATATATGTTTATATATGTATATGTGTATATATATATGTATATATATATGCATATATGTATGTATGTATGTATGTATGTATGTATGTATATGTGCATATGTATATATAAATATATGTATATATGTATGTATATATGTATATGCATATATATATATATATGTATATGTATATGTCTATAGATATATATATATATATGTATACATTTATGTATATATATGCATTTATACATGTATATATTTATATATATGTATATACATATGCATATATATATATATGCATATATATATATATATATATTTATACATATGTATATATATATGTATATATATATATGTATATATATATATATATTTCTCTCTCTCTCTCTCTCTCTCTCTCTCTATATATATATATATATATATATATATATATATAGTCTTGGAAGTTTCTCAATCATTTAAACTCTTTAAAATACCTTTAAAAAACACTTTTAGTCCAAAGTCGGTCAGTGGGAAATCACTCATGTAAGTCAATTTATTTTTACAGTTATTATATTAGTTTGCTTGCAACATCAGTTAAGGGATTATCAGTTGTTTACCATGAAAAAACTGTTTCGGAAATTTAAAAACAAGGCAGTATTCAAGTTCATGGCTTCCACGAAGAGTTGATGAGATCCCACTTCCCTTAAAAGACACACACATAAACTAAATCTCAATTGTGTTCCATATAAATGTTATGCTAACTTATATTTTTTATTAAAATTAAAAATTAAAAAATAAAAAATAAAACAATAAAAAAATTCTCCCTTACTTGTGTTGGTTGTCTGTCTTATAAATTGTATCCGTTACTTACAAAACATGTTGCTGCATTTTAAAGTGTTTGGACGAATCCATTACACTAAGATGTATGTGATTAATGTATTCGTATTTTTAGTTTTATATTAAAATTATTAAAAATATCAATATATCAAGAAAAAAAGAAATTAATTAAAAATTAAAAAATTAAAAAATTAATTAAAAATTTTTTTTTAATTAATATATATATATATGTATATATATATATATATATATATATATATATATATACTTTAAGTCCCTCCTCCTCTATTTTTGTCCATGTCCCTGTTGTCGTCAACCTCAAATAAATACTAATCCTCTTCGTCCACTCACAGCGCTTCCAATCGGCGTCCATGAGCCAACCGTCAATTTTTTTCACTCTTTCTTCTTCTTTTTCTTCTTCTTCTTTGCCCACTCCCAGCGATACCAATCATATATATATATATATATTTATATATATATATATATATATATATATATATGTGTGTGTGTGTGTGTGTGTGTGTGTGTGGTTGTGTGTATGTATATATTCTGTAATGGTTTAAACGTATACGTTTTTAGATAAAACAAACATTTATAATTATTTTCACATTAATGTAGGGCAGCGTAGAGAGTAGTATCACAACACCCATCAACATCATAGATTTAATGCATTCTCTTTGATAACATGATCAATGATTACGTCATCTGCGCTGAATAGGTTTCAAACACTAATCGTTTATTAAGTTGTATATCATCGCCGTGAAGCGTTAATACGTCAGAATTGGACTTATGAACATGGTTTTGTACGGGGGTTCGGATCTTGCGACCACCTGTAATAATTTTCTTTACACTGACGATTCCGCAAGAATGAAACGTGTACGTATGTAGATGAAACAAACGGTACTCATTATGTGTCGCCAACCTCCCCATCTATGCTCGGCACTGTAGTAAGTAGTATTACCACAGCCGTACAAATTATCGCTTTAATGCATGTTCCGTCATAAGTTGACCAATCTTTACGTCAATGTACAATATATTTACAACTATCACCGTTTATGATGTTATTCATGATAGTAGTGAGGGTTAAGACGTTGAGTCTTTTTTTAATAAGCATGCCTTGCTCCGGGGTTTCGAATCCTGCAACCAGCTTGAATTAGTATCTCTACACTGAGGATTTTGTCAAGAGGAAACGTATACGTATGTAGATAAAACAAATATGTACAAGTACGATGGTATACTTCTAGCAAGTAAGATATGTTATTTATTTTAAAATAGCAAAGCCTTATACAAAAAATAATAGTAAACACACAAGTATACGAACAAACCGATTTGTGTATGGACCAAATACATGTTCATCCGGTGAATTATTATGAGTAACGGTCTACAATGTAAGTATATACACACACACACACACACACCCATATATATATATATATATATATATATATATATATTATAATATCAAATTGACTTAAAGTTAATCGATTTATCGTTTAATAATAATTTATCGTGATAATATTAACCTCAATATATTGAATAGAGCAATCAATTCAAGAAATGAAAGATGATAATAAAAACCGCAAGGATACAATATTTATTAACACATCAGAGGTTCAAACAAGGAGTCACATATCCTTAATTCATGGATTTTCAAAGACAATCTATTTTCATCAGACGATTAAGGAACCGACAAAGTAATTGTGAATCTTATCCGCCAAATCTACCTGTGAATATTTTAAGCACACAACAAAAATAAAAATATAAATAACTTTTTGTTACGAAGAAAAAGTAGTGGTATCGTAGTCACGTCAAAAACACGTCAAACGCAAAAACAGCTATTATGTTTGAAAAAAGAATACTCAAAGTATTTAGGAGTAACAAATGATGTTGTTAAGAAGCTGATTTTTTATGGGGGTGCGTAGACTTAAATTCATCCTGTGTGCGTATTAGTCAGAGAGTACAATTATCGAATTCATAAGATTCGGAATGAAGTTTATCAGTCAGAGTTCGATGTATAGAAAAGTATTAATTACGAAAACCTCCAGCTCCCTGGTTGATCAATGTTTCGACAGGTTACAAAAATGGATTTAAACACCGATAATTTCAAGCCGGTGTCTGATGAAGTTACTTCTTGAAGGGCATTGTTAAAATGGCTATTATTGTCTGCCGCATTACTCTGATCCCCTCCTATTGCGTGATCTTGACTGCTTGCTGGATAGCTTCCATGTTTGCCATTTGGATGTTAATTTTCTTCCAATTTCTATGTAATGTTGGAGTATTGGTACGCGGTTTAACGACTGAGTCTAACATGACTTTCGTATCGTGGTTCGCATCGTGTGACTGGCAGGGATAATATTTACCGATAATAACGATTGCTAGTCTGGCATATAACATATGTGTATATGTATTAATTTTGGAAAAAGTAATTAATATATATATATATATATATATATATATATATATATATATATATATATATATATATATATGAGAGAGAGAGAGAGAGAGAGAGAGAGAGAGATCACTCCTTCTGAGTTCTGTAACTGATGTCTAAATATGTTTATCACACAAATGCATCGTCTATCGATTTCGTAAAGGAGAAAGAGAATGGTAGATGATGAGATCATAGCCGTATGAGAGATAGAGAGGGAGAGGAGGAGCATGGTCACAAATAATAATAATAATAATAATAATAATAATAATAATAATAAATAACAAATATAGTAATGTATGTAAACACATATGTTTATCAAAGCATAAAGAAGGATAATCCTCTTATTGAAAATATTTATAAAGCGATAATTTTATATTTATCAATAAATTAGTAAGACACCATTAACTATGAAGTAATACGACTAGCTGATCAGTCAATAGCCAGACAGGCAACACTATATGAAAGCATTTCGAAAGTTGAACAAGTGTGTAAACCGAGAGACAATAATTGAAAAACACGCGCCGGCTAATTCAACGAGAATATTTTTTTATCAAGGAGAAAAAATGTAGCTTTTTATCAAATATCAATTCAAAAATATTGTTCGAAATAGAAATACAAATACAGTTCACACAATGCTGCACTGATCTAAATATGAAAAAGGCTACCTTTCAATAGAGACATTTGAAGAAATAAAAAATAAAATAAGCCAAATTGGCATAATAATTTATTAACACCACACACATCACGGGAAATCTTAGCAACCGAAATATTTAAATAGTGGAGGTATATCAGAAAGTTTACATTACTTCAAAGAACCCATGTTCCTTAGAAACAGCACTAATGACACCTTCATATAGAAATGAAGGAATTGTATTGCAACATATTTTTAAGCCCTTATGGTGTATGTATATTACCAAGTTGAATTAAAGCTAGAAAGTTATCCGAAAAAAAGGAATATTTTCTAGAGTATGTAAATTCATTTTATGCCTTATATAAGGACTTTAATTGCATGTTTGAGCATTGCATTGTTTTTCTATGCAGACACATTTTTTCTGTGAAAACAACAAATTCTTACGATGTTCAAATACTTCCTTTGACATTTAAAGTGTGGATAGGCTTTGCACAAAACTCTTGTAAACGAGAGCCACTATAGGCAAGAAGAAGAAGAAGATGTCTACACTATTTGAAAAATAAAACAGTCGCGAATTGGAGCGTGTTTTTTTAATAGCCGGATATATATGCATATATTTATAATTTTATAATAAGATAGACACTGGTTAGAATATACTAGATTTTTACTCGAGTGATTAACAAGAATGTAAAATAGGCTATAATTTCATTTGAAATTCTGGTCCAGAATTGCTTTACGTCTGTCTTAAGTTTTCCTATCTTAACTTTCAAAATATAAATCATTTTGGCAAGTCGGCTAGTGAATTTTCAATCTCATTGAAAAACTTCTCGTTTCTATAGTTTTTGAAGATAACGTCGTCTTTCATTTTTTAGGATTTAATCGTGCAGTTTTCGTTTCTGAATTATTGTTTAACTCAGCAACAACTTGATAAATACTAGGTAAGTTTTCCTATTCAGTTCGGCTGGTGACAACCCTAAAACACGTTTGGCTTCGGAGTGATTCTAAACTGATGACAATTAGTGATTCCTTTTTAATTTTTGTGCAAGCTGTGATTTTTCCATGATGATATTTTGCACTGTTCACAAATCTTTCCGATTTACCGTTCAATATGTGAAGTCTAAGTGACATCACAATGTAGGCAATAGACGAATCCGTGTAAAAATGTTTGAATTCCTCTGTTGTCGCTTAATATTTTCAGGCACATAAATTCGACTAAATGTACTTTAGCGCATTTATAATATATGTAAGTGTCAAGTCCATACATTTAGTGGTGCTATTAACAACTATTAGATAATCGTGAGCGTACAGGTACCTAAGCGTTCACACGCATTAGATACATTGTTGCTTGCTAGCATGTTCTTAATGAAATTACCTCTTTCAAATCGATGTATTCTGACATGTTTGTATTGTATTTTAATCAAATACTTAATATGTTTCATAAAAGTTAAGATTAACCCGAGTCATGTTTAATACAATACTTTAAAGAAAGTTACCATTAAAAGTTGTTTGTGCTGTGCGTTATTCTCGCTCTTCTGTTGAATGTCATCGAGGTATAATATGGCAAACTGTAATCGTTCAAAAACAGATACAATTTTAACCGAAATAGAAGTCGATTTACTCAATAAAGTTTTTATTGGGATTAATATGTATTTTATAACTTCTGAACGAATGCGTCGGACTGATCTACCATTTAGTCTTGAAACATGTCGTCAGGCGAAAGTAAACTTTTTGTGTGTCTTTCAAGCAATCATTAAATCCAGTCGAACAACTGGCACACACTCGAATTTTCTTATTCTTTTTCTTTATATAGTATTGCAGAATACGAGTATTTTACTTTAGATATTACACCTATTTCTTATAGACTTTCTAGTACCTGGATCGTGAAAGATAATTTTTGTTGTGTAATAGACAATTTCTTTGTTAACTATTAATTAAAACTTTACTTTGATTCTCTTTCACTTACAGAGAATACATGTGGAAATTTATTTTCGAAACATGAAATAGATTTCTGTTGTATTATTTTTTTTCATTATAATACACATCTAATTCATTTCAATAGGAAGTCACCGGTAGTTTCCACAAATGAAATAACTTAATACAGTCTATTTCTAACAAATCGGTCGTACCGAATAGTACATTCACTTCAAATGTGTACGTACTTTCAATAATCGATACATTCCAAGTTAATTCGTCTTTAACGTTTAGGTTTTTTCCGGTTACAGGGTGAACTACTTTATCAATATTTTCCGATCAAGAGCTAACTATTAATTTCATGTTTGCTTGTTTATAATATAAATATCAGGTATAATATCTGTTTCGCACGATCTGTGATTTATTTTACAAAGATGACAACAATTGTTTGTTTTTTCCATTTATTTCTGGAATGACTGCTTGTGTGTTCGCTATAGTTTTATTTCGTGCTTGATCCTTTGCATTACTATTTACACTTTTCTGTAGTTAAACAATTTACAAACAAGATATATTCTCATCCTCAATTCTCGTGTTGGCGCATTGCATATGTTGTAAACATTAGCCCTCCTAAGTTACTTCTTACAAGGTTATTTCTTAATTATACTCTAGTATAGTAAATATACTGATTCGGCTATCTAAATCATCCGCCACTCTTAGTGATCGCGTGAAAAAACAATTACTTGAACATAGCGATCGACGAATAACTTTATTTAAATTATTCACACTGTTGTATTACGTTATGAGCTCCTATAACTAAATATTCATTCATTGGTTAACGGTGGTGAAGCATCTCTGATAAAACATGTATCGTCTCTTCAAACGTAAAGTATTCTGGTATTTGTTAAATACATCGTATATGTCGTGTAGTTTATGTTTTTTTGCTTTTGTAAATCCCAGGTGATTTTAATCTTCATCTGACCATTGACCACCATCGACTAAGTTGGAAAATATGTCTTTTCTAGGTCATATTTAAATTCTGGTATAGACTTAGGTATTTATTCGCCTGAAAACATGGTTGAACCTTGTTTTTCAGTCGTACTTTAAGATGAGACGGCTTCACGTAACTATTCCGTATCTTTAGTTCGCTCCTTGGGTTATTGCATTTATTCTTTCTGTAAAGTGTTTATAAATTGTCTAATATTGTTGGTACTGTTTTATTTTATACGCTCAACATATTTTATCCACATGAGGAGTGCAACACAAAATAACATGTACTCATATGTATGTGTGTTTATGTGTGTGGTGGTGTGTCATAATTTACTCGACCGAAAGAGTTATACATTAATAAAGCTTATCAATCAATAAATGGCTAGACATGAATTGATATCTCAATAGTTCGGAAGGTTTTGCAAGTACATACACTGACCGGTAAAATATGGGTCTGCCAAACTCAGAATGTGTGTTTACATTACAGGAAAAAACTGGTAGAAATGTCAATTAAATACTTTATCAAAAGGTAGTGCATTACTCTGACTGTTATAACTCGCAGCCAATTAGTAATTCTGAGTTTGTTCTCGATCAAATTATTATGCTGACATATATGCATATAGTAGAAAATAAAGTATGGATGCCCTGCACTTTTTATAGAACCTAAACACAACGAAAAATCCTAGAGTGTGGAAACATAACCACTGATCTAAGTGACACCGAATAAAAACGGTTATGATAAGCAAAATTTGAAAATATAGAAATAAAACATACTCTGACTAATAAGACGGAGATACATTAGAATAAACATTCTAGACATGATGTTAGTAACATAATGTTCGGTGTGTATCCTCGTACGGGGAGATGGAAGTTGTCCAACATTTTATATTAAATTTATAAATTTTACACGTCCGATGCATTCCTCTCCATTTCCCCCTCTCTCCCTCTCTCTCTATCATTCTATGTCTCTCTTTTACACGCATGTTTCTTTTGTAGTTATCTCTTCATTCATATATATATATATATATATATATATATATATATATATATATATATATATATATATAGGTTAGATTAAACAAAAGTGACACTCCTTTTTAGTTTCTTCATTTCTCAACCACATCGTCGATTAGAAAATTAAACACTGTTAGCCGCCATAAAACACTAATAATAATTACAATAAAAATAATAATTATAATAATGATAATAATAATTATATAAATAACTAAAAGGTTCAACCTATATTACTGGAACCAGATCACCCTAACTATTAAGTAGATCAAAAATAAATAATATAACGTACGTAAATATATTTCCACTACTGACAAAAACCCTCAGCACAGTTTTATTATTGACTATAAAGAATTAAAACAACTAATACATTGTTATGAAATAACCCGACGTGAGATAACAGTTTACTAAAAGCTTGTAATGGTGTGTATGTATTCAAATATATGGTAGGAGAATATGTCTCCCAAATTAATACATATATTGGTATGGCTAGAACAAGTATCTCTTGCCGCCTTACATGTCACCTCCGCCCCTAGATGTATTTACCAACATCGCGTCAAAGAGGACAGCCCCAACATTTTTGGAAACATATTTATGAAAAACACTGCCATCATCGTAGTCTAAAATTGCAACCCGCGCCTCCCCATAATTGAAACCTTTCTCGTTCGTACAAACAAACCGACCATAAAAACACTAAATATGAGGGGGAAGAAGGTACTCTAAACACTATTTTAATAAAACATGGAAAAAACACGTTGTAATCGACTTTCTTAATACTTTTCGAAATGTTAATTTGTGTAACTCCTCACGTGCCTGATGACAATTTATAGGAGTCAACACGTTTGCCGTTTTGTCGACTTTTATTTCACACTTGAAGAGAACACAAAATCGTTGATCCGTCAAGTAAAAAGATGGTGCAAAACTAAAAACACCAGGTAGTATTGCTACTGTTGTTCATCAAATATATATCAACGAACAAATGCTGTCTCAGTATATATATATATATATATATATATATATAACTTAGAAACATCACTTAAGAATATCCCAACACCTAGCAAGCATGGATACATTCCATGTATATAAATACACCTGACAAAATAACTCCATGCATTTAGCCTGACGATTCCCCCCGGGGATGAAACACTGGAGCCTCTGTGTAGCTTGATTGTCATATATATTTTCATTGCTTACTACCTAGCTCTACTTTCGTATCGAGCACTGTTGAAGTAAATACTGAAAACTGACACATAAAACATTATATCTCCTTATAATATTTGATGTGGATACAAGAAGTACTAATATATATATATATATATATATATATATATATATATATATATATATATATATATATATATATATATACATAGTGGCTGTCTATTCGATTTAGAATATGATCACTATTAGTGTAAATATTTCAAGTGTGTCTTCAAGCGTTCCAGATTTTTACAGACAACAGAGGTGGCAGGTGTTGTGATGATCTGAAGGGATACCATAAATGAAGCCACCTCTTGACCGTGCTTAATTTTGCAAAACATGAACTCGTTGGTGATTCAACAAACCTGCACGTGACATATTTATCAAGTGTCAAGCTTTGCATCTTAAGTGTTATGTGTTTTTTCGATGTTTCACGTTCCGTCTCTTCATCGCTGGTCTCTTCTGCTGCTGGTGTTTCATCCTATTGTTTTAAACGGATTGCTGCCATAAAAAAAACGCTTTCTTAAACATTTAACTATCTATAGTAACCCCCTCCTATTGTCCATCATCAATTGCAAAGCACTTTAAATCGTCCTTAACACTATTTTTGAATTGCATATAAAGTTTATGCTGTTGGCAAGTATTTCCATTTAATCCCCCGTAAATCAGATGTGTGAGCAGTCTGTCATCAGAAAGACGAATAAGATGACTAACTTAACGAAGCCTGTGTTTACTTATACGAGACTCGCTGCTTAGAACAGCAGCTCGTTCCAACATTTCAGGGTCAGTGTAAAGCTATCCCAACGGATGTTTAGCAAGTGCCTAAAGCAATTCTGCTGGAAACGCTTTAGCAAGCGATATAAGCTCTGCCTCATAAGCATATAACAAAGCCTAATAGACAGAGATCTTAGTTTCCAACATGATGTCACGTGGTGCCCACATATGCTTCTTGAAATGACCAAAAGACAAACCAGCTTGTTCAATACGTCTATTTATCTCAGCATCCAACGACCCGTTTCTCGAAATAACACTACCCAGATGCATAACATGATAAACTACCTCCAGTCTGTGGCCTTCAACAAATATAGCCGGTTCTTGATACGGGTGGCCAAGGGCATGGGCAAAAATAGTCTTTGACTTGGAAATACCTATTTTATGACCCATGCTTCTACACGTCCATGCAAAGCGATCCATGATATCCTTTATAGTGATCCACGTGATCCACACCATCGGCATACTGCAACTCTCGTACAGCAATGGAGAATGTCCTTCCACAAGTCCTAAAACGCTGTACGTTATACAGGTGCCCCGATGTACGAAATCAAAGATACACACCTTTGTCACAGTTAGTAAAATCCAATTACATAGTTACAGCAAAATAGATTAGAAAACAAAGTTAATGCAGGTGTATCACTCTGTTTAAGGAGATGCATACTGCAACGGGGTCCGATTGAAGTTGATAATGAGTTCATGCTGTCGTGAAGCTCACAAACGAGTCTAACAAAATTAGCATGGCATCCCAACTTACCCAACAAGTTTCTTCAGCACATCACGATTAACTGTATCGAACGCTTTCGGCCGATAAACAAAGACCTGCTATAAGTATATACGATGTTCAATCCACGCTTCCGACATTTGACGTGTCGTAAAGATCAATTACGTGGTACACTTATTTCTTCTAAAGCGACACTGACTACCAGGAAGTATACAATGGCAGATTGGGGTATTCAGGCCATTCAACAGGATTCTGGTAAATACTTGTCCTGCCTCATCTAAAAGAGAGAAGCCTCGATAATTGCAGCACTCATCTTGCCTCCCTTTGTCCTTGTGCAAATAGACCATAATGGTAAGCATGCCTTTGAACCATATGTTGTCAATCAACGCTTTAATTTTACACTGCCAATGATCTTTCACGACACCATGTATTTACTTAAAGCATAAATTAAACATACTGTACTAAAGATGTATATGTATGTATATTATATATATATATATATATATATATATATATATATATATAGTTGTGTGTGTACGTGTGTGCGTACCGAGTACACTACGTGCATACGTGTAGACATAAAACAAAAACAAATGGAAAGCTACTGCCATGAATCAAACCTAGGCCACGAACAAGAATTGCTTTTAAATCAAGATTCGTAGTGTAAATGATAATGCCTGCATATTCATGTAAGATATTTCTAAACGTATAATATGAGATAAGTCATATATTGGATGCATGATATATTTTAGAAAACATACTGACACATGACATATAAGTCTCCGGCCTAACTCATAAAACCTTTAAACAAAATCAGACTGTATTTATAAACACACTCTTTCTCGTGTCTAAATTGATAGTTTTTCTTTTTCTAAAAATAATCGATGAATAAAATATTTTGACTATACAATACTAGGTAAGCCATCATCTTACTTGCTTATATTTGCATATTTGCTCGCTTTGGACGACTTTCCCGTCCTTCTCTCTACTAAGCTGACTACTGGTCTGGCTCCGGACTGAAGTGGTTTATCAATGTTTCAATTAGTGTCACACATTGACGCAAACACATACTTTTTATCAAGTTCAAACACTTTAAAATAACACGTAGATTCGTCGACGCGTCAAGTGTTTGCAAACGCAAAACAGAGCTATCTCATCATTCAGACGGAATGGTGATACTACTGCTTTCTGATGGTTTGCAACTCTTCTGCTATTTCACGCAGTGCAATTGACGACTGAACCGAATGAGTTAATTTATTTTGGTAATGTTTACTCGCCGACCTATTCATTGAGCATTAGTTGTGTTTATATAGCCGAATTAAAAACTTATCAAGCAATTGCTTGACTTGCCCCTTATACTGTCACAGACAAATAAAATGTTTTTATTCATAACAAGAAATTCAAATTTCACCTTCGATGTGATTATTTGCAAGAGAAGATTCACTTATGTAACTGTAATTTGTAAACTAATAATCAGATCTATGTCAAATGCTGACACATCTCTTTTTATGTTACTACTTCATATAAACAATATGGATGTAGCGCAATCTTAATCCTAGTCCCTGGAATGATTTACTAGTGTCTTATTATTTTTGCGATTCTTATACGAAACTAATAAGTAGACACACATATACACAACACAAATGTGGTAGGTATTATATCGACTTATTACTAAATTCCTTAATTACTAAACCCTATATTACTATATTCATATTTATTTATTTTTCCATAGCTATAAAAGTTTCGGCATACATTTTAAGAAAAATTAAACGGAATGAAATAAATAGCTATTTTGTTTTGCAGTTAGAAAAATTATATCTGTCATTAACTTGTGATCGTATTGCATACAGCATATAATATAGAAAACCTCTCTTAGGCAATCTTTTGTTTTGAAATATCCTTTATGTATAATCTTATTCTTAGAACTTGTGAAGTTTGCGAAAGTTATTTTGTGTTTGTACATTCTTATCGTTCGACTCGTGTCTGAGTTCTTCTCTTCATAACCAAGGGACATTTGACGAGTTAATGACATTCTCAACGAAAAACGTCAGCTTTGCAACGGAAACAAAAAATGTAAGCACACACTAGTTTTAAAACAAAAAAAGAAGAAAAACACCTGCATGTCTGTTTCGGCTAAACATATTTTACCTGCATAAATGTCGTTATGACTTTTATGTCGGTGAGATATGTTCGTCGCGGGAGATTCACTCTGAGAAACGACCGGATACATACCACTAAATGTCTTCTCTTGGGTCTAAAAAACTAAAGTGTTCGACAGCACATAATCAGATAGTATCAAACAGTTTCGAACTGTAATCATCAACATTATCATCATCATCTTAAATATCATTATCATGTTTATACTAGAAATAGAAATAGTAGAAGTACTACCACGACTACAATTAGTAGTAGTGATTGTGGTCGTCATAGGTTTTGCTAACAAACAATTGAAATAATGTTCTGTACAAGCTATTATATTTTTAACTTCTAGATCTAAATAAGCGGTTTCACAGTTGTATGTACTAAGATAACTTTTTATATAATCATACGAACTTCAATTTTATAGATGTACAATATTTATTATCTGCACTCAACAACCGGTGGTATTCCCTGAAATTTGATTAACAACAAGTCTCCCCAGATTTTGAGTATTTTCCACCTCTTTTCGATAACCACCGCAAATAAAATTTCAGTATCGCAACAATCGCTTACGATTGATTTCTCGCTTGTAAGGACCATTGGTTCTCTCTGGGAGTATGGTGGCAATACGGGCTCAACACTCCGCATTCTGTCAGTGGTGGTCTGGTCTGTGCTGTCCCTCCTCGGTCTGCTGATCCTCATTGACCCTCTACAACTATTTTTTATGGTGTCAGCCAACGCCGGCACAATTGTTTTGGAGCGGGTGGAGGGAGAAAGGGCTAAGGGGAAAGGGGAACGAGAGATAATTGCTTATGGTGTTTCTTGCAATTTCTGTTCATTGGTTCATTTTTTGTGTGATGGCAGCTGGTGCCAGTACAATTTATTGTGAGTGAGCTTATGACGTGATGTGTATTGCATTTTCTTTGCCTTGGTGTGTGATGTCGTGTTCTTCATGCGGTGTTTTTTCTTTCTGTTGTAAATTCCATGTGGCTGGTTACTGTTCATAGCTTATGCGAATTAGTGTCCGCATTCAAGGAGTTTCCTTAATATAGTGCAGCTGTTTTATGATTGCCGTCTTTTGTATGCTTTTAATCATCCCTTTGATTCCAATTTCTCCCAGTTTGTTACTAAGTTTTGTGGCGATTGTTCCTAGTCCTCCTACGATTATTGGTATTATACTGCTTTTTCCATGCTCTATATTTCTTTTCAGTTGTCTGGCTAGTTTCGTGTATTATTTTTTGTGTTTCCGTCTCTTTTATCTTGATTAAGTGGTCTGCTGGAACGACGAAGTCTACGATTTTGCAAAATGTTTACTTATTTTCGATTAGTATAACTCTCAGTCTCCTTGCTTGTATGAGTTTGTCTGTTTGTATCTCCATATCCCAGAGGATTTTCTGTTTGTCGTTTTCCAGTACTATTTCAAGTTTATGTTTCTACCATTTGTTTGCGTATTTGAAATTCTATTGTTTGCACAGCCTCCAGTTTACTGCTTTCCCCACCCAGTCATCTATTTACTTGTATTGTTTTTGGCTAGTTTTCGTAACTTCACGTATTATATGATTTACTGGTTCGTCTCTTTGTCCACATTGTCTGAATTTAGCGTTTTCCTGGGGTTTATCTATTTTAGCTTTAATCTAATTATTCTGATATACTTGTTCTGTGCAGCCATCAGTAAAGATTCCGTTTATTTGTCAAGTGGCCTTTTCTTAATCATGCTCGGCCATTTTCGTTGGTTTATTTTCTTGCCAATATGATCAAGCGTCTATGAAGTTTATTGTCGTCCCAATTTTATTTTCTTATTTTTTTATATTAGGTTCCAGTGCTTCCTTACTTGCTCGTTGGAACATGGATATCATTATTATTAATTATTATTATTATTATTATTATTATTATTATTATTATTATTATTATTATTATTAT
>OY744523.1:90231793-90239293 GCA_963556195.1 Sepiola atlantica
GAGACAGCATCGTGAAGATAAGAAACGATGGTAGCCACTCGTCAAAATCTTATTTTTTTAAGATGGTGGCTCAACAAGAATTTGTTTTTATTTGACTTGAAAGCGACTATGTTGTAGTTAGCTGGGAAGCATCCCAGTGTTATAGTATTTTACAGACGTGTAGTTCTAGGAAATAAGAATTGCCCAAAGAAATACCTTTTCGTTTAAAGTACATATACGGAGAAAAGGGAATCATTGACAGTGTGTGTAACTAGACAAGTTCTTGTGAATATCTTACATGTATGGACTATGAATTGGAGCTCAGTTGAGCAGCTACTATGAAAATAATGATGAATTCGAACAAAAAAACACTAGCAACACCTCTTGTGAAAAAGAGTCTGTAGAGAGGATAACCTCGTCCACTAGATTCTGATGTCGGTGTTGTTCTCTGTCAATGCAGAAAATGTTGCTTCGAGTGTCACTCTGAATATGTGGAAACAGTACTTCATCTAAGGACGTTTCTGAACTTGTATTTTTTATATGCGTCGAGAGTGAGATACTTTAGTAGGTGGCATAATGATTAAACCATTTTGCCCACTACCTTAGAAACATTATTGATGTAAGTCTTCAATGTTAAGTCTAAAGTGAAGGTCAGGGCCTTTATTTTATCAAACCACGAGTTTTCATCAAAGAAAAAAACATTCGTTTTAATTAGGGAAAACTGAACGCATGAGCGGTTGCGGTGGTTTTAGACGTATGAGGAAATAGCCACCCTTTCTTCTCATTGCACAACGTGGTCTATGTCGGAAGAGAGAAAAGCAGAAAGATCTTGATCATTAATGCTCTTCGACATGTTGCCATAGATAATCGTGTCAGCTGCGTGAATTTTGACGAATAGTTTTAGAATGTGATTATAGAGATCATCAATTATAAACAAAAACTCAGAATGGATTTTTTAGGCACGCTGGCGTTGATACTATGTACTTCGGACTTAAGTCTATGAACGACTACATTTAAAACGTGTCCGAGAGAAAAGATACGATGGTTGTGAGGCCATTTCTAGATATTCCATAGCTAGCAAGCTTGTGACGTAGTTCTTGATTCAAAACCCTATCAAAGGTAGTTAATATGTCAATAGCTATTGCTTTAGATACGAAACCGCTGTAAATAGATTCACTGATTATGTGTGAGTTACATGCGAATCACAATTACATATTGATTTTACGGATTAATTGCTATGGAAAACAACATCATACATATATATATATATATATATATATATATATATATATATATATATATATATATATATATATATGACATTATATATAAGGGCATTAAGATTTTTCAGTTCACAATTGTATATGTGTTTGCGGAGGCGACAATTGGTGTGGGCTTAATCGAATACACTGTGAGCAATTACGCATGTTTGATTAAAACATTTTTCTCAAGATGAATATTAAATGTGAGCTGATCATTAATTAATAATATGCAGTTAATCCCGTAAGATAATGATAGTGTTTCGACATAAGGCAACATGACTAAGAAAACACGTGTATCTGTATTTCGTTTCTGTTATTGCTGTATTATCCTTCCGCAGTTGAATCTTCCATTGTTTAATCTTCATATGTTCTCAAATATCAATATAACGTAATTCAAGCTGTTCATTTCAGGAACGTTTACTGTTTGTGTCGTTAATGATTTTGAATCCGTTATCAATACCATCGATACTCTCCTGTTTGCCCATTTTTGTTATTCTCTGATCTCTATTTACTTGCTTCATCACGATCTTTTTACTTTCTTATGCAATTATATTATTTCTTCCTGCCCGTAGTTTTACTTTTCGTTATATTTCAGATGTCATAACGATGTACCTTTTAGTTCATTGCATTTAACTTCTTTACGTTCCTAGCTTCCATTTAACATCTTTGTAATTCCTTTGTTACTAATTAAACCCTTCCACGTTTCTCGTATACTTATTTGTAGTCGTTTTCATTTGATACAACGTAGTCGAACATAACAAGAATGCTCACTTTTCATTGTTTACGACATCCTACGTACAAAAGGGGGCAATTCACTTCTATGGAGTGACCTATTTACTCTTTATACGTTATACATTTTAGTGTTTGCAAGGAGACATGAAGCACCAATTTAAAGTCTGTAGTATGACTTCCGTGACGATGAAATCTAGTTCAGTCATACTATTATTCCACATGTACCCTTAAGCTTGTATTTATAATACATTTCATTTCCTTTCTGTTGAGGCGTCGTTCATCATATTTTCTTTCCGTAATTGTTCATCGTATTTTTACATTTTTTAAATTGTATTACCATAGTTGTTACTTATTAGTTTACTTACCCTTGTTTTCAATGTTTAATTAGTTTGTTCTACCTTTGCCGTCACGCCATCCTTAATTCATGTATTTCTTCTACGTTGGTCTTCAGCCTTTCTTGCGTTTTTTTCTGTATTTATTTATCATCAACTTATTATTTTTTAGTATTTATTCTGCTTGTCTTCAATCAATAACAGTACAGTTTAAATTTCTACGTCCTTCCGGTCAGTATCAGACCATTATTATGAGATTCATTCAGGCATTAACATATATTTAATATTTTATTGCATACTTTATTAAACAAACAAGTACTGAATTGTGAATCTATATTTCTATATCAAATGATATAATTCGAAATCATTTGTTCTCGTCACACAAAACTGTGGCGTGATTCAATCTACAAATAAGCTGAAAGACGTTGAACATTTCATTCTTTGATATATGACTCGCTATATATATATATATATTATAAAAATATTATCATCTCCTTCAACATTTGTTTTACTTACTCCAACATGACTTTAATAGGTTTAATGATATAGTTTGCGAGATAAACTAATTTTCGTAATTAAATAAATGAATATGCAGCGTACTTCCATGAGTATATTTTGTTAATATTACTAAACTCTACACGTATATAGAACACTGTGTTCGTTAAAACTAAAAACCCACTGACATGCACGCGTATATATATATATATATATATATATATATATATATATATATATATATATATATATATAATAAATTATAACTTCAAGAGATCACCGATAATCGTAGTGCTTGTTTGAATCAACCGTACACACATCTCTTGAAAATTAATGCCGTCAACCTGCACTGTATTGTCAGCTAAGTATTTTTATTATCAGTTAAATTTGATCCATATATATATGTATTGAGCGCTGAAGTCGTTCACAATCTGAGACGTTTTTCGATTCTGTTCACAATTCGAGAGGTGTCTCGTTAATGTCAATCTAAATATTTATAAAATACAGGTAATTTGACGTCGTCATGATAAAACACAGAGCATCTTTAATGCATTTTCATAACACTTTCTACGTTATACCATTTGTATGTATACAACCATTCTCTTGCTACATATTTGTAGGCATGTTTCAGTCAAAGCTGTGACACAGTAAGACCAATTAACTCTTTTCATCTAAGTGTTAGAATTGTAGTGTTATCTTAATTAATTTTAATCGTCGATGATTTTGCTCATCTACATTTTCGAATTGAACACTGTGGTCTGGACATCTCTTGCAGTGTTAAAGCTTTGGCCAAAATATGTCTACAAATGTTTAAAAGAAATGTTCATATATATAAGTGGAAAACCTAATATATATATATATATATATATATATATATATATATATATATATATATATAAGCTTTACCACTTATATTTATGCCCATATTGTTGTGATATTGCAACCCTTTGTTCTTGTTTAAGTATGCTCACTGTATCGACCGCTTGTTTGGCGTTAATAGAATTTAGTTCTCCTAATTGGCATGCTAATTGATGGTGGCCGATAGGAGAGAAACCAGACTACAAGTCCGTGGCGAGTTGAAAATCGGTTTCGATCCCTCATGCCGACATGAATTAATACCCCTACACGTAAGCATGACACATCGATATCTGAAGGCAATAATCATTTTTATTTACTTAACAAATATTATATATATATATATATATATATATATATATATACATTATATAAGTAAGCAATGAGAATATATATGTCATATACATTTTCATTGCTTACTACCTAGCACTACTTACGTATCGAGCCCTGTTGAAGTAAATACTGAAAACTAATACATAAAACATTATATCTCCTTATAATATTTTATGTGGATACATTAAGTACTAATATATACATTATATATATGTATATATGTATATATATATATATATATAGTCATATATATATGTATACACACACACATATATATATATTCATATATATATATATATATATATATATATATATATATATATATATATACTATAACTAATTAGTCCGTTTCCTCACATATAGATATAAAATTATTAAGTTTGAATCAGGTAAAATGAGTTTTCAGAACTAGTTAAATACAAGAACACGCCAAATCAAATAGTTTATTTTTTGTAACTACGGGTTCAAACATTTTTATATACCTCTAGCTAATATTCCACTTTTTTACCATGTCCTATATATATTGATTTCGATTGATTGAAATAATTGATGATTATAATGAGTATATCAGGTCAAACAGGAGGTCAAACGATATGCAGTGTTAAATGATAAGAATAATAAAGAGTATCATTATAAAAGATAGCTGATTCGGTTTGTAAATTGCGAAGTACTGTTAATAAGAACAATTAAATACATATTTTCAAACATAATTTCATTATAAAATGAAATTCAATTTAAACGTGCCTTTTTTGTCGATAAAGATTATAAGATGAACAAATTCGTATTGGAGAAAGGTTGAGTAACACAGGTCTAATAACTTAGTAGATGTATAACAGGTATACTGTATTTTGCATGAATCAATCCTGTATATGAATTATTAGTTAGATAATATGTGTGATTTTGGATACTAGTGGGAGATAACTCGTTCCAGAGAAGAAACATTTGATGTGTTTTTTTCTTCAAGATGCCGAAAAATATTATGCTTTATTTGTCATCATATGCACGACTCACATGGCGTTAAAGATTTTCACAGTTACACGGGAGTAAGACCAATCGTTAATCTTGCAATTATTATCCTCGACATATAAGTTTTAATTAGTGGGACTTATTTCGAAACAGGACACTTACTTCTGTAACTTCTAATGTTTTTAAGCAATCATAGTTTATGTATAAAACGTTATCTGGATCCCATGTGCGACATTTTCTATGATAATTAGAAATAAAAGCAAGAAAACAAGAAAGCCTTATTAGATTCTATTACCGACATATCAGCTTTCGATATTAAAGCCCAACCTAATGAAGCTTAGTGACGATTTGTTTTAATCATAAACGGACGATCATTATTTCTGATGACTTCTAAGAAAAAATAATAAATACATCATAGGTAATAGTAAGAGTATTATGGATAATGCAATACAAACATTAGCAGTAGTAGTTTAGTAGTAGTACTTTTAATCATGTGTTCAGTCTTAGTTCCATCTATGTATAGAAGCTGGGATACATCCAGACGGTGTTGTATCCAGTCTTTTGCTAAGAATGTACATCCTGGTAAACTAATCCGGTAAGAGCTATTACTTATCTTCGAGCTCAGTTGCAAAGATTGTCTCTGTAGTTTCATGATTCCGATTAAAGAGATATTTAAAGTCTCTAATGTTGAAGTCCCCCAGAAGGATATAGATGTGTTGGTGGTTACGTACAAAAGTAGGTGCAACGCTAGCTTCGTTGCTTTATGAATACGACTCATTTCGTCCCGGATTATTTTCACTACACAACCGTGTTCCATCTATTTCTGTTTGTCACAGGCCGAGAAAAACGTTCGGCTTCATTGAAAAACTATTAAATATCATTGACCAAATAGTACGTAATAATTATATAGGGCCCAAACTGCACGGTGTCCGATAAATAAGTTGTATTTAGAATCAACCATGTCCCGTCCTGACTTGCTATGTATAATTCTGAGCCATTGAGCTATTGTAATCCTTTTGACATATCGTTATTGTGGTGTCTTTTTTCAAATGTACGATCAGTGTTGACAATAATGTTGAATATCTGGTGTCTGGAATGATCCAATGTTTGGGTAGATACGTCACTTTGTTTGATCTATCAAAGTGACGTGCGACACTAATTTGTATTTACGCGTACTGTCTTAAAGGTTAAATCAGTATAGTTTCATCGTCATGGTAAATTACTATTAGTCCACCAAAAGAACTTCATTTTAACATAATTGGTACGGAGATACTGCCATTTATTCTTGTCTATAAACAATAAATAAATAACGTTACAGATAATTTCATGATTGGCACAAAACTCCGATAACATTTTATTCAATTTGGAAATGTTATTAACTAATTTATTTTTATCGTTTTCGGTGTTCGTTTTCATTCCAGTATTTCGTAGTGGACATTATTGATTGTTTTTTGTCAGTTTTTCTTCTTTAAGGAAATATCGAATTGTCTTATCTACATTTCAATGAAAGTGTTGCTTAATAATTGTTGTTATTCTCATAGAGGTGCCAATATAGTAGCACTGATAAAAAAACACTTCGTCACAAATAACTGATATACATTTTTTCATGACATTACAAAAGTAGGTGATATCAGATATATATATCAATACATATATATATATATATATATATATATATATATATATATATATATATATATATATATATTTAAGGCAAACATTATTAAATAACACGTAGTGGTTTTGTGTGATGCGATTTTTTTTTATTTGTCCAATTTTCCGAATTGTCCATCTAATGTTTCGGTCAAATTGATGTAACTATGATCCATTGGTTTCTTGTTCCATTTTTTTTCTTTTTTTGCAAGTACTTTCGATTTGAATCGTCAACTCATCTTCAGGCGGCAGTAGTTTAAAAAAAGTCGCATCAAACAAAACCACTCCGTGTTATTTAATAATGTTTGCCTAAATGAAAGCATGCTGCCTAAATACACACACAATATATATATATATATATATATATATATATATATATATATATATTAGAGAGAGAGATAGAGAGAGAGAGATAGATATAGATATATAATTCTGTAAATCACAAATATATTTCTCAGACACAGACGGACACTACCGGTAAAAAAGACATTTTTTAATAATAAAATAAGTTAGCAGAAATATATCTCAAACAAAAAATTAGAGTTAATATCCGGAACCTTTTTGTTCTTGTTTTATTAAGGAAAGTTACGTCTGACCAATCTTACTCGAAAGCCATGCGATACAATACTGTTAGGATTTTAAATTCCCGAAACAGAGGTCCATTGTTAACAACTGATGAGTTCTAAAATTATAAGACTACCGTAAATTCTTGGAAGCAAACTAATATATTGCCTGTAAAAAGTTAATAGACTTACACGCAAAGCAGTTTTCCAACGATGGACTTGCGACAAAAAATAGGTTTGTTCATATAGTTTTAATCGATGAAGAACAACCCAGACACACACATATATATATATATATATATATATATATATATATATATATATATATAT
>OY744523.1:90244293-90309293 GCA_963556195.1 Sepiola atlantica
TTTCATGTTAAATATGTGTAAAGTGTTATCTCATATATATTATTATATATTATAAAACTCTTTGCCGGGAGCTTAGACACAGTACCATGTATGCAGTAATACCCATTACTATTATCATGTATATGTACTGATATGTCGAAGAACATATACAGATTCATATATATATATATATATATATATATATATATATATATATATATATATATGTATGAATGTATGTAGATGTGCGTGTGTTTGTATATATGTATGTGTATGTTTCTATGATGTATATATATATACATATATGTATGTATGTATAAATATATGTATGTATACGTGTATATGTATGTATATATGTACGCATACATATATGTGTGTATATATGTGTGTATACATATATATATATATGTATATATGTATGTATACATATATATATATATATATATATATATATATATATATATATATATATATATATATATATGTATATGTATGTATACATATATATGTGTATATAGTCCTAATATTCCTTAAGCGGTGTTTCTGATAAAAGAGGAATAGTTTCTATTTTCTTGGTCGGAATCGATCCATCTAACACTTATCGTTGGCTAGTTTCTTACCTTCAAGTGATATTTTGTAGCTTATTACATCTAGTTACATAATGCCTTGTCCAGATATTCCAGGTTTAGTTGCTGTATTTCCGTGAAAGAAACGCCATTAATTTAGGTATACACATGTAGTTATGCTCATATAATGAATGTTCAGTTGTGTTGGTTAATGCTAACTAATGAAGTATTTAACGATTAATTTAAAGTTGTTGTATATGTTATCAATAATGACAGCAATTGTATAGTATACTGGGCCATTTTAAATAAGCTTTTCGCGTAAAGGAAAGCGATGATTATATTGATGTCTGGGCATTTTATAGTATCTGCATCAGTTTATGGGAGGATTTGCACTTTTTTTACTTTGTAAATAAGGAAGTATTAGTTCATTGAGTGTATTGGCTAATTGGTATATAAGAGATTAGTAACTTCTATGAAAAAAATCTAGAACAACTTAGCAATACTCGGAAATCCAAGAAAGCCCTTCTGATATAAATAATAACTTCGAATGTTCTCATACAACGACTATTCCCAAAATAGTCAACTCTAAATACAAAGGACACACTTGAACTTCATAAGAAAACACAGAACTACGGTAACTCATCCGATCGAGAAATAACTCTAAAAGGCATCCCGTTAACCTTGGACCCAAGTGATATTTGTTTGGTCGATACAATTATCAAAACAGAAAAGCCGCAATTAAACTACTATTTGCATTTATCGTACAACTAGTAGAAACAATGACCACAACTCCTAGAATGTACTATCTACTCAAAACTTAATCATTTGCTCATAACATGTATGATAAAAAAGTGTCACTACAACCATAACTCCCAATTAAAGAAGGACAATAAACTTAAAACCACGACACTTTCATCATTAAACAAACTTATTGTACCTGATTTTCAGAAACAATCTCCCTGATGGCATTGTGTCTGAGATGGGTATAGTTGCTGACGAAACCACGTTTAACTCTCGTCATGTTACTAAAACTGAGGCACACATATCCGAAGCAATGGCTAAATACTTACAATTTTTTGAAAAACATATTTAACCCTAAACAAGGCAAACCGCCATTGTAGACGTACGGGGTTACTGAGAATAAAGGTGCAGGTTTTGAGTGTCACCCCAAGTTTGAGGCAGTGTAGCGAGATGTCCGTTTACATTAGTTTTAAACGTCAGCATGGCTGTACTGTCAGGGAAACACTGAACAGGGAGGGAGTTCCAGAGACCGGCAGTACTAGAAATAAGCTATTGGAGTAGAAGGCGCTCCGGAATTTGGGAGCCTCCAGGGTGAATCGATGGGATTTTACTGATTGTCGAGTTGGTCTAGTGTATTTACGTCTAGGGGCACCAGAGAAGCCAACAAGTAATTGAATGAGGTAATACATGGATGGTAAACTTTTATACTGCTAAGACAAAGCCTCTTGTCGTTCAAGAACTACAAAAAACCTTTGGAACCACCGATTGATATGGCAAATAAACACCCTACATGAGAGTCCCACGTCCACACTCTTCAGCCTTACATGCACAGGTAACATGCATTAAAACAATACATAGAATACATTGTCAATACTGCCGCAAAGATAGTGGGCTCCATTTTCCGTGTTAGAAAAATTCTCACACAGTACAATATTTTATATGTCTACCAAGTCACCATCTGCTCATTTATGGTGTATTGTTGCCATATCTGGACTGGTGCAGCATTCACTAACATCTCTGTCTTAGAAAAACTCCCACACAGAATCGCTAATCTAATAGTTCCCTCACTATTAACCAAGCTCCAGCTCATTTCCCATCGCCTCAATGTTACATCCTTGTGCTTGTTTTACAAGTACTTCAATAGAATATGATCCGATGACTTTATTTCTCTAGTGTCCCATCGACATAAATACACTCGACCAACCCAGGAATCAGCTAAATTCCATCAATTGACTGTGGAGGTATCCAGATACCGAAGCGCCTTCTACTGCGATAGGTTTTTCCTTGTACTGACTTTTTTGGAAATCCATCCCTGCTTCCTTTTACTCCAACTGTACCGACATTTATGAATGTAAAACTAATGTTAACAAGCATCTCGCTGCACAACTCCCAATTTAGGATGCCGTTCACCCTTTTTCTCCCGTCTGCAAGTGCAACTTGCCTTGTTTAGGTTGAACTCAGTTAAATAAACAAACATCAGTCCTAACACTATCAGTTTTAGTACCAGAAAATATCCCTATAACAACGCTATACATCTATCGATGCTAACTAAATTTGATTATCCTAAAAAAGTGACCGCTTCCCTTCTGAATATAGACACATTATTGTTAATAATACAAAAATAACACAGAACGGTACATAAATAAAAATAGGATATTTGCAACTATTTAATTTAAAACTAGACATGCTACAATTAATAATATTAATAATGAAATTAGTCACAACATCGTTAAGCGTAAACCATTGTAATTAACATTTCCAAATTGTCACCCGTTTACTAACATCCTTTTACATTTGCCACGAGGATTTCAAGTAATCACGTTCACATACACCATCTTATAACTACATAATAATGTTGTAAATTACTAGCCGTTAACCAAGTCAACATCAACATACATAGTTGTTAATAAATTACGACTAAAACACCCCGATCTAATTTGATGAATTAAATCGAATGCACTCGAGAATAAAGGTGAAAAAAAGAAACCCACGAAACTTATATTAACTTATGTGCCCACATTTTAAATTGCACTATCAGAAAAACTAAAATAAATAAAGAGAACCTTATGAAACAAATCATTCCGTGTTGCTCAAAAAAAAATGTCTTAAAGGAAGTATTAGAAAAATGTCGGTTATTGGACAGCTTCAAGTATTTCTCATAACATAACATGTTTGCACTTATTTAATGTCTATTTAAGACAAATCAAAACATAATGCTAGTGAACCTTATTTATAGTATACTTGTTACAGTTTTTATAAACATTCATTACATGATTTTGATTCAAGAAAATGGGTAAGAGTAACCCCCGAAGTAAAAAATGTTCATAATTAATTAGACATCAATACTATTTTTCAATTTGTATTCTTATATACCAATTGAAAAAACACATATATTCTTGAAATGTCAACCCCATAAAGCTTAAACCTAATTAATTCATATTAAGAGAACCCTTCATAATAGTTTCATGATTACTATGTATCATATAAAATGTTATCTTAATTTAAAAAATATTTTAAATAAAAGGTTTTACCTATATTATGCCACATGCACCGTTTTCAAGTGGCTCCAAAAAAACTTATATTAGAATATATTAATTAATTTATGTGTAATGCCTATTTATACAATTTTACAAACATCGGTGGTATTTAAATGTTCACCAATTTATCCAACTCCTCATGCTTTATTTTCCTGAAAGGAAATTAAACAAAATATAGTCCGCAAGACGCATATTTACACCTCGAAGCCTTCTTCCAAAATTCATTATGAGCGAGTATTTATTTTATGAGTGAATTTTGTTACATAAAATATAAACTGATATACACATAATTCATCATATATATATATATATATATATATATATATATATATATATATATATATATATATATATATATATATATATATATATATATATATATATATATATATGTGTGTATATATATAAATATAATTATATATATATATTTATGTATGTGTATATTTATATATATATATATATATACACTTATATATATATTTATATATGTGTATATTTATATATATATATATGTATGTATGTGTATATTTATATATATATATATGTATATATGTATATATTTATATATATATATTTATATATATATATTTATATATATATATTTATATATATATTTATATATATATATTTATATATATGTATTTATATATATATATGTATTTATATATATATATTTATATATATATATATTTATATATATATATATATATTTATATATATGTATTTGTATATATATATGTATTTATATATATATATATATTTATATATATATATTTATATATATATATTTATATATATATATATATATATATATATATATATATATATATATATATATATATATATATATAGTATAACATAAGTACTATGTAAACAACTCTAACTTTGCATCCTCATAAGTCTTGATTATTGCACCGTTTTCCCCGGCAAACTATTACAACAACCTCAAAACAGTAAATATGTGTTATTACATAATTAATTTAAAAAATTTTTTACTTTGAAAAGTCTTTTCAGTGTGATATTTTACTATCTTTTTATGTACTTATTAATTTCACGCATATTCTTATTTGGGTTCATATGTGCATATATTCAGTCGTTATGATACTGTTATAGTTAAACATCAAATGTTTCATAGATTAATACGTTTAAATATGAAAAAAATCAATACTTTGTATATATTACTAGTTAGGAAATACACAACAATGTGTAACTTTGGGAATTAGTATAAGTATATTTCGCCGTGGAAATGTTATCATCATACATACACTGGATACACACATGAATGCTGCGTGGTCCAAGCTTTAGAACAAACATATTTCGAATATATTGCATGATTATTTTTTCCTAGCCAATTGTTTCTCTCCTACATAATTTCTGTTATTAGAATGCATTTTTTACCATGGGGACAACGAAACATGCCCCCAGTGCATGTTTACAAAGAGATAAACACAAACAAATAAATGGATACAAAATGATATGTATGTGTACGGAAACAAATTATGTATTTATTAGTCAGTCCATCCTCCACTTATATACAATCAATTACAGGATAATGATTTATTTTTTATAATTTGTTATTTCAGGATAAAACACTGACCTGTTCAAACACGCATTTTTTTTCGTTTTCTGAAAAGAAACCTCCAAATATTTTAGTTTTACTAAGATGATGATGTCACAACAGAGATGTCGTTCTGCAGAAAACAGGAGTACGTAAATAGTTCACTCATTTATGAATATGTTTTATGTTTTATTTATTTGTGTAGCCTTCTAGGTCCATATGTATTATTACTATATATAATATATTGTAATTATTTTTTCATTTAATTTATTTTTGATGTGTTTTACACTAACCCTGAGTCCGAGTGGTACACTACCGTTGAAAACACAAAAGTTCATTGTAACTTTCTCTAACCCTATGCCCAAATGACACGTACCCTTTAAAATCAGCTTTGCTATGTGATATAAATTCTGTGTAAGACCTTTTCATAATAAATATAAACAAAGTCGCCAGACACCCCCACACGCTCACTTAATTTTACTGCTAAACATAAATCAAAGTGGTAAGCGCATCCAAACCCCGTAACACGTAGCTACGAGTACGAGGCATGAGTCCTAATAAAACTCCATCAAATCTACCGCTAACAATTAATCTGAGTGTCACCCTCAAAAAACTTCCTTTAACATTAACACCAAGCCTTGCATATTGCAAGCCTTTCTTAAAAAACATTACTAACACTACCACTTACAATTTATCCGAGTGCCCCTCTCGTACTAAACACATTCTAAGAAGCGATGTAATGGCCTAAGTAAGCAATGCCCCAGTAATGTAAACTCATTTTACGTAAAAGTTAGACTCTAAAATTACGCACTATTAAATTTCTTAAATAATAGTTGTTGGTGTTTTTTTCCGGGTGTTTACACGTAAGCTTCTCAAAGACATATGCTATATATTTGGAGAGGAGCGCTAACATCGTAGAGTGCGTTAATCTACAAAATCACCTAATTTTTATCCATCTATTTAGAAAAAATGAGGTTCATGATGATTTTCGATATCCCCAGAAAATATGTGGAACAGAATTAAAAGAAATTTGTCTAGTCAAAAGTTCGAATGTGGAAGTAGTTTTTTGTTCGGCTTCGAAAGAAAACGCAATGTAGATATTTTCCGAATGTTATTTTTACATAGTTACACGTTGAATAATGATATTTAACTGCGGTTCAAGAACTTCCGACATCGACAAGAAATTCAGTCCGAAATTGCTTATTCTAAATCTGCAGTTTGTTTTTTCTCTCAGAGTAACAATAAAACAATGATTCCTGGACAAAGACACATACAATATGTGACATAATATTGAAGTGTGAGCGACATATTTGAAAATAAAACAAATAATATACTTTAGTCATTTCTTTTAATTCAAATGTTTGTACTTTTATTTTTTTATTTTAGTGTGCATCTGGGGGAGTAGAGTTGCTTATTACACTTGCTTCTTATTCCATGTGTATGCAACACTCATTTGTTTGTATACTAAATGAAGTGTATACTATGCTACGGGTTCCCCTTTTCATCAGTGAATACCTACTGTTGCAGGACACAGTGTACGTAATATGAAACTGTTGTCTATTTCTTCGTATCATGCGGATTAACGATGATATCGTTAACATGTGAAGCTATATACATTTTATTATAAAAAAAACAAAGCCCCTTAAAATCGGAACAGAATCGAATCAAAATAGCAGATCCTGGGAAACAGAGTGGTTCATGGTGTATAGAATATACATATATCAATAATACACCATACACACATGTCATTTAAGTATGGCACGACAACTACTGTTCTACACGGAAATGGTTCAGTATCTTTTCATGTGCAATTTGAGAAGTGACGGTTGTTTACTGTTAACGACACGGACTAACAACGTGTGTGCATCAAGTTCGAATCCAGTTCGTTCCACAGAAACACATTCACTTAGGATATTGGGAACCTTCATGTGCCCCTTCCTGTCATTAAGCAATGGCTTTCTAGAAAGAATTCTAACTAGAAATATATCGAAGAAACCAATGCCAACAGTAGAATCATCTGATTGATACGAAATTAATGAATGAATGCAGAATTACATTAGAAAACAAATAATTAAAGGAGTGTCCTTAAGAGTGGACTGCTAAATTTTATTTGACATTCAGACTTGTTGGATAATAAAATGTGACTAATGATTGTCTACTGTAAAACTCCACTGAATTGTTGCCTCTTTTATTTATAAATATTAAGTATATCATGCGCCTATGAGTATTTGAACGATAATAGTGTGTGGGTGTAGACGCGTGCTTGTGTACGCCAAATTTTGGGTCGCTCAGTATGATTGTTTATAAATATGTGTATACAGTTTCAAACGCAGCTGGGTGTGTATAAGTGTGCTACACATCACAGCTGGGTGTGTCGGTGCGCGCAATTCCGAACGTGTGTCTGTTCTGTATACTCACTTCTCAATCAATTAGACCTGGGTGAGAAAGCGCAGAGTTAATTATAGAAAATCATTATGAAACTATAATTCTTTTTTTGCATTATTTGTTCATTCATATTCTCTTCTTTTGATTATTTTTTCCAATACCTTAGACGAGAGAAATAATCAATCATACTGCAAATTTAGTGCCTACTTAATTAGACAATAATTGCTTTCTGGGGGAAAAACAAAAGAGAAAAAAAGCTAAAAGAACAATGCAATACGAAAATAAATTAAAATAGCGAACAGACAAATGGTAGACACGAGACGGGCGTTCGCTATCGATATCAGGTTTTTCTACTCGATAGAATATAGGTTCGAAGTTGAAGCAATGAAAGCAACAATCTTACTATGAAATATAATAAAAGATCAAATACCAAGCTTGAATAATTTTTTTAGTTTTTATTATTAAAATAATTTCATACGTTTCATCCTCTTTCGTTGTATCGTATTTTAATTCTTTTATTTCAATAATCCTGTTCATAAAATATGTGTATGGATGTTTTTTTCATTATTATGCATTGATATTTTAATAAAATATATTAATTGTTTGGTTTATTTACTGTTTTGATATTCTGTTTATTCGTTTATACTCTTTTATCTTTAATTCTGTGATTTTCTTAATTCAGCTACTCATAGAATTTATTGTACAGGATGTCAAAAATTACTGGATAGTCACAACTTGTTAATTCAACTATTTTTGTTATTATTATTATTATTATTATTATTATTATTATTATTAGTATTATTATTATTATTATTATTATTATTATTATTATTATTATTATTATTATTATTGTGTTTCTGTATGTAAGTCGGTTGCATTATCCGTTTTTTCGGAGTACCCGGTAAGATCCAACAAGAATAACAAAGAACAGAACATATATGGAAAAACTTTGGTTTTCTTTATTTCCCATCACCGGATGGTTTACGCCGGCTACGCACACACATATATAAAACAAGTTTTTTGACATACCTTTGTCTCATGAAAGTAGTTTTCTTACTGAGGTCACAGATTGGTTTCCGCAAGAAACTCGTTCATATATACATCCAATTAGAAAGCAAATTGCTCTGCATTGTGTATCCGAGTGTGGACTGAAGTAATTGTTCCACAAGAACTTCTAATTGTCTGTTTGTTAAAATACAAGTCAGCGGATTCCTTCACTGTACCAACTTGCTTATCAGTCACATTTTTAGTCAGCGGACACGAAAGCCTAACAGCAAGACGGGCTTGGGTACCATAGCCAATACAGCTCCATTGGTGCCATTACCATCGGAAAACTCTCATTCTTCGATACTTCGACACTCCGATTGTTGCATAACCCCTTAAAAAGGGGGGATCATGCAAAAGGGGGAATTGTTGTATAATTACTTGAAAGGCGGGAGGCACAAAGGGAGGGACTCGTTGCTTCATCACTTGAAAATTACAAACGTTCTATAGAACTACAGACGGGAGCTTTACTATAATTATTAAAGGTCATTTCTCATTCCGACTGAGGCCATTCTCTGAAAACACTTCAACTGTTAGGATCTCATCCTCTCCTAGTCGAAAATAATACGAAATGTTCATGAGAGAATTAAGAGTGGTTCGATCTATTTTTTAAATACTTTTGTACAACATTTTAACACATATTTCAAACACATTTCTAAGAGTCATTTTTAAACACAGTTTCTGAGAGTCACTTTTAAACACACTTCTAAGAGTAATTTTAAACACATTTTTTAAGAGTCATTTTAAACACTGATTCTAAACACACCTTGAAGAGTCATTTTTAACACAGTTTCCTTAAACAATGTTCCTTTAAACAATTACTAATCAAATACCGTTCGTTTTTCTTTAGTTTTTCTTGTTAAAATATCGGTTCTTTTAAGTTCGTTAGCACACAAAACAAAACTGCACTGAGAAAAGATTACCTTACATTTTCGTTCATTGTTTCCGCCGTGATCGTACATTGACATCGTCAGCTCCGTGAATTCTGTCGCCGGCCTACTCGCTTTGTCATTGGCCGAGATCGCAGTGGTTTACCTGTTTTAGGGAGCAGATTCTATTTTCCAAGCAGAAGACAAAACGCTCAGAGACCGGATTTGAGAGAGATTGTTCACTTGGTTTATTTCACGTTTCGTTGTCGGGGTTTCTTTTCCATTCGTTTCGCGAATCATTCATCCTTCTTCCTCACTGGAGAATGCCACGTTAATTGTACTGAATCTCCTGAGGGATACAGCCCTCACGGTAAGCGCTTACATTCTCAATTGGTCCGGGTCGCTTCCAACCCCAAGTAACTCATAACTAACTTGTTTACACGAAGGTACATGGCTGTGTTTCTCCGATGCTGCCGCTTCGAAGATCGGGAACTGAATTTATCGCGATCCTTTCACTTCGATCAAAAATCGGGAACTCAATCTATCGCGATCCTTTCACTTCGATGATCAGGAACTGAATCTCTCACTAACTAAATCTTCACACAAAGGATCTGTCACGACTCTCATAACTGCACTAGATTACCCCTGTATTCCACCTTTTGAACTTCAGGTTTTCGTCATTGTCACCCAAACTGTGACAATGACCTGCACCGAGCTTGTACGAAGATGACACTATCACAATTGCGTAAGTCAAGTGGGTTTCTCTTACGTCCACACATACGTCCTAATTTACCACTGCCCTCAAGTTTTGTACTTAGTATTCCTAAATTCTATTTCTCTCACAATTCCTACTAGTGGATCCATACACTTTAACATACAGGGCCTGTCATAATATAACACGATCAGCAAGCGCTCAGGTTCTTCGCGTGTCTGAAACCGCCGTCTTTCAAGTCTCGCTTGCACTGCAGAACCTTTCTTTTTTAAAGTTATCAAGCCGACTTCTTTGTTTCTCGACGTCCCACTAACAATCTACTCGTCCGCGATTCATTTGTTACCACTCTTCATTATCTTACAAGTGTTCGAATTGCTAGCACCATCCATCCCTTAAATGTCCGGTTAATTCTTACTCAGATTATATTTTATTTTTATTGTTTCTATCATCATATCCTTTTCATTAAATCGTGAATGTTTTTAACATTCTTAATTAATTCAAGCTTTTCTTTTAATTAATATGTGTACAATTCCTTTTGTTCGTGTATGCATTATATAATTTCTCGTTCTATTCATATTTTATCATCCCCTCGTTATTTTATATTTTAATTGTACGTTTCGAATATGGGGATTAAGTCGTAGCTGCACTTAAAGAACTTTTTAATTCCCTCACTTTAAAATGGCTTTGATAAATATCATACCTCTATTCATTTATATTGTCTTAACCGTTAATATTTTCCCAATTTATTGGGCCATTGACATTGTCAGTGGAAACTTATAAACTTAAAAATGGCTTTTAACACAGGTACTAACCTATTTAAAAGATTCCATGATTAAATACACATAAAGAAATAAAATATATTTTTAGAAATAATGGTAATAATTGGAATAATAGGAATAAATTATAATAATTCAATAATAGTAGAAATAAGAATAAATAAAATAAGTCGATAAACAATAAAACACAATACACAACCGATATAATAAAATGAACTCAACCACAAACCCTCTATTTTCTTTCATTCGCCCTTAACAATCCCTATAAAACATTAACTCAAGTCTTCTTATTTAAAAAAAAACTAATCCTGAAGATGAATAAACGGTCGAAAGCCCTCGAAAAAAAATGCTAAATCAAGAACAATCGGGGAAATATTTTACGGACTGCCGGCTAAAATCAGAATGATAGCTCGACGGTAAGAAAACATCACGAAGAAGATTTACAAACGAGAAAGTTCCGTGACGTTCAACAACGCTTGCTTGAATAATAGGTTGCTGCCTAAGTATATATATATATATATATATATATATATATATATATATATATATATATATATATATATGTATATATGGAAATTGAAAAAAAAGGAAACCAAATAATATTATTTATTTATTCATCAACGTTTCGTCTTCATTACAATACTTCCTCGCGATAATTTTTTGAAGAAAACGTCATACAGACATAACATATTTTGGAAGCCGGTTCAGACCTACGCCCGTATTTGAGCAACAAAACAAAATATTCACAAAATATTATAATTGTTTATAAAAGTTGAGCTTCCATAATATACCAACGTTATTAATTCGTGTACTTATTAAACACGATAATATAGAAGGTGCTCATATATCTGCTGCAAAAAAGGGTGGGCTATATCTACTGGGGTAGATTACTTAACATGCTTGCTAGTATCCTATATCTTTTAATTTAAAAGTTGCGGCCCAACCCCCAATTCAGTTGTCATCTCTATAAATGTAGCCCTTATGTATTGGTGGTAATACTTCTTGTTTATGGTGATAAGAAGTTAATCAACAATAATTAAAAAAACAGAAAAACACATAAATCTGTACGTAACTTTAAATAGGAAACCTGACTTAATGTTTAATAGTGTTTGACATGAATTAGTAGGTAGTGAATATCTTGCCCGTGTTGAATGTTAAATGCAGGCGATAATAAATGATGATTATAAAATCTGGCAATTTGTAAAGGTCATGGCTGACGTAATAATAAATATCTACTTACGTGCATGACATAAATACATAGTTCGACATAACATACAGCTTCATAAGTTAAAACCTGAACATTGTTGGAGATTACATAGGCCAAATCGTTTTGACTATGACAATGAATACTCAAAAGAAAAATAGTATATATAAAATGTGCTTTATGTCAAAAGTGTAACAAGTGTTGATAACATTTCGGTTAACGAATGCTGAATCGACAAAGACACGCACTTCGTTGTGCTTAAAAAGATATTTAATAGTACTGATCGATATTCTAAGTTAGTTTGAAAGGAGAACTCCTCAACCTTATCTCTCACTGCTGATAGTGGTTCATTTCTTTTAATGTATGTATGTGTTACATCTTTTTTCATATATTTGAGCGGGAAATCGAAGAAGTGAGAGGAAATAAAAGTTTGTAGCATAATTTGGTTATATGATAAAATTAGGAGGCTCTTACTCCGGGTTATGATAAACGATTGCTTATCTTAAGAACATTTCTAAAAGAGATAATTATTTGCTAAAGGCGTTAAAGCCGACTGATAATCTAATCTTGAACACACATACAAACACACACACGTATATATATATATATATATATACATATATATATATGTGTGTGTGTGTGTATGGGGGTTGTGTATTATTGATATACAAATGATAACGCACGCTTATATATATAACAACATTATATACTAAAATGTTCTTGTGTATACATACATACATATACACACAAACACATATGTAAATATAAACATATGTATGCTGTGTAATATATAAAAGATAGATAATCAGACACGCTTATATACATACAAAACAATTACACTATATACTAAATTTCCCTTATGTGCATACGATGCCAATTAAGTAACTTATAATTTGTCAGATGTGTCGTATTTAATACGTAATATCTCTACAACGATCTAACTGAAAATATACAGTCGAAGCGACATTCCTCATTGGCGGATTCAACCAGATGCATCTAAATGAAGAAGTTTCTTGGGAATTTAAAAGTCGGCAGACGCATTTATATCCCGGCCATGAGAGATAACGTGTTGAGCTTTTGCAGTTCTTGCAGCGAGAGGTCGAACTTCTACTGTTACATTTACAAGTTCTTAATACGTTGTGTCGGAATCTCTTGTCGTCATAGAACTCTTCGTCTGTTGATTCAAGACGAACGGCATCGCTACTTATGGGGACGATATTCCGTTTCTCTCCGCGTTTCCCAAATCGCATGAATACTATTCGTACTAACCTTGTCTCTCTCTTTCTCCATTGCCTCGCCACCGTAGCCAACAATTCGTACTAACATTGCTTCGTTGTTGTCGCCCGACACAGCAGTAGACGATATTCTCTGTTGTCTGCAACCCAACTACCACCGTTATCCCGCTGCCTTGACATAATCTTCGTTTCTTCCCACGATCCCGGGTTGTTTCTTCATGGGTTGAAATCAAATCTCTCCGTACACAATAAAATATAACAAGGCTTCTTTTTCTTTTTCTTTTTAATTTTGCCATATATTTGGTATTCTGCGTGTCGACTCTGGGAAGTCTATTGTCGCAGAGCGAGAGGCTATGCTAGTTAATTTCCTAAATTAATCACCTAATCACTTGAAACTTGCAAAAGGAGGAAGATTGGAGATTCACTCTGGCCCTCATTTTTGAGGATTGGAAATCCCTCAGCTTGTAACAGCTACATGGATATCGTTGTTCTCTTGTCGGCTTCCAATCGAGAACTCGAATCTCAATCTCGTTTTCCCATGGGGGAAAACAAGGTGTGACTTAAACTTTGAGCCTCCGGGTCTCATCACTGTCACTCGAACCGTGAGAAACCCGTCGCACCAAAGTTGCACGCGGTGACTCCGCTACAATGCGCGCAAGTCAAACCCGCCTCAGTAGATACGTCCTTTTCCATATGGTCACTATCTAACACTACAACAGACCGTGCTTAGTATTCCGAGATGGGAACCCAGCTGGTACTGACGAGACTTTAAGTTACTAAAATAAATATCTACAGTATATGTTTTGATACGTATCAGTTGCCAGTTTTGTGTTTAGATTACCGTGTTTAAAATGTATTACCATGATATCAGATACGGAACTGTAGTATTTGAAAGTGCTTTTGCATCGTTTTTTTTGCAAACAATGTTGATCTTTTTCTAGATAGATATCGTTGAGAATTGGAAAAAAACAGAATATTTCCATATGGGGTAATATGTTATTTTTACAGAGCCGAATGATGACTTAATATAGGTAAACCTTTTTTTCATCAAATAGTCATGTAACACACCATTTGAAAGAGTATCACGTTACTTTATACCAAACGACAGCTGAACATATATTGATACCTTAATATCGACAACTGAACATATGGTGATACATTAATATCGACAGTTTTAGTCTTTTCATCCGTATCGGTTGTCGATTTCGTTTTTAAATAGCAGTTCTGGACAGGGTGTTCATAACTGAACAACCGTTATTATGCAGTGCATTTCCATGTTGTTAGATACGGTAGTTTAGTAATTGGCAAGGCTTCTGCATCCATTGTTACAAACAGTCTAAACCTTTTTGTCGATTAATATACTAGACAAATAGAAATACAAACTACTTACTTTGGAAAGTATATTATTGTTTTACAAAGAAATATAGTTACTTCATATTAGTAAATAACTTTTTTGGCTAAGAAAATGGGCATGTTACATGCAGTTTGAAAGCTGATAACTGCTACTTATTTTATACAAGAGAATAACTGATGTAAAATGAATGGAATCTATTACGGACCAAAAGGAGGCAATACTACTTCGTTCTATCCTTATTTCACACGTGACATAGGCAATTGTTATTTCATTAAACGGGTCAGTGTATAAAACAAAATATATTTTCTGTTCTTGTATACTATCATACAATGTGATCAACTAAAACACTTTTAATTTGTCCAGAATGTGAAAATCAACGAAATGAAACACTGACAAAATCTACATATCCACACTTTAAGTTGACATTCTTTTCACAAGATTAACATTCAAATCCCAGAGGCCCGAAATTTACAATGCATCGCCGATTATACTTTATCTTCAACATTGTTAAACTCAACATCTCGAATGTGCACTTGAAGAACATTTCACATTTAGGAACGAATGTGGGGGATGTAGTCTGTGATTCATGTCTTACGGGATGTGATACCACTGGAACTGATATGCACGCAATAACATTCATCTCCCTCGAAAATGTTTCATTTTTAAAAGTATTACTTGATAACTATGTCGGTTTTAATGAATAATACTATCTTAAAATACATTTGAAAAACTTTATTTAGAAACGTAGGTTTCACTAAACATTAACCCCGAAATTACGAATTACATCATCTAAAATCAAGAAGAACACACTCTTAAAAGCATAGACGCATGTCTTGGTGTATCGTAGCAATTAGTTATTTTAAAGAATTGAAGTCAGATACTCACAACAGGCGGTGCTAACTAATAATAAAATAGAAGTGTCTGAAGACTTTGACGCGGTCATGGAAGACAGAGCGCGAAAAATTTAACAACGTGGTGGTTGAAACAAACGATTGAATTCTGAATTTCATGCATATTCTTGTGTTTGAAATAAAGATTCCCGCGTTTTGAACTCTGAACAAGAAGAGGCCGACGGTATTATTGACCGACACATTGAACACACACACACACACCCACACCCACACACACACACCCACACACACATACACACACACACATATATATATATATATATATACATATATATATATATGTATATAAATATGTTAAATTCTACTATCCTTTCTATACATGCCAACTTAAACAAAAATACTTGTTTTATGTTCTGTAAAATTAATTGAATTTAATTGAATAAGAAATACTTCCTCTTTGCGCCTATCGAAAAGCAAACCAAATGAATAATAACATATGGAAATGTGTAGAAAGAATCATATAATAATGTACAAGTGACATATTTTTCTATACAAGATATGTAGTTGACTTTGGGCTTACATGGCAAACATATTATTTATCCTTCAATCATTTATTTTGTAATTTAGGTCTACAATTTGCTTTGTACACATAATTTACAGTGTTACATGTTATAGATGGCCGAATTGGTCAAATGCGAGTGTATTACTGTTCAAAACCCCATTATATAAAAATACGCATGCGCTCAATGGGAATTCGTGTTTAGTTTTTGTAAAAACTAAACAAAAATTAAACACGAGCCCGACATTGTACATACAGGTACTAGTATACTATTTTCTATAATATTCGTTTTTATTTTCACTTGATGTCAGTCAGAAACACTATATATATATATATATATATATATATATATATATATATATATATATATATGGGTGTATATATGTATATGCATTGTGGTATTTGGGAGGCCAATGATGGGGCTTAAATCCTTACAGGTGTCAAGCATGCCTATTATTATAGCGTGTCTGACCGTAATCTTTGCTCTGAGTTTTGAAAGGTTGAAGAGGCACCCAACAGATATTGTCCTAATACCGATGATATAAGTTGCATCATTAATTGCATGCTTAAAAAGCATTGAGAAGAATATTCCAAAGAGGGCCAGAGAAACAACACAGCTTTGTTGTACTCCATGGCAAACAAAATTGCTCAGACATGTTCCCATCAAATTGCAGCATTTCTTTTTATATGATGGTGGCAGAATTGTACTCCAGAGCTTTGGAGGGCAGCCAATTTTAGAAAGTGCCAAGTCTTAAGTGACAAGTATTCTATCAAAATTCGCAACTAAGTGTTGTTTAAGATTTCGCATATTTTGGCTCAAACATTCAGAAACTCTATCGCTGGACACATAAATAAACAAAGAGATTATGAAAAACAACATGCACCTTGTCGAAGCAAAATTGACGAGTTTGCGAAAAGTCCTTCCTCAAAGTCAGCACATAAATGTCAGATTGTACTTCTTTAATTATAAGCGCCATGTTTTCTGGCAGTGCAACATGAACACTCCATTCTGTACTAGACAATCACAGATATTCCATGTTAAAAGCTTGCGTGTGTTCCTTTAAATCAGATGGGAATACAAAAAGGCCAACGTTACAGTGGTTGGAATACCGTGTCTATAATCTATGTAGACACTGTAGATGCAACGCAAAGTGGCATAGCTTAGTTACGTTTACTGTATGGGTAGTGACAGTTCCTAAATAACTCCTTCATGGAGAGTTCACATAATGTGAGAGAGACGTACGCGCTCCCTTCTAAGATACATATACGTATGCAAGAGACATGCTGTCATTGACATCTATCCGTCATCTTGTGAAAGCCTTGCTTCTAAAATAGATGAATACAATCCCCTCACACGACAGGTTAACATCGGGTAAACAAAGTGGAAGGCGAAAGTAGTTACAAAGTGTGCAAGGAGAGACAGAAAAGAACAAAAGTAAACAAGCTTCCGCAAGCACCCTCGCCCTCTTGTGTGGGTACTGTGTCAGCGACGGCAACGCCGATTACGTCTTTTGAAAAACAAAAGGAAATGTGGAAGTTGAGGCAGTATGCTTCCTTGGATCCTTTCCATTACAAAGACTTTGTAAATGGTGAAACTAGACGGAAAGATCTGCACGTTTACATCGTGGACTGACACCGCCGACGATAGCCGACTATTGCTACTATATATATATATATATATATATATATATATATATATATATATATATATATAGAGAGAGAGAGAGAGAGAGAGAGAGAAGGAGATATATTTTGTGTATGTAGGCGGAATTATTAGACATACGTGGTTGTATATCACGTAACCTTTTTATGATATGCTCGACCCTTCCGATTATACTTCTTGTTTTCCAGTCTAATGGTCGGATATAAACTGTGTAGTTGTTTTTGTTCCATTTTTGTTTGCGCGTACTTTCGTTTGACGTCTATTGATCGTCTTCAGGCGGAGGGTTGGACTTTAAAGTTCGAGCTGTTCGTAAAATGTATTACGTTTTAAAATAACATATGTGTGGTGAGATTCCGTATTTGGAATGTGATCACGTGTTAAGCGAGTGGTTGATTAACATTAACAATATATAAAATGCCTTACAATATGTAAAATTTAAAATTTACGGTATTGCAAAAAGGTTTAACGTAGAGTTATTTTTTTATTTTTGCCTAGGCACTTACAATATTTTTAGTGGTTTCATAATAAATGTTGTCAATGTGAGACGTCGGGTTTTCATATACAAACCTCTAAGATGTCCAGTCCGTTTATATTTTAGTAGTAGTACAGTATGTTAGTGTTATTGAATAACAATTGTCTGATTTGCGAAGGGGAAGGGGATTATATTGCTTCTAATATAAACAAATTAAGTTGAGTCGGAAAGATGGAAGGTGAGTCTGTGGGAAAGAGTAGTGGAAGTGTTGCCGTTGTAACAGTTACATTTAATATTTATCAAATTTACCTAATTCTAAAATTGCTGTAATTGACTAAACGTCATCCTTTGCCGTTTTACTAAAGGCACAGTGTAGTATATGTTCTGATCGCACATGCAACCTGTTATGTGGATGGTCTGTGTAAGTGAAATCGATCTAGACTGATATAATTTCTATTATTTCCATATTGAAAGTGCCCCTTTTGTGAGATAGATTTCGCTACATAAAAACTCATGAGGCGGAAAATTAATAAAGATAAAATTATATCGTAGACAATACAGTGTACTTAAGACGCGTGACCTACAATAACTACTAACAAATCTGTCTGAGTGTAGCTGATAACAATGATAGTTCATTGCTATGCATATGTAACATGATACTTTGTTTACACTAAATGTTACAATTCAAAAGAAAAAATTTAAGAAATGAATATTATCTTATATTACACTGGTGTACATATTTATTTTAAAATGGCACATATCCAACAGAAGAGGAAAGCAAATATTTAATCTGCAATAAGCATGCAATGTTACAGGTTGCACTCCCATAGAAAGTGGTGCACAGCCTATAAATATTTTAACATGAATGTTATGCAATATTTTATTTTAAAGTGGTTTATATTGAAGCGATATATCTTTATAATAATATTGATAATTAAAATCACAACCTATTTTTAGAATTTCGTATGGACACTATGTATATGTTTGAAGGTAAGAGTCTAAATGATACCGATGTTGACTAAAGCATCCCTTTTTACAAATCTTTCCGCTGCTATTGTAATTACATATTCACTGATATTGTACAGAAATATAAATCTACAAAATAAAAGAAAGAAAAAATTGCAAAATATTTAGTCGATTAATGACAATCGTTTGAAATGTGAATTACATTTCGGCATTAAATCTTCATCCGGCAAAAACAAATTAACTTGTACATCGTTTCTATATTTCAATGGGTGACATAGATCTGTCCGAAGACTATGAGTTACAATACATTCGCAGACGAGTATATTCTCTTATTCCGGTATTACTTGAACCGTCTAATATAGGAACGAGTATACTTAGTGACTTATACTATTTTGTGTTTTCAAAATGAAGTTTCCACTTAAATCGTCGAAGTGATCAAAGCAAAACTTCTTTTAATAATGATTCAAATACAAATTACATTACAAATCGTCTCCGAAATTTGACAGCTTGGTGGAATGGCCGTATTGGATAGAAATACACTGGAAGGAGAACATAACCACATCTATAGTGTGGGTTTATGTGTAAATATTCAAAATAAATCGGTCTTTAAATATTTGCATCGATATACTAGTCTATTCAGACAAACTCGCGTAAAATATATATCCGTCAAAACTAGGAAATGCCTTAATACAGAAAAAAGATAAAAGGACAATGAATCATAGAATATGTATGTCTATACAATAATAATAATAATAATAATAATAATAATAATAATAATAATAATAATAATAATAATAATAATAATAATAATAATACTCATAAAAATAAAAATAATCATAATAATGAATATTGTAGCGAAAGAAATGGAAACCTTTATTAATTCAAGTAGGAAAATTCAAAAATAGTAATTCATATCTTTTTCGAATTGAATGTTTTTTACGTGTATAACTCTCCTTCGTTTCTTTCATCGTTTTTTTCTACTATATTTCCGGCACTGTCCCCAACCCAATAGCTTTTATTCTTGGCAGGTCTCCAACAAAAAAATGAAAAGATGAATTTCTTGATAAGCGTCTACAAGGACAACCAATTTTTCATTTGATGAAAGAGGATAGAATTGAACGTGGACAGAAATGATCAAGAGATATAGGGAGGCACGATCAACATTTAAGCTTTCTTTTATTTTACTTCGTTTCTTTTTTCACCCCGCTTTTGTTATGATCTACTTGCTGCACTTTTTTGCTGACAACATTTTTTTTTAAAGTATGTTCTCTTTCTGAAAGTTTGCAATTTTTTTAGACACGCCCAACCATCTTCATCAGAACCTTTGGCTATAGAGTGTCTGTGTGTAAACTTAGATTTGAAATAAGTTTAAGGTAAAAAATAAAATGTGTCTTGTCCTGCCACGCTCATGTCTGGAATCTGTACACATCTCTTTTTGAGTCTTGGATGTCTGGTGGTCAGTCAGATTAACGTTTCCAAAGCATCTTTAACGTTGAACGCGTAAATTCAATGGACGCATCTTTAAAATAGTCGATTTCATTTTTGAATGAAGATCTGGAATCAAATATTGACATGTTAGGCGTGAGGCCTTCCAGAAGATAACTTCCGCTAAGAAAAGATCCGCGGCGGATGAGACTCTTTTCAAAGAGATTTTTTTAAGTATTAGATTATCTGGTGTTAAACCTGACTCAAACACAACTTTAACCCCGCAGATTGTAATTAAAAGTAACATAGCATGTATATAGATGGCAATCAAACTCATTACGTATCTCAATGTGTATTTGTATTTAATGTTTGCGCGCATTACAATGGTCTCTCTATATATTTCTCATCGCTCTCTCTCTCTCTCTCTCTCTCTCTCTCTCTCTCTCTCTCTCTCTCTCTCTCTCTCTCTCTTATGCTTTTTCTCTTTTTATATTGATGTTAACTAAATTAACAGAGTTTTAAAAATTCAGAATGTTTTTACTGGATGTATATAATTGTGCCGAATAGTAAAAAAAAATATTACTTTTAATATTTGCATCTATATTTTATTGATACAAACATGTTCAACAGTGTATGTGCATGTTTGTAATGATACAGGTATTAATATATATATATATATATATATATATATATATATATATATATATATATATATATATATATATATATATCGGGAGATTTAAGTGTCTCATTTACTAGCCCGGTCTAATTCCATATGTTAGATTTTAACATGTGCATCTATGTACCAGCAATTCTACCACATAAATTGATAGTACGTAAATGATTACTTGGTTTAGTAAAATACTACCGTTTTAAATTAAAAGACATCATAATGTGTATACATATATATTTTTTAATTTAAACTAATTGTATATTATATGATTATTTCACAATAATAACACCGAAGCTAAGATATATCTCTATATAAGTTATGACATCATAATCTGTATATATATATATATATATATATATATATATATATATATATATATATATATATATATAATATATGTATTTATATAAATATATGTGTGCATAAATATATGTATATATAAATATATAAATATATGTATATATAAATATATGTATATATATAAATATATGTATATATAAATATATGTATATTTAAATATATGTATATATATACGTGTATATATATACGTATTTATATATGTATATATATATATGTATATATGTATATGTATATGTATATATATGTATATATGTATATCTATATATATATATATGTGTGTGTATATATATAAATATATATATATATATATATATGTATGTGTATATATATAAATATATATATGTATATATATAAATATATATATATATATAAATATATATATATATAAATATATATATATATATATAAATATATATATATATATATATATATATATATATATAGTTCGAAATTATACTGAGTGCAATTGGGCTAGGCGGATATATTTATGTTCGATTGTCGGAATAATTTACCTGGCTTATTGCGTTGCACTCTATGTATTATTATTATTATTATTATTAGTAGTAGTAGTAGTAGTAGTAGTAGTAGTAGTAGTAGTAGTAGTAGTAGTTGTAGTAGCAGTAGTATCGATCAATGGTTGTTGAGCCGTTTTTGTTAGAGACGTATAAGCACTCCCTACGTTTTTCTGCGTCAAATTACCCAATTCAAGTTCATTCTGACAGGCGGGAAGTAAAATTATTCATGTTCTACTCTTGTAATCTTTCGCTATTTCATTAATTGTGTTGCAATGTTTGTATTAACTTTGTTATATTTTGATTTTTTATCTTTTATGATGAAGTAAATGTTATTCTGTGTCTAGAGTTAGATGCTATTTTGCTTAGCAGATTTAGAAGTTTCATATCATCTATGAAATTGAGAATTTCTAGTTTTCGGTCCAACCCTAATTTTCATTACAAAACCTATATATCCTCAATGGTGGACAATCATACTTTCTATTCGATTAAAAGAAAACATCAGCTTTCTTTGCTTCCAGTATGTATTCTATCATCATTGTCTGAATCTGTATCTTCCGTTATATAATGTACTATTGTGAGTATTACACCAAATTTTAAATTTACTGGCAGTTTTTCCTATTCAGTATTTTCTGTTCGAGTTGGAAATAGTAAACAATTTTCTCATCTCAATTTGAGTAAATATTGTTACTATCTTTGTTACATTTTTTTTAATGATATTGTTTTTCTGATTATTGTTGTTTTATTAATTAATTATTTCTAGACGACTTTTTTATTCATCTATTAAGTAATGCCATTTAATATTTTAGAATTCAGATTTAATAATAAAACATATGCACAGTTGTCTCAAAACGGGTGAGTGATAACTCTATACCGAGAAGGTATTAAATACTTCGAGTAATATGTATAACACATCTATAAAAATAGTGCGTTAAATAACATTGAAATAATATATAAGCTACACGATACCAATACAATAAATATGCATATTAGTGTGGACCAGCAAACCCCACTTTTCGACATGATCTTGACCTAACTGTCCGGAGCTTGTGGCCATAGCTCACTCGGGAGCACTGGTATCATTGTGGTAATGATTGATATCTCCCTTAATCTCTTCCGCAAGCTGATGAACCGTTGCTCAAAACGACGATACACTACATACAGGCTGATTTGATTCCATCAGATATTACATCAGATACGCCCCATAGAGTGACACTTTTTCTCTCCATACTGATCAGTGTGTGACTGAGGTAACCGAATGGGTCAAAGTCGGCATTTCAGAAAATGCCCCTATACTAAAATTCCACTCTGAACAATGGTTCACGTGAATCTATTACGCTGCTATTGGTCAGAGGCAGAACTAATTCCGACAATTCGGCCGCAATAAGTAAACTACGAATATAATTACATTTATAGCGGCAATACAACAAATGTAAGGCAGTGATAGGTGAAGCAAAGAAGGCGTATACAGAGATGACAAGAACACGCATTCAGTCGTAGAAACTAGGTACTCGTGACTTCTTGAAAATATTAAATAGTGTGATGAACAATGTCCAATCAACAATTACTACGTTTTAAAACCACAATTGGGTAGTTTGTACGGCAACGTACAAGACTGGACAACAAGTCTAGCGTTTCGCCTTAAACTCAGCTTTGGACTCATAAACTACTACCTTCCAAATGTCTCATTGTGGACTGAAATCCTACTTGATGACCTGATCAACACTCAATGTCATGTCTGGGGCATCATAAAAGTCTTGACACCTTTAAAGCATGTAGGCCTGATCTTATACCACTAAACGTAATAAAAGAATGCTCTGCTAAACTGGATCTTGTCTTCTCTAAACTCTACAACAAATGGCTTGTCGACTCTTGCTTTCCTGATAGCTGAGAAATTGCTAAAGTGGTGCCAGCCTTAATAACATCTCAAGATAGAACATATCCTCAGAATTATTGCATCGGTACAACTTACCCTTACAGTGGCTACTGGCCTTGTTTGGGGTGAATGTTAAAAAATACATAAGTAAATATAAAAACATATAGAAGAAATAGATACATTGTTTGTTTTATCCAACTATATAATTCGATTCTAAAAACTACGCCTGTCAGAATTAATAAATCTAATGGAAAAGTATTTACAGTCACTGAGGCATTGCGTAAACATTTAATACATATACTTATAACTATCTTATAGTTGGTGTAAAAATGTGAAATGGTAAGCACAGTTGATAATAAAAAAAACATTTCATTCATGAGCATTGTTAGTTAATATATCATATAGACAGAGTATAATTTCGAATATTGCTTTTCAAACATTAAACTGGTTTGCAAACTCATTTTCATTATTCGAACAATCGAACACACACACAATAGATGATCGAACAGTGACCTGTTAATATTCTATAATACTTCACAGACTCCTTGACTTGCTCCTACAATATAATGCTAATAATATAAAATAAGCAGTGCAACTGACGAGTGCGTATATTGTCAAATAATTATCCAGTATGTATTCGTCTAGTTTCGTAAGTGTTTGTTTTTCCCTGGTATTATTTCTGTGATTGGACACTTTTAAACACCCTTTGTGCTTTTGTTAAGAATGTAATTCAAGAAATTTTATGACGTTTGTCATTTATTAAATATTGTATTTCATTTTCTTTCTGTAAACTCTTATATGTAATGTTAAGTATTATTGGAGTAAAGTTTATATTTCTAAGAAATAAGATGTATTTCTATTTCTAAGAAATAGAATATACGTAATCTATCTCTAAGAAATATACGTATTCGATTTTTACAAATAGAATATACGTATTCTTTAGACATAGAATATACGTATTTCTATTTCTAAGAAATAGAATATACGTATATTTTAAGTGCGCAATTGTGTCTGATGTTTCTTGTTTCTACATTAAGGCTAAACACTGTGTTACCTATTGGTAAGCGCAAGTGAATGTGGGTTAATAAGTAAAATAGAAATAGTGTCCGCATAGCCAGTAAGAAAAAAAAATATTTTAATACCACATCTTTAATTAGTTATTGTATTTGTGTCCCTGTTACCCCTTTTCTCTAAGTGTAGATTAAATATAATTAACAGTCGTTGTGATATTCTTAATTGTATTGAATGAAGTGTGCAAATACCCGATTTTATAAGTAGTATTACTTTTGAATGATAACAAACAAATTGGGAAAAACAGAGAGTAGGGATGAGACAGCGGAACGGCAGTAGTCTAACGTGTCTGAAATAAGAAGGTGTTGTCAAATAACATACGAAGATAGAGGCTGCGATTAATAGAGTGAGAGTAAGTATTAGATGGTTGAATTGGTGCGTAAATAAATAAAAAATATGGCAATTGAGTTTAAATATAATTAAATCTCAAAACTAAACAATACTTGTTTTAAAATTTATAGAATACATACTTACGGGCAAATACACTTAATATAAAAATCCAAAAAAAACCGTTCCGGGATAGCTAAAAAATAATTATGCGACTGTAATTTGATTTGCCCCATACTTTGTCCTTCCTTGCACCCTGTCTCCCTTAAAGACGGTATGTTGCTAGTTTCAGTCTGTTGTTTATATATACTATCATGCCAAGTGTTATTACGAATTGTCTGATCTATTCTGTGCTACCTTTTTTCTAGCTGGTGTTACTCGGTGGTCTCCATCAAATCGCTGTTTTGATTTCTCATTGTAATATAGCTCCTTTCTCAGTAGCTTCTTTCTAAGAACTGCAGGCTTATAGAACTCTATTCCTACTGATTAGTTTCATTTTACCTATAGTCTTGGTATTTTCAAGACTAAGGCTAATAGTCATCTCCCGTTTTGCGATAAACATCGTGCGTTCTTGTTAACTGTTTACCTCATGATTTTTCTGATGCGATTTAAATAAATAAGAACGGTGTTTATGCCCGTCTAGTAACAGTAAAAAACTGGTATGCCGTTTCCGAACTTTATCTCTATCGTCTTTGTTCTAATTGTGATGAAAATCCATTACATGATTTGGATTCTGGAAAATGTATAAAATAAAATGAGTGATTTTAAACGATAGACACATATTGAAATGTTTATTTATTAATTAGTGGTTATCTACTACAGATCAAACTTAATGAAAAACTGACAAATTCAAATATGTTATTCACTTTAGCTTTTGCTAAAAATTATATATATATATATATATAGTCTTTAGAAGCTTTGAGTCATTAAAAAAATAAAAAAGAAAAAAAGAAAAATGCAGTTTAAATTCCCAGACAAACTAACTAAATCCAAGATATTGCAGACTTAACATTCGTTGGAAAATTAATAAATGAAAAAAAATAAGTAAAATAAAAAATAAAAAAAATAAAAAATAAAAAAGGGGGGTTAATTATCTAAGAGTGAAACAAAAACAGGAAACCTTAAGCGTCTAATATTAACACGGGGATCATCAGCTGTTTACCATGTAACTGTTTCGGAGATTTTAAAAACAGGACAGTTTTAATATTCATGGCTCTCCAATGGTACTGATTATACGACCATTTCCCCAATAATCACTAATATATACATAAAAATAATAATAATGATAAAATAATAATAATAATATATTACCCTTAAGACTACCGTATGATATAGTATTTTGCATCTCAAATAACATATATATATATATATATATATATATATATATATAAATGATGTATATATGTATGAATAGGTGTGTGTATAGCCTAAATACCGACCTCTTACGCATAGCAGCTGTGTTTCAAAATTCATTAAGATCGGTTAATTAGTTAAGGAGTGAATGCTATATAAAAAAATGCATACTTTACTTTAGAAGGGAATTATAATTACACACAATGCTATCAGCGTCGAATTGTCTATATATTGTTGAATGTTCTAGGATGCTGATCGTATTTTCAAACGTATATCATGATAAGAAATTCGCTAATAATAATGATCCGTTGCTTTTTTGATGGTCTACCCTTTTCTAGGAATTGCCACTACAGAGTATTTCTTCTTATCATAGTTTATCAATGTTATGTCAAGATTATCCTTATTTATGAGGAAGGGCTTAATAAATCCCTGTTCAGTGCTACAGGATAAAAAGCGAACGAGTGTGAAAGAAACCAGTCATAAATCTATACGTAAAGCTGGTCATAACTTGTACTTACAGAAGAAAAAGAAAACAAATTGATGAATTCACATTTAGGCTCAAACGTTTATGTCTACTTTTATACTTCTCTGCACTGATACATATGACGATACCCACACAAACACACCCCACCCCCACACACACACATATATATATATATATATATATATATATATATATGTATATAAATATGTATATATATATATAAATATGTATATAAATATATATTAATATATATATGTATATATATAAGTATATAAATATATATATATATATATATATATATATATATGTATATAAATATATATATATATATATATATGTATATAAATATATATATATATATATATATATATATATATATATATATATAAATATGTATATATACATGAATATATTGTGTGTGTGTATTTAGGCAGCATTTTTGATAACATTATTTTAAATAAACCAACTCTCCTGTCTGGTTATACCTTTTTTTAATCTTTTCAATCTTTCTGATTATTTTCATTGTGTAAAAATTAAAATAATTGAGAAAATATCCGTATGTGTCACTTACGTTTTCGATTCATCTTCGAATCATCTTTAGGTGTTGATGTCAAAATTGACTAAAAAGCTGGTGAAACGAGATAATTATTAAAACATGTCAGAGATACACGCACTAGTTCCAATAACACGTCCCAATAAAACGTTTATGAATGGAATCTATTTGTATTTATTTAATGTATTTATTTATTTATTTTTAAATAGCAGATTTATTTGGTGTAGTCGAATCATTATGGAGAGGGAAAATTTGGGAGGTATGCAATAAATTATTTAATAAAAATGCCTTTCTTTCGCATTTGAATTAAGCGATGCCGGGGGGCGTCACTGAACTAAATTTTACTACGCTAACCATCTTAAAATGGTTTTACTAGTCTCATACGTTATATTATTAATTGTAAGTTGTTGTGTGTGTTTTTTTTAAAAATTGGTTAGAGAAATTATTATTTCAACGTTGTTAAGTAAAGTTTGTCTAACATCGGATGGAGGACAGTTATGTTTTTGTAGATTCACGAAAGGTATGCTAACGCGGCGGGATAGGGTAGTTGTTGTGAAAGCAATGTAGCAATTTTGTTATGGGAGTTACATTTTCTGAAAAGGCATTTAGACTTATAGAGGACATTAGTTCATTCTAGTGTTTTGGAGGTTGGTGAGTGGGGTTTTTTGACAAGATTTTTAGTTTAAATTGTTGATAGTAAATAATTACTCTAATTTTATTATTGTTGTCGGCTGGGGATATATATATATATATATATATATATATATATATATATATATATATATATATGTGTGTGTGTGTGTGTAATATTTGTTATAGCTTTTTCTTCTAATCCCCGATTTATTCAAAACGTTATCTATTTTCACTATCTTTTAGTTAATGTTGCCATCAACACCTGAAGAAAGTTCGAAGATGAATCAAACACGTTAGCGACACATACGGATATTTTATTTATTCTTTTTATTTGACACTAATAAAATCATTATTAAAATGAAAATGAAAATACACTTTTAGAAGATAGAACATATAGTGCAATGGTTTAAGCTCAATATACGAGATAGAACAATTATAAAGATAAATGAAAGAATGACAAATCCACCTACGATTGAACTAAACATATTTCTATTGGTTTGCCTTCATTTGTTAACCTTTTCAACGCTGCCTTCACGAAACCCCTTCTTTTCCATCTTTAATTCTCCTTTCACTGAACACCTTATCAACGGACATTTACAATCTGAACATACCCTATATTTTTACACGCACACTCTCACTCTTCTTTACTAAATATTTTTTAAAAATTTGTATTTTGGCTTTTTCACTGCCAACTTATACATCTATGTAATTCCTCTGATTATACGATTTAATCTTTCAAAAGCCTTGGATTAAGGAAAGAATAATAAACATGTTTTTTACCGAGTACACCTGGCCGAGAAGTTGGGCAGAAATATATATGCTACATCTATGTTTCTGCATCATAGTACGGTCGGAAGAATAGGAAGCAGAAATGAATGTCCAAGAGAAGAGGTCCGAGTAAAAAGAGTTATCAGAATAGACAATCTTACAGCATCTAGTGATCTCTACAATAAAGGGTTGACATTGTTTTGTTTTACGTTAAAGATGTATAAGTGCATAAGTGCATCGTAGCAATTGGTTATGCTGCACGTGGCTGGAGTTTGCCAGAAATAAATACGTTATGCACCCTACCCAGGAATGATATGTTAATTGTTATTGCATCAGACAAGATGAGACAACAACACTTGAAAAACAGTAATTTGTAGTAATATAATATAGCTACATAAGTGGGGTTTCTAGTGCCGTAGAACGTCCGCTCTAAGTGTTTGAACCTTTAAAAATGGTAAAATATATAAAAAATATGTTCTGTGTCAATAAATAAATATATATATATATATATATATATATATATATATATATATATATTTATATATATTACACAGTAATATGGTGCTCCTCCTTTAATTAACTCCTTTAATTATTTTATTTTTCAATGTTATACTGATGCCCTGTTTTCCTCCAGGTGTTCTATATATAAAGGAACTGCACATTATATCAAACCATAACATGTACTTAATAAGGCGTCTCTTACACGATATGATTTCCCGATTCCTTTGTTATATTAAATATATATCTTTTGCGGGACTGACCGTCCGACCGACTCGTTGGGGGTAGGTTGATCGAACAATCAGCCAAACAACTAAGAAAAGGTAGACACAGGCAAATAACGGGCAATGACAAAGAAGAAAGGACATACACTAGTAAACAGTTGAAAAGAACGGATATTTATTTTACCATAAGAGATGGTAAATAACAATAATGGCTTTTGGGTGTGACGTCTCTGAAAACAGGAGAGAGACTGGACAGCCGGGAGTGACGTCTCTGGAAACCGGAGAGAGACTGGACAGCCGGGAGTTACGTCTCTGGAAACGGGAGAGAGACTGGACAGCCGGGAGTGACGTCTCTGGAAACGGGAGAGAGACTGAACAGCCGGGAGTGACGTCTCTGGAAACGGCAGAGAGACTGGACAGCCGGGAGTGACGTCTCTGGAAACCGGAGAGAGACTGGACAGCTGGGAGTGACGTCTCTGGAAACGGGAGAGAGCGAAAACCTTGCTGTTGCTGGCTGGCAAAGAAAAGAAAGGAAATTCGCCGTAGTTGTCGGATTAGCCCTGATAAGGGCTGTTTAAATAAATATCGCAGTAGTTGTAGCCCTGAGAAGGGCTGTTGGAAAAACAATAAACTGAATCAGGAGAGTGCTGGTGTAGGGACTGGACTGCAGGAACTCTCAAGGGTCCAGGCTGATGTAAGCAGGAACTTAGACTGTAGTTCGGACTTCGGTGTGCAGGAACTCAGACTGTGGGAACAGGAGTTCGGACTGCGGAGTACATGAACTGCAACTGCGTAAACAGGAGTTCCCTGCGGGGAATTCTGGGTGAATCAGAATGAGGAAAAAGTTACAGGCTTCATGTGGTTTGTGCATCGATACCTTTGATGGTCCTAAGAGAAAAATTAAATTTCGAGAAATAAATCTCGAAGAAATCTCTCGTCGTATAAGAAGGTTGACATGTACTTCCAATGTATTAAGGAGTTGTTCGGCCACGTTGGTGGAACGCTTGTGTATCCCTTGAAGAAATATTAACGAAAATATTCGCTTGCTGAAATTCTGCTTAGTCATGTTGACAAAAATGGCGATTAACTCGGTGTTTTTCCATTCCTCCAGACACAAAGTAATAACACCTTAGCAAAGATCAAAACACCAGCAGCAGCTGGTATCTTTCCATGCAAGGGGTTAAAACAAACCACTGCTGCTGCTGATATTATTGACATTCAAGACAAAAACAAACAGCGACTGCTGCTGGTAGTTTTTCCAAGATGGCGTGTTTTCCAATAATAAACAAACATCGCGGTGTTGTTGAACCGCGACATATCTATGTTTCGATATCTATGTTGCACCAGTGTTCATTAATGTTTCAATTCCTGAGTAAACATAGAATTATACACATGTAGACCTATTGAATGTTTCTATATCTATTGAATAGTTCTAATACCTTCTTTTATACTTATAGTGTTTTCTGTTATTCTACTAAAATCAATTGCCCGCGACACGTCGGTAAATTCGACACGTCAAACAGAGTCAGAAAAAGAACCTCTATCGAATGACGTCCTATAGAAAATCACACAAATAACTACAACTAAATGAATATAAACGCAAACAAAAAACTGCACATTACAAACATACAACTACAAACAACTATCATACCTATTCACAAATATAAACATGTAGTTATTTATATGATCTATTTATCTAATATAATAATATATATATATATATATATGTATATTTATATATATATATTTATATATATATATGTATGTATTATGTATGTATTTCTTTCTCTCTATCTGTATAGTCATATAAAGGTGTATGCGCCTCGGTGATATGTATATATATATATATATATATATATATATATATATATATATATATATATATATATATATAATTATACAATTCAAAAGATGAAAGATGTAAATAAAAAATGTATAGATACAATATGTATATAGACATCAGAAGTTCAAAGAAAGTAGTTTATTTATACTTAACCCATTGATTTTAAAAGAAAACTCTTTTCATCAGAGGATATAGAACACGGTAATGTAACTGCAAATATTACGGGTAACATTTAACTTTGAAAATTAATACACATATGTATGCAAAAAACGAAATACCAACAATTATTTACTGAGAAGAAACGTAAAGTTAGAGAAGGCATTGTCAAACGAAAAAAACTGTTACAGTGAAAATAAAATTTAGGAGTCCAAATGGTGGCGTTAAGAAGCTGATTGTTCGACAGTGGCCAGTTTAGTTCGTGTATTTTGTGTGCGTAAACGTCCGTGGGAAATGTGAAAGAGGCGATAGTAAAAGTATTCAATTCAAAGGATCCAGGATGACGGTTTTATTTTCAGAACACTTGACATCATACATCATACTCATTTACAAATAGCAGGGACGTTTGAAGAAAAGTGTTTTTCAGTAAGGTGTTCGATTACATTTTGTAAACAATTACTTGTATTACTGTAATTTATGATTCTAAATGTCTGTATAATGAAGCTTCTGCTACCCCGTAAAGGTCACTGGATCAAGACAAAATTAAAATATTCTCGGTCTAGGTGAAGTTCTTCTACATGGACCAGATATAGAACATACGGAGATTCCAATAGCAAGACAAATGATTCGAATAGAAATGCTAACATTTATACGATAGACGTTTTATGTTATTTACTTAATGAAACATGGTTTGAGTAAACATAAGTTGTTTGAAATTAAATAAAAGACTAATGCCATTCTAAAAATGTTGGCTGACTAAAAGCAAATTTAACCAATATTTCAATAATGTATGTGAGACAACACGCACCTTATAATCGAAACTGTAATCGCTTTTCTAGGTCAAAAGCAACTCATGGATAACGGTTAATAGGAGTCTCAGTGTGCAGTGAAAAACACATTAAAAGGAAAAGATCACTACCTAGAAATGTATCAAAAATACCTATTAGCTTATCACTTACAAAAAACAGAAAATGAATCCATACTTTCTCAACTTTAGGACGGGCTAATTGGTTTGGTATAATTTGTTTATCATCAAAATATTTTTCTTTCTGTTTTAAATATAAATCATAGGCGACATTTGGGGAGGGGGCGTTTTTAAATTGTCCAATTCCCGACCACTTCACAGAAATAACGACCATGATTGAAAATACTCGTGGTAATCTAAGATGTGCCGATAACGAACGTAAAAAAACTTCAGCAAACAATACGAACTGAACTGTTTTGATTTTATTTATTCCAAACTAGCCCCAACATAAACTTAACCTAAACCTAAACTAAGCCAAACCTAAACCGAAACTAACCCTAACCTTACGCTAACCTACCCCGAAACTGAGTGTTCGTATTAGTTTAAAACGTCGGTTTAGTTCGGTGCGTATAGTGTAGAAGCATCGAACCTTGATTCGGTTTTCTTCGTAAAGTCGAAACTGCTTACGTATCGACTGCAAATTTTAGATACCCATTCTTAAAAACGGAAAAAAGCCTTCACCATCCACACACAAAAAAACTGGAGAGTAGCAACCTCATCCTAAATTAAATGGTTTTAGTATCTGAATTCAGTTTAGTTAAGATCGTACTGCGTGGAATCATCGCAACTTGATTCAGCTTTCAATTTTTTTAAATTCAAGTTTATTTTTTATAGTTAAATCGTTCTTTGGTATTCATCCCGTTTAATCGAAAAGGCATATACACCCTTGAATACATACACTGCATATGCTGTTTAGCCTACTATATATCCACTATTAAATAACTAATAAAATTAGATATAATATTAACTAAGAACACATTATCATATTTAAAGCAGATGCACTTATATGAAATACAATTTCATATACAATATCAATCGAATAACGACCGATTTATAATACCTCTCTCTTTATATATACATATATATATATATATATATATATATATATATATATATATATATATATATATGTATATATATATATACATATACATATGCATATACATATATGTATATATATATTTATATTACATAGTAATTTGCGTAGCTTTGCTAGTCTTTTAAAAACAATGTCAGCTATTTTTAAAAATAAATAATGTATATTTCATTTGGTTTTATTCAACTTTATGTGTTAAAAATACCGCCACCTTTAAATATTAATACGTATATATATATATATATATATATATATATATATATACGTATATATATATATATATACGTATATGTATATATCTCTCTATATACATGTATATAAATATATGTATATATATGTATATAAATATATGTATATATGTATATAAATATATGTATATATATGTATATAAATATATGTATATGTATATATGTATATAAATATATGTATATATATGTATATACATATGTATATATATATACCCCCCATATAAATATATGTATATATATATATATATATATATATATATATATGAATATATATATATAAATATATATATATATATATATATATATATATATATATATATATATATATATATATATATATATATATATATGGTCACGTTAATATTATATTCCAATCACAATGTGGTACTTGTCCAGATATTGAACCTAATTTCCGTTACTGCCCGGCAGCAGCGAGCCGGCAGCTAACGGAAGCGTCCGAGAACTGCCGAATCGAAAACGAGGCTGGCGTCTAGCAGCCGATAGCGATTTGAAGGAGAGACGCTTGTTAACCAATTGCAAAAAAATTTCGAAGTGCTGTGTCGCGCGTTTGGATCTCTGGAGGAGTGCATTAACTTTTGCAAAAGTTAATGCGGTGTATGCGATGCGGCGGCGACCGGCCGACTTTGCCGGTTAGCACCGAGAAAGACTGTGGCGGACAAATATGCCTGGAGATGCCCCACCCAGGCATGCCGGGCTTGGATTTCGTTGCGATCGGGGACGTTTTTTTCGCGATCAAAAACCGTCGAAAACACAACGTCGGCCGTGTTCTCCAGCAGCTCTGGGTCTTCGGTGGATTCGACCTCGCAGAGAAGGAGGGTTTCCTGGTGATGGTACCAAACAGGAATGCTGTAACCCTCCTTCACATAATCAGACAGTACGTCGCCCCTGGGACCACGGTCGTCTCCGATTGCTGGGGGGGGGCTTATAGCAGGTTAGGAGAGAATGATGGATATCGACACCTAACTGTTAATAAAAAAAACAAGCCCTTACCCCTTCAAAAAAAGAATCTTCAAAATTCCCAACCCCCCCCATAAAAAAGCAAAAAAAAGAAAAAAATGCCTAATGTAAAAAAAAAACCCTCCAAGAAAAGCTTAAATAATGAAGAAAAACAATGCGTAATTGCAACAAAAAAAAAGTTACAAAAAAAAAATGGTTACAAAAAGTTTTTAAAAAACAACAGTTTTTATTATTTTAGCGTTTCTACAAAAGTTTTTAAAAAATGGTTAAAATATAATAATAAAAAAAGTTTATTTATTTCAGCTATGGGTTTGTTCATTTATTTCATTTTTTGTATAACAATATATGCATTTCTTTTTCTTTACGTATATTCATCGTCTTACATTGTTGTCGTCTGCCAACTCGGCAGGTCTCGGACGCTTCCGTTAGCTTAGGTTCAATATCTGGACAAATACCCACAATGTTTTTATTTTATTATTTTTATTTTTATTTTTTCACATTTCCAAAAAACATAACATTTCTGTGAGATATATGTTTACGGTTCGTTATATTTTTTTTGTGCCAAACAACATTTTCATGTTAATATCGTATCTGCAACATTACAAAATTATAATAAAAAATCACAAAGAGTAACACCTTCTTTGATTAAAGCGTCATCTTGCGTAATGCATAACCTTGTCACTACCATATTGAGTTTTCTCTGGAGTCTTGCTTGATAGCCGCTGTATTTTCTTTTTAGATATTAATTTACGTCCGATTGCTAGACAATCCGTGGTTAGGCACTGGCACGTGCTTCGGCTACTGAGTTAAATATAACTTTCGCATCGGGGTTCAGAACGTGTTTCCTGCAGTGATTGTCTCCTTCGATACTGACGATGACAGGTGTGCCATAAACTACATGTGTATATTGGTGTATTTACAAAAAAAATGTATCTATAGATAATATATATATATATATATATATGTATATAAGTGTAGGTTTGTAATCCAAGGCTGGAGCAATGTGATATAAGTACCGGAAGGTTGAGAAGGTGAACAAAAACAAACGAGAAGAGAAAACAAGAATTGAATCTCAAATCAATTGATTAATAGTTCACGTAAAACAGATTAAATACCGGAACAGTAAATAAAAAGTGGTTACTGTCAGGTAAATAAAATTTCCGGGATAAGGTAATCTTCAATTTTCGAAAGAAAAACTTTCATTATCAAAAGAGCAAAAATTAAAGACCGGATGGTCGTTCGTTTGTTCGTTTTTTCGACCACTCGGTCTTTAATTTTTGTGTCTTTTGATAATGAAAGTGTTTCTTTCGAAAATTTAATATTACCTCATTCTGGAACTTTTATTTGCCTGACAGTAACCACGTTTTTATTTACTGTTCCGCTATTTAATTTGTGTTACGTGAAATATTAATAAATTGATTTGAGATTCCATTCTTGTTTTCGTTTCTCGTTGGTTTTTGTTCACCTTCTCCACCTTCCTGTACCTACATCACATTGCTCCAGCCTCAGATTACAAACCTACACTTATATTCAGCAGCAATGCTTCAAGCAAACTTCAATCTCCTTTTATATATATATATATATATATATATATATATATATATATATATATATATATCATCTAGTACCAAATGTGAGTTCGTTTATTATATCTAATTTTAGCAGCGTTTAATATTAAAATACATCTTATAAACGAATTTGCAATTGTACAGAGGGATGCATGACAGATTACTATATAAACGTAATATCGGCTATATGATAACTATTTTTGTAAGTTTTCTAGTATATGTAATTGAATTCTTACTTAATACAACACTGTTTTTTTACCGTCGGTGCAAAGGTCTTACTCGTGCAAAACAATTTATGATTGTTTATATTGCAGAACATTGCAGTAGTCTTCTATGTTTTTTTTCTTTTTCCGCGCTTTGAAGCTACTAAATAATGGCGTCTGAGTAAACATTTATTAAAAAAAAGAGACATCGAATATATATTATTTTTTTCTATGTGTATTCTGAAAACATGTATAATGTCTCTGCTTGTCTACTAAACCTATATGCCATTTAGTGTAGATATTCTACACTGTCAAATGAAAACAAAATTAATAATTTAAAAAGTAAGACAAAGTGTGTGTTATACAAAGTTGTTTAACTATATTTACATGCACACATCTCTTACAACAAAACAAACACATCTATTGTCTTATTAGATTCACACTGAAAAGTGTCTGCCAATTGTGGAAATATAGATTTACGTTTTATTTAAGTAAGTATATAAATTAGTAATGTCTGAAACAGTTATTGATAAATATATTAGATGTTTGTGACTAAAACGTTACAATTATTCTTCTGGATAATTGCGATATTCGGTAGAAGATTAAGTGTGAGGTCTTAGCATCAGCATAACATATAGTACACTTATTGTTTTATACAACTCCGCTACATTGTCACAGCTTAGAAGTTATCTTTACCTATTTATGTGGATTTCTAATAACGTTTCCGCAGGTAATCCTGTAAATGACAATGTTTATCATCTAAATATTTAATGTATGAATAAAAATAATTACATAAAAATACATGAACTATTTAGGTGATAAACATCGTACATATTTCTAGAGAGAGCGTCTTGGTCTGATGGTAACATGCTGGACTGTAGACATCAATATCGAAGGTTCGCGCTCTGTGTAAGTTTGCCATGCTGATGACGTCTCTGAGCAAGAAACACGTGCACATGGATTACCTTTAGGTACGTATAAAATAAATAGAAATATATATATATATTACCGAAAGATACGTCCTATAAAGTAAAGGGCGACTAATAATGCAATTTTCTGAATCTTAATCACTTCAGAAGTGAGACAATCAGAATAATAGTAAGCATAAAAACAACGAACGCTGCAATCACAAATGAAAATGATTACAAAAAAAAATACATTATATATATATATATATATATATATATAATGATTTTATTTATTAATACATTCATTTATATGGGTGTATAATATATATATATATATATATATATATATATATATATATATATATATATATATGTATATATATATATTATTTTTATTCATAGGGATTTCTACAATTCTTTGGATTTTTATCCTGCGGCAGTTTCTGACAGCATATCGATGTGTACAACGATATGCTCGACTACTCAACGTAATATTCATGTTTCCATCCTAGCCTCGGTCAGAAACATTAGGGACCTAAGAATCACAGAATCAATCCTCATCTCCAGACTAACCCCTCACTCAATCAGCGTTACGAGCTTCACTCACCGTCCATTCTATAATAATCTACCATCTCACCCACTTACCAACCCTTAATTTCCATTTTACTCATTACCTCCTATATTAAATCATCACAGACCCAAACAATAAAGTAGGTCGCTCCCCATATGAACATCCATATCAACACACATTCAGCAACATGAGAATAGCAACCCCTAATTACCAAAAAACATAATCAACCTACTCCGCTACTCCACCAAAATAATTCACCTCATGGGGTAGCATTATCAATTAACTAATCTAAATACATATAAAATGTATGCAAATAGCATACACATATATATTAAAAATATTTAAAAAATAAATAAATAGCAAATGCATGAATACATTAAATAAATAAATTAAAATAAAATTAAAAACAAAGAATAAATAAAAAAATATATATTTAAATTAAATAGATACATTAAAAAATGTATAAAAAACACGAATAAAGAAGTAAAATAAGATGAAAAAGAAAGAATAAATAAATAAGCAATACTACATATATATATATATATATATATATACATAATAACTTAATATACAGACTTCTACCGACTGAATCTATAAACTAATTCGCATTAAATACCCGAACAACAGGCGGAGGTATTCTCCTTACATTGTCTTCAAACCCGAACACGTTACAATAATATACTCCTATAATAAATAACGTATTACATTAATTCAATAATATGATTAAACTCACAATTGTTAATATTTTTGGAGTATCTTATAATCAATAAATTTAATCAACTCCAGAATATTTAAAATGAGAGATTAATTACTTTACTTCATATTAAATAAAAAATGAATTAGAATACGAAAAAAATACGAAAATCAAACAACACAGTAGTAATTAAAAAATAAATAAAAATAAACATATATATCATCCAAACTAAAAGTTAATCGATCACTAAACAATACCTATCATTTATCCAATATCAAACACATATTTTTGAACACCGCATTCATATATATATAAGATAAATTTAAAACTTATTAATTCTTTCTTTGTAAGGATGGTTTGCTCCTTCTCTGTCTACTGTTTTCTTAGCATCCATTTTTTTACATTTTGGTAGAATCTCTGTCCAGACGGAATTTTCGTCTAGTGTATGTTATTTTTTACAAAAGGAAATTTTGTTTCCCGAAACATTAGATAAATGATTTTTAATACTCATCCTAACAACACACGAATAGATACAACCACACTTGCTGTTATGTAAGATTTTCAGAACAAATAAATAGTAAGCCCAATTATGTATTCGATTTATTAATTTTGTTCCTTTTAGCTTATATCCTACCCGGAATTTGCATTGCCCACAGCCCCTTAAACACATACAACTAATATATATATATATATATGTATATATATATATATATATATATATATATATATATATATATATAAATATATATATATATATAAGTTTATATATATATGTATATATTTATAAATGTGTATACATATTTATATATATATATATATAAATGTATATATATATTCATATATATTTATATATATCTATATATATATATATATTCGTATATATACATTTATATATATATAACTTTTTATATATAGTTATATATATACATGTACATATGTATATATATATTTATATATTGTAATATATATATATATATATATACATGTACATATATATACATATATTTATATATATTCATTCATATATATATATATTTATATATATATATATTATATATATATATATTTATTTATATATATATACATATTTATATATATTAATTGATATATATATATATATATATCGGTATATATATATACATATATATATATATATGTATTTATTTATATATATATACATGTATGTATTTATATATATATATATATTTATATATATATATTTATATATATACATATACATATATATATATTTATATATATATACATTTATACATATATATATATATAACGTATTTATAAATATATATAATTATATTAATATTTATATAAATATATATGTCTTTATAAATATATATACTTATATATATATATATATATATATGTATTTATAAATATATATTATTATACATATATTTATATATATATATATAAATATATACAGATATTTATATATATATATTTATATAGATATATATAAATACCACGTGATATTCGCCTACACAAGGTTTCGAGATCATCCGGGAACTTCCAGGCACAGGAATCAGCCATCGGTAATCACCTCGTTAGTACAAATAGTTGTTCTGACAGGTATTCCGATAGGTGGTTTTCTGTTTTACACAGTGCCAGGTCGAACTACCATCTCAATATTCTTGAGGCGTTAGTCATTAACAACTATCGACCTAGCCTGTGTAGACAAAAGATTTTGAAACATCAGTTGGAGATCTTTAATGATTCAAAGCCACCATAACGTTGAGAGATTTAATTTTTTTTTTTTTTTTTTTTTTTTCCCTTCTCATTCGTTTCCTCCAACTGAAATAAGTTTTATTTATTTTATTTGTTTTTCTCCCCCCTTCATTTCTCATTCGACTTTTAGTTTTTAATTTACCATTCTGACGTTTCCTCTCAGAGGGTCAGACGACAAGGCCTTCAGGTAATTTTAACAATTTTCCTTTTTTTTTTCCCACTCGTCTGTTTCATTGATTTTAATAATGCTTCCTCTAAAATTAATCCTACCATTCTGTTGTACACGTAATTTACTTACATATATATATATATATATATATATATATATATATATATATATATATATATATATATATATATATAAATATATATATATATATATATATATATATCATGTATATACAGTGCACACCATGGAGATGAGGAAAAGGGAGATAAATAGATTAACTTAAACACTCAGAAAATAAGAGCAATTTATTTGCAATTGTTTCCTGTATGTTAATTAATGTAATAGGTTTTGTTTGGTTTTGTTTGTTCTATAAATTAACCATCTGTGGGTTAGGTAATGTTAAAGTAAGTTGCCAAATATAATTTTAGATGTAGAATAATGATTTATATTCCTAGAAACTTTACACTTTGAAGACTTACACTTTGAAGACATTATTATTGGAAAAACTTAACTTTTTTTAAGAATAGCAACACTCACGCTCAGAAAGACTCCGACAACATCAGAAATGACAGATGAATACCACTAGTCTTGTGTTGTTTGTATGATAGTTGTCAAATTTAATTCTATAGGTCGGGTGTAGATTTATATCCGTATAATACATTGTTCTTAGATAAATATAATACATTGCTTTTAAATAGCAAAATGTCTCTTAGATAATCAGACGTCATTATCTCAGAATATACTATTACCGAATATATTATTGTAGAATAGGTTATCTCAGAATACATTGCTATCTTACTAGATCGCTCTCAGAATGCAGTACTTTAAGAAGACATTGCTTTCAGAATTCATTGCTCTTAAAATAAATTGCACTCAAAGTAAATTGCTCTCGGAAGGAAATTTCACAGTGAAAGCCGACATATTACTCTTAGAAGGGAACTTTTCCGAGAAGGTGCAGCATCCCTCTCAGAAAACAACACCCATAGAAAAACATTCCTCTCGGAAAAAGCATCACTTCTTTGAAAACATAACCTTTTGAATACATATCTCTTTGGCATGGATAATCTTCTTTGTTATTAAAGTGATTGACGCTCCGCCACCACGTTATGGAATCCACTTGAAGAGAAAAACAAAATAAAAAAGAGTAACAAGCTTTTGATTTTTTGAAGAAGCATATTGGATAATACATTTGGGGATGATTCTATAGATACTAGGGCATAAAGTGGCAAGCCGATTGATCGGATCGAGTTTCTCTGATCTCCCGTCGAGATAAAGTTAGAACCTGAAGTGCTACTCAGCCACCAGGATCCCGTTCTAAGATATCAGGGGTCGCCACACCTAGCCAAGAATTGGCCCCGTTTCCATGTGGGGCCTACCCCCTCTGCATGGGGTTACAATCGGCGAATTCGCGGCCCCGCCGGCCGGGCAATAATGTAATAGAGTGTAATTCATCGTACATATACATAACGAAGGTTCCTAAGAAGCAATAGCCGATTTAGTTGTGAGAACAGGTCATTCTGCCAGGTCCATGACACTTGTGCGTTCACCCGGCTTAATAACCGTACGCACTTGATTTTTCCATCTAAATTCATTGTATAGCGACAATTAATGTGAGCGATTAGTCAATATTACCGTTATAATTAATGGGTTTAATTTTTTTAAATTGATTTTTATCGTATTTTTTAATAAATACGTTTTAGTTATTATTTTTATTAAAGATTTACAAACATGACACCATATTTTAACATTATACACTCACCTTCAATAAAATCACAAATGTGGAACACGCGTTACGAGAAGAATCTGCACTTACATGGATATGCCGATTGCCCTTATATTTTTATACGCGATATCATAAGCAGTACCCATGAATCCGAATTCGCTTAGTGTAGATTTTAGCCATCAAAAAATGACAGAATTTAATATTAAAAATGATGTCACTAATACATATATGGTAAACAACACATGTCGAATATAATATTGCAGGTGTATATGTCAGTTATGTATTGCAATTTTATGTTTCTATTCTATTATTTTAACAGATGTTTCGATAAAAAGTTATAAAAAATTGACAATTCACGAAGACGTGAAAAGTCAATTGTTTCGAAGGATAGGTGAAGACGTAAAATTGCCGGATATTGGCCATGCTTCACCGGTAACAAGCAAAGCATGTTTACACAATGCGAACACAGGAAGCTAATTATTTTTAAGGAATAGGTTAAATGTGCATATTCCCTCATAAACTCTGACTGGGGGTAAATACTCGACCATTAGAACACTGTTCGCGTCAGTAACTCTACACTACACACCTGTGCAGCGTAGTCAGCATTTGCAATACTTGTCTGATATAGAGCCTTTTTCTAACAACTTTCTGAGTCTAGAGAAATATAGTCATTGTGCATTATTGTGCGTAGAGTATAGAGTCGGTTTTATGTAAATAGTATTTCACTTTTTCCTGGTTTATATCGTTTGTGTGATGCCATTCGCGTATACGTTCGGGAGCCACAGTTGTTCGTATGAGTTCACTTTCATCGCATACGTCATTGAACCTACTCAACGAACGTGTCTAGTTGCAAGCAATTGGCAGAAACCTTGTGTCGGGCAACGACGTTGGACTTCGATATTTAAGATTATGTTTGTGATCGAAAGTTTGTTGTTTGTGCAAATCCTACTGTCGATCTACTAAGTTTGACCTCCATGAAGAAGGACGGTAGTTACTAGCGCATGATGAATTCCAACATTGGTGTTTAGTCGGATTAAGCTACCCCAAAATAGTCTAGTTTGCAGACCATGGGAGGATGACCTGTCACTGCTTACACGATGTTGAATGTCATCCTTATCCTAGAGTGTTGACGTAACTCTCGGTCCTTCGATCCGTCGTCGTACACTTAACCATGTTCGAGATATGGAATAACATATGCTCAGTCAGTGTCCCCCCAGTAAAGACTGATCACATACTGTGTACGTACAAAGTAAACACATGAAACAACCAATGTAGAAATACAATTCATGAAATTCCATGTATTTATTTGCAATAATAACGACAACATGGTTGTCTGTATGTATGGTATATTGTTAGAGTTCAAAATATTTAGCATTCCTTTATGTAATATAAATGTTTTATCATACCTTGTTAAACAGTCGATGTCAATGTATAACTTATTTGTTTATGTATACTATCTTATTTAATATAAATATATTTATATATATATGTATATGCATACACATGCATATATATGTATATATATATATATGTATATACGTATGTATATATATGTGTATATATATGTATATGTATATATATGTATACATATATATATGTATATATACATATATATACACACATATATATACATATACACATATATATACATATATATATATATATATACATATACACATACACATATATACATATATATATACATATATATACACATATATGTGTACATATATATATATATATACATATATATACACATATATATGTACATATATATATACATGTATATACACATATATATGTACATATATATATACATACATATATATACATATATATATATGTATATATATATGTATATATATATGTATATATATATACATATATATATATATATATATCATGAACGTGATAACTACTTATGAAGCATCGGTTATTGAGAAATTAAAATGGTTTATACACAAGATTACGTCAGAAAGATATTTAACTTTTTTTTTATTTTAAAATATAAGAAAACAATTTTTTTATTAATCCAAACATTTCGGCTTAACAAATCTTTTTCAATGGTATAACCCAATGTTGCTCTTTTGTTTTAATTTTGTTCAATGGCGGGATCAACGACGTCGCCGACGTCGCCGACACCAAAGAATCCTGATTACCTTTGATGTAACTGGAGACTGTCTTAAAAATGTGTCCAAGTAACTGTAGTGGACGCTGGAACTTGTGTTTAGGTTGTGCAACTATAGTTATCCGTATATTGGTACCGGAATACATTGTTATACGACCGTTTGCCGGGTGTTTTGAACTGTATCCAAATGTACTTCTTGTTATTGCGTGGAGCAAGCATCGTTTCGATGATAGTATCCGCCACTATAATTTAATATATACAAATATAATGTATTCATGCGGAAGAAAGATCAACATTTTTAAAAGCTAAAATTTACGATTGACTTTGGCCACACGTTTACTCTGGACATGTTTTAAAAGCCGACTGTTATATTTCGTTTATCAAACTAAGCGAGGGGTAGATAGGGGAAAGAAAGATACAGAGAGAGAAATATAGATAGAGAGAGAGAGAGAAAGAAAGAACACATCACCCAGAGAAAAGCACAGAGAGATAAGGTATTCTCAGCCCACATATTTTCTGTTATGATTTAACAACCTGCTCATATTCTCTAACACATCCTGGATCACAGCTGGTCTGATATCTGAACCCATCACATGCACCTCTCATTTTATTAATTTGACACTGAACCTCAGATTTACCAAAACACGACTTACACAGGCGTACTGATATGTTTGAATTGCAGATGATAATTACACTTGTCTCCAAGCCTGGCACAAAAGCTTGCAAACTGTAGTGGAAGCACCAGCTCCCCAGAAGAAATGGTTACACGTTGTATCACAGGTAATAAATGTGAAAATTAGATCATAAGCATTGGTTACTGAAAAATTTTAATTATCAAAAAAAAAATCACAATGCAAATATATTTATCCCTAAAAATACTCTTATTGATTAGAAACCTTGCACATTTAGCCAGATGCAATATACATAGACCATTTGTAAAACTGAATGCACATGTGTAGGATAGTTTAGTAGAGAAAATAACTTAACATTATGTGTAATATTTTAAAATCTATATGCATATGAGTTAGTCTTTCTGTGATTATGTGAGAATGAGCGTCCCTGGCTCTGCACATACAGCCCGTTGTACAACTTTTGACTTGAAAGGACAGGGGAAGTTATAAATATAAACGGGAGGAAGCTTTCCAAGATATGTCTTGAAAACTATGATTAAGTGTTTTTTAAGGAAAGAATAAACGAAAAATATATTAACAACAACAATAAGCGCATTAACATCCGCGCTGAAATGATAAACTAGTTTTGTCGCCGAGCTCGCAATCCCCCACCTGTTTCTACACCCAGGTGTGTGATATATTTTCGTTGACAAAACCTCTGTCAGACCGATAATGAAAAGTGAGACTTTTGATGCGAACAGTGTGTACGCCATAAACAAAGATTCTATATTATATGTCTAGACGTTCATTTCTCTCTTTCCCAAAAGATATGAAATATTGCTTTCAAAAAATGGCCAGACTTAGTGGAAAACATATCTCACATTAAGATTCAAACTACTGATATAAATAAAATGTGAACAAGGAAAGTATTGGAAATAGTGATCAGGAAATGTAGGTATATTTGCTTAGTATGACATACAACAAAACTAGTGGCTGTGCCTACCTAAGGAGGGGTTGGTGAGCCTTCTATAAACATTGATCTGTAAATATTAATGGTAACCAGTGTAAAAATAACATACATACATCTTGTAGACAATGACACTTACTAAGAGACAAAGAATATTCAGTTCATAATTTATGTTATTATTTTTACTGGGACATGGCATCAGCTTTTACCGATAATATAATACGAAATTATATAATCTTTTTAATAGATTACTATATTTCAAGAAATATGAGTCAATCTGCTTCTGTATGTTAATGACTATATAAAGCTCCATCTCTAGGGGAGAGCTTATTTGTAAGGATATCGTCAACTGCCGTTAGGTTTTAGGCACAGGTTATTGGGTAAATCTAATTCGAGCTCCCGGTACTTGGCAATGTGTACATTGAGATATCACTTACATTCCGTCAGTGTTCTATGCTAGCTGGATGATTGAGTTGCAATCCTGGCTTTATACACTTACTAGTCTAGGCGACCTGAAGATATGTGATGCATCGAAACAGTCTGTATGTTGATGACTATATATATATATATATATATATATATATATATATATATATATATATATATATATATATATATAGGTAGGTGTGTGTGGTGTGTAACTTGTAATTAATATAATCATTTCCTAGCTAAATTATCAGCTTGTTTAATTATTGACTAGAACATGTAGTAAGTGGCATTGGAAAACGCCTCTCAGTAAGGCAATCGTAAAACACCCATAAGTAATAACACGCTTAGATATGTATACTTTAACTAATAATGTCATAGTATGTTTAATTCAGAACATATGTCTGTCTGCCACATTTAATCTATTTTATTATAAGGTATTATAAATAAATCGCATGGGGGATGATGTCATGTCATAGCATTATGATACTAAATAGTTCGAAAGTGATATCGTTGCTTTCCGACTGAGCTATTGTTCCTTTCTTGGAGGTCAACCCTCCCATGTTTTCAGTTCTCTCTCAAAAGCGGTACATTTAGTTCCTTTCGCCTGAGGTGTCTTTTTGGTGAATGCCGACGAACTGCTTTAAACTTTTTGTAGGTTAAAATATGTTAACTGTAGCGAGCTGGCTTCTCTGGACAACACCTAATAGTGTGTCTCACCTCTTAGAATGAAGGTAACTAATATGATACGAGTCACAATTTATTTTAACGCTAGCAATAACCTTTCTTGACCATGCCCATTCTATTTAAGTTCAATGTTCTCCTTTGCCTTTATCATTACCTTCTTCTTCTCTTCTTCTTCTTCGTCTTACAATTATTAGCACTATCATCAATGCTGTTTTTTATATATGGATATTTGTAACATTATTATTTTTATTTTATTCTCAACATTACTATTGTAATCATTCTCTATCTTTGTTTGTAAAATAATAGTTTCTATTTTATTCAACATTATCAGTATTGTAACAATTTGGATCATATTACTAGAAGTTCTCAAACAAGTCATCATCAGTGATTGCTCACTAACAATAATTGGCGGTGTTTCTATGAGTTACAAAAATTCTCCTCAGATTTCAGTACTTTCCACGTCTTTCGATAACTATTAGATATGATTTTGCGTTATCGCAATAGACAATTCAATTGACTTTTTCGCTGTAAACGAGCATTGCTCCTTACTGAAATGTGAGTTGTAATAATCCTTCCCAAGATCCCAATAGAGGTTGGATTTGGACACTTACTTAACGGTCTTTCAAAGCTTTCTTTGACCCTTCGCAATCATTTGTGTGGTATAACCAGAGGCTGGCGCAATCACATTGTGGATATCGTAGCATTTTATAAGATGTGTGTATTTTAATTCCCCTATTTTCATGTAATGGTGCTATTTCTATGTTTGTGATTTATATCTCTTGCAACTTCTATATAGCTGATTAACGTTTGTAGTTTATGTGAGTTGGTTTCGACATTCAATTATTTTTCTTTAAGATTAAAGTTGTTTTAATGATTGCCGTCCGTTTAATGGGCTCAGTGTCTCCTTTGATTCCATTTTTCCAGTAGTTTTTTAGTGTTTATTTCGGAGCTCTGTTTAGTGCTACTACGATTATTATTATTATTATTATTATTATTATTATTATTATTATTATTATTATTGCACTTTTAAATCAATATCTATTTTAGTTTTATATTTACATTTTTAAAATTAAAACACTCACTTTTTTCAAGATTATTATAATGTTATATATCTATACCTGTAAGCTATTTAATACTATTATTGTAAATAACATTATTATTGTTGTTGTATATCCGTACGTTTTTAGAATAATTAACACTATTTTTGTTGTTACACTTTTCTATTAGCATAAGAAGGACCGTGTTAATAGGACACATATAATTAAGATGTACCCAATTAAGTTGAACGATTCATATGTTTTTTATTTCAAATAAAGTGCGACGATCCTAGGGACGGATGTAACATCTCACATAAATGCATGCGCGTATATCAAATTTCTATTTCCATGTTACGCGTGAAAACTGACGCACGTAATGTCGGAGGAAGATGAATCGGCTTCCTTAATGTTATTTCAACATTAAGTGTGACAAACAGTCAAACGCCGTAAAGGCTATTGCTATACATCTAAAATACTTAGGAAACCTTTTACATTATAATCGTTCAGTCGTGGTCGACGTACATATATATATTTCTATAGTGCTTTTTGATTTCAGTAATAAGCTATGTCTAATGTAATTGTGATAGACTATTAAAGGGACATAGATTGTTTGATAGATATACATATACCTCCAGAAATTGCTATTTCAAATCTAAGCTGATGAACTAACTAACATACAAACCGAATCCATAGCTTGATTGGTTGGCAGTATCAGATTAGTCAAGTCAAGTTTGGTAATTTCTTCACATTTGAACTTGGGTAATATAGTTACCCAAGTTCAAATGTGAAGAAATTGAACAAGGTAAAGCTGCTAACATCGTAGTTTACCATTTCTGATGACTGAAATTCGGCCTATTGAACATATGGTGTTTACTGGATATAATAGTATGACATATTTCTTACTCATCACAGATTGAGTATGTCTGTTTAGTACCACTTGAGGTTACGCCATGGACACTCAGTTCGACAGTGACTTTGTTTCTGTAAGACTGATAAATGTTTCTGTTCAATCTTATGACGGCAACCTTCCGGTCTGTACATTGAATCTGATAATGTTTTAGTTCATTGCGAATTGTTTGAGGCGACATTACAAGGGAGCTCATACATTTCTTATAAGCCAGAATGCAGTTTGTCTAGTGCGCTGACTGTTCAAAACGTCACCTGACCTGTGGTTATCTTCTTGTACAGTAGGTAAATACAAATCTACTATTATGGAGAATGCACCGCGTGTCCGTGACTTCACGTCGTCAATGTTCAGGCAGGTCTCGAAAGCGCACGAGAGTTGACGAGGTGAAAACTGTCAAACGATAAATGAAGACTGGCAGACGATAAATACAGACGAAACAAATAAATGTAGAACACATATATAAAAATAAAGTACGAACAAACAAAAGATAGACAACTGTTATTAATTACATATTTATTATTTTATTGTTAATGGAAGCATTGTTCATCAAAAGTGTTTACATAAAATGTTACTTTGTACACCGAAAAGTTTAAACAGGTGATTTTCTTAATATACCAACCAACAAAACAACTCTTTTAAAGGGTTTTTTTCATTAAACATTTTTTTTTACAATTTTCCTTTTCTTTTGAACATTTTCTGGATCAGGGTTTAGAATTAGGGTTTACGTTTGAGGGTATCAGTTAGGGTAAGAGTTTTAGGTTTAGAGTTAGTATTTCGCTAGAAGTGACCATTGTGACAGAACTCAATATGTTGTTCGGGAGATTGAACGCGATGACACAGATTCTAGAAATGCATTTTTCGAACACGCAGACGATCGTAAAATTATTTTTTTCCAAAATGTATCGTCTGCTTGCTTGAGACCTGATTGTCTACTGCCTGCTGCAACCTGCTTGGTTTATAGTTTCGTCAACTCTCGGGTGCTTCTAAGATCTGCCGGAACGTTTACGACACGAAGTCACGGAAACGCGGTGCGTTCTCTATTAGAGTACCAATAAAAATGCTACAAAAATGAGTAATAAATATCCTGCATTTTTGGGGTTAATTCATCAATCATCGTATATAATATAACTGACACCTTATCACATGCAATGTATAAATCGGGAGGTTTTCATCCTAGGACTAAACAGAAACATATGTCAGTCCTACAGCAACAAAATCACTGTCGGACTAATTGCCGATGACGTACCATCAACTGGTACACCACAGAACTACTCAATTACAATTAATATAAATATTTAGTCTGGAAGTTTACCGTTTATTATACATTAAACTCAACCATATATCGACGCTCGTTTGTGAAGATGAGTAACATACAACAATGCAAATGCTATATAAAATATATTGAACTTATGCACTATTTAGGACATACTTGACCGAGACAACAGTTACACTAGTTATATTGCTTCCCTAATGTGTAATCAAAAGTTAAACATTATATTGTGTGCATAGGTTAATCATTTCAGCATGTCGAATTACTATTTAAAATAATAGACGTGTTGGCTAATCAACAACTGTATCTTGCTAACTCGATAATATAATGTTTCCCATAAATATGCATGCTTTCACCCCGGTGGGTGTTAAATTCCAAAAACTTATAATTAAACTGTCTATTTAATTTTGCCTGACTGTTAAACATTTCTTTGACATTAGGAAATTGTTTGAGACAGTTTTGAATATCGTCCATGATTGAATTTGCATATTGAATTACATTTGCATTTCATTTTAGCGCATCTAAATATGCATATTTTCATAAACATAGTTTGCATAATAAGTGCAGGCACACTTAAGGGCAGTCTTGTAATTCAATTATCAGCTTGATTTAATTTTACACATTTTTTTATTCGAATACAAGAATTGATGTTCCTTATTAAGAGGTGTTTAACGATATCGCATACGTAAAAAAATCCGAAAGTCGTTCCGTATTGTCAACATATATATATATATATATATATATATATATATATATATATATATATATACATATATATATATACACACATATATATATATATATATATATATATATTACAAAAATAGTTCATATAAATAACTCTAGATTTTAAAACGAGATATTATGACCACAAAAGCTCATTTAAAAACAGAGAACTCGAATTAAAACAGCACTAGCAAACCACTATTGAGAGCACAAAGAAAATGGGCGATCACCAATAATTGAATGGAAAATAATACGACAGTCCAGATATTGAAAAATTTGAAATCCTAAACTATAAAGACCCCCTAAATGTATTAAACGGTAGAAGTGTAATATGCACAGAAATAAAGTTGCCGTAGGCTAACAATACATAAATAAATAAACAAATAAGTTAAAAAACTAAATTTATACCTTACAATTATAACACTAAAATAGAAATAAAATAAACCACGTGTTAAAATAATTTCATACATTATATTGACACAACAAAGAAACATGATATAGGCCACTCTATAGAAAACAGAACAATAGAACAAGATATAAGAAGTTACAATAACCGTACATCTGTTCGTGGGAAAACAAACGATTGACTGAGAGAACAACAAATAATCTGATTGGTAAACTAGCTAGCCGTGTATATTAAAACACCCGGCAAAAATACCTCCATGCATTTTAGTCTGAAGATTCCCCTCGGTGATCAAAAGTGGGATACTCTGTGTTACTTAATTACCATAAATATATTTTCCTAGCTTGCTCTCTCTCTCTCTCTCTCTCTCTCTGGCTCTCTCTCTCTCTCTCTCTCTCTCTCTCTCCTTATATATATATATATATATATATATATATATATATATATGTATATATATATACCTTTTGCCGAACTTTTATTTACCTGTCAGTATTTAATATTCTGGTACTTAATCAGTTTTTCGTGGAATATAAATTAATCATTTTGAGATTCGTTTTTTCTTCTTGTTTATTTATGTTCATCCTTTCAACCTTCCGTCAACTACATCGCATTGCTACAGCATCGGACTACTAACCTACACTTATATTTACCAGCAATGCTTCACGCAAACTACAATCTCCTCATATATATATATATATATATATATATATATATATATATATATATATATATATATATATATATACACATTATTAGCAATTATAGTGTATAATATGGTTATGCTTGTCCGTGTAGTATTTAAGCTATTAAGATCTTTAGAAAAATTATACAAACTGGCACGATCATATTAAATTAGAACATGGACTTCTTTGTCTATATATTCGCGGGGTAGTTCTTTCATAAAATATTTCGCACGCGTTTGATTGGTCCATTTTCTACTTTTAACTACAAGAGGACTTGGTGTATACATTGAATCCCTTTTGGGTAATTTTAGTGGCATGCTTGTGTGGTGTTTACATCTCATTATTGAGACAGTCTTGTCCAACATGTTTCTGAAATGTTTTCGTCAGCTTTGTGTTTGAGGTTCTTTTACTCGCTCTTGTTTATAGATGTTAATGCACATCATTAGGTGCGGGTTTAAGGACTTATTAGATAGTGGATCGATATTAATAGTTGATTTCTGTAATACTAATACCACTTCTCTGCTAGACATATAAAGTCTTGGTAGACGCTGGTTTCTTTACATTAGTCTGTTCAGTATTAGCATGTGTGTGTTATAGTATCTAGCTTGTTAATGTTTATGTGTGGCAAGGTAATGAAGCCAAGGATGTACGTTATCATTGGCATGATCAACTTATTTATTGCAGTTACTTAGTTGTTGTTTGTAAGCTGTGTTCAGCAGTTTTTTTCTTACACTGCTTACATATTTTCTGCTAATATATTTTCCTATCTATGTGTGGTTAATTCAATCATTTTCTTCAAGGTAGTATTATTGCGCATGCTCTTCCAAGGATCTAAATGAAACTCACTTTGTCTAACCGTATAATTTCCGCGTGGATCTTGTTTCCAGCTCTGAGAAAGCACTTAGAACATTTTCCAGGTCATACCTCATTCCAATATCTTTTAAGAAGGTAAGTACAACCGACAGGAATTGGAATAATCAGTGTATTAGTCAGCATACAGCTTCACATCGTCGATGAAGAGCAGATGATCTACTCTTTTGTTCTGACTTAGGTTGTGCTCATTCAACATTTATTTGGTGGTTTAATGAGCGGATAAATCACACGGACAAGGATGAGAAGAGATAAGCAATGCCATTGTAAGATTCCACTTCGGATTTTGGCATCAGATTTTGTAATTGTTCGATTAGTGTGGCTAAATTACGTGGTTGTGTATCACATCTTTTTATGGGCATCCATAGTTTCCTTGATTATTGTAAAATTAAAGGAACCGTAATAACCACGAGCGGGGTAAATTATCGTATGCCTTTGGTAATACATCCATGCCATTCTTAGAGAGTTCTGCCTTTTCCTACAGTCTTCAATAATTGTTTTGTTTATCAACATCTTGCCATAAATACAAAAAAAACTGTTACTTGCAACTTGCCCCCTGCTTTTTCTTTACCCGAGGTATATACTGGACGAGGAGTGTTCATAGATGCTCTCCTAGGCCATGCAAGTGGAGAGCCTTTAGGTTGTAGTGAGACAGCGTCTCGTAACACTCGTTTTGAATATGAGGTTTTTATCGCCTTTTACTATATTGCCGTTGCTACATTACTCCTCAACAGTTTATTGGAGCAGGTACTATAGTGGCTATGAAGTGCTTTCAATGGTTTCAGTCAGACATTGTGTAGCTGGTCTACGCTAGGTGTTTTGTGATTCTGGAATTGATCAAACTGTATCTTTATAATTGAAAACATTATTTCTGGTTCTTTTATTTGAAGATGTTTACTTTACTTTGAGTTTAATCAAATATCAATTAGGCTGCTTGATTACATATATTCTCATTGTAAAAAACAGATTTGCAGTAGTTTTCTAGCTATTGTTTTCAGTTGGTTTTTCGATGGTTATGGTTTCTCTTATATGATTCCGTTTTAACAAGCTTCCACTTTTTAAAAATTGTTAACTATCCAATTTGTCTTTGTTCTTATTGTCTTTTGTTAGTATTATTTTAGCAAGTGGTACTTGTTTTCCATTCCTGCTTCTTCACAATGTATTTCATTCTCTAATATTAGTCTGCATATAGTGTTCATTAGCGATGTATGGGATGCAAGGGATCTTTTGATCTAGAACACTTATTCTCTGCGTAAGTAACGTTGCTGTGAAGCTTCAGTTTCCAAAGTGGTGTTATTCTTAGTGCTCTAGGCCGCCGTTGATTTTGGAAAGTTAAAAGTATTTTCATAGATTGACAGTTTTGTAGCATCCGTAACCTGGTTTCGTTCTGTGATGGGTATGTGGGCTGGCACAAGTCTATGAAGAGCGATGTTTGTTCTGTTCATAACTGCCTTCAGCGCTTATGGAGCTTTAATGTAAGGCAATTTACTTTTTCTGCCAGCTTCATCAATTGGACTTCCTCATTGATGTTACCAAGTTATTTCTCTATGGCCACATGTTCATCTTTTAGCCCCGAGAATTCCAGAGGTAATGGTGGTGATTGAGCTAAAAGCATAGGTGGAGCTTCCGGTGATAACGGTGATAAATGACTATGTTTTATTGTAGGCTGCCTAGTGCGTGTTAATATACATCCGATGCAGTTAGGCCACCTGGAAAGCAAGTTTATAAATAAGATCCACGTTTTGTAAGCGAGTTATAGTGGGTAATTCTGGGCTCACACTTTTCTAGCTGGATTCAAGGGGGAATGGTGATGTGCGTATGTGTTTCATTGTTGTAAAATGTGTTCCTTGATGATGGGAATTGTGATAAAACGTTACAGTGATATTATTACGTATTTATAAGTGCTACTTATTCTGTTATTTTATAGTTTTCCTCAGCCTTATTTAACACTTTCTGTGTCATGATGTTATACCTTGATCATCTGAGTAATAAGCGATCATCATAAAGATACCATAAATATAAGTTTGGGTTCTAAGTCAAATATTGTTCAATTGTTAAACAATAGCATATTTTCTTAAATAGTTCCTACACTATAGGCCAACATAATATCTATATGTGTATACAATCTATTTATGTGTCTATTTTCATTCACATACGTTTAATTTCAGCGAGCGAATAACATAGTTTTATTATTTTATCATTTACTTTATTTTTTTCTTAAAACGTTCGTGTGCGTGTTGCCTACGTGTATGTGTATCGATGGTTGAGTCTGTTGTATGAAATACTGTAGTGAAGATTGTGATTGAAGATGTGATTGAAGAGTACTGGAACTTCTCATTTGATTTTATACAATGATACGTATTAGAGTATTATGTCTAGGAAAGATAGTTCGAGATGGCACGTTACGAGGAGTATAGTAAATATATAATGTTTGACTGTTTGCGTATTTGTTTCGGTACGTATGATCTTATGAATTGCGTAACTTCACAGTTCTGTACAAAACACAAACATGAAAGAGCATGCCCTTATTGTTAATGCTGCTGTTGACGTTTTTATTTGTTACATTATAACAACTCCAAAGAAAATGAATAGAACACATCTTTGTCTGTTGCTGCTATACTTCCATTACGACGACCCCCACTCCCACCACTACTGCGAGATGTCACTATCCATTAGGCAACTCGTCGTTCAATTGTTTTCCTAACTAAATAAATACATATTAAGTATATTTTCGGCACTTATTAAAAGCAGTTAATTCACTTATACTATAACGGAGAGGTGCTCTGTCTGTCTGTCTGTCGGACTTCGAGAATTTTTGTAAACGTAAGAGTTAAACTGGAAAAGTATAAATTACTTAATTTAAATTAAATAACATATAAATAAATTTCACGGCAAGACTGCGATTCGAACCCACCATATGTTCAGTTTCTTACTGAATAAACAACTTTTTCATGTACTATATATAATGCTACCAAAACTCGCTCAAAATAAAGGCGTGTTTTTCAATTTACATAATTTATTTTTTTTAAACTTCTAATAAATTCATATTTATAAATATACACTTATAACTGCTATTCTTAAATTTACATATGTATTTACAATATTTGTCTCCATAGTAATATTAATACAAATGTATTGATAACATTACTTAAATACATTTTATTCAGAAACTCCCCTTTCTTAACCATACTTGGAATTCACACAATGTAAAATGTCGAGTCATTAAACCGGAAATGATGTGCAAGCCGGGAAGTGAGTATCGCCGTTGTTTGTTTTTACGGTTAATTAGAATTTATTTTTTTTCTATTGTAATTTTAGTTTAAAGCACTTACTGAAAATGTGATTATTGTGTTTTCACTTTTCAACAGATACAATTTTATTTTGACACTCGTTTACATTTGGATCATGTGACCTCTGTACTATAATATATAAAAACCCCGACGTTATTGTTTCATGTATACGCTGAAAATTTCAAAACTTACTGTACTTTACTAAACAGGGTTTTCAATAAAAAATATTTCTTTGGATGGGAAGGGTGATGAAAACAATGAAGGGAGGCGAGGGAGTCGACAATTTATTTTTATTTTTTAATTTTTTTATAATTCAAACCCTTTCTTTTAGGTGGGGGAGGGTAAGAACATTATATTTTGGGGGGATCGACTTTTTTTTACAAAACATAATATTCTTGGTTTGAAACAAAAAAATCAATGTCTGACCACCAAAGAAATATGACAGCAGCGGGTGAGCGTTCATTTCTGAATCGGCAGCGTAACAATAATTGACACCCGTAGGGAGGCTATTTTTTCTAGTCCACTTATAATATAACGAGCACCAGGTAATTACTATTTAATTACTTTCAAAGTAAGAAACATAACAAGCACATTAGGGCATATATTAACGATTAACAATAGAGAATTGCGACGGCGAGGTCGTGAATTGAACTAGCAACCTTTACGTCAAATTGTGTAATTAGGACGAATTTGATTTAACTACTGACGTTATAGCTTTGTTTTTTTTTCATTTCTTTTACTTAGCAATGGATTATCTTAAAACGAGGCTACGTATCAAAACTGGTTCTTCGATATAGTTTGGCTTTGCGTTCGCGCTCGATTTTTATAAGGGGGGGGTTATCCCCTCCGATTTTTATTTGGGGCTAGAACCCCCCCCCCATAAAAAAACCATTTTTCCTTTTTAAACAGAAAATATTGGGAGACAAATTTTTTTTTAACTAAAAATGTCCCACCACCCAAGAACGCGGCAGCCTTGCAAAAATAGACGACCGTTAGGGAGTCTATTTTCGCTAGTCCATATATAATAAAACGAACACTTTTACTGTCTGTCTGAAAACAATCAAAGTATGATCAAGCCGAATACATTTGGAATCGAAACGGAGAATCTGAAGCCTGCAGTCTCAGCTAACTGACTGAACTCATAACATTTTTCAAATGAACTCACTTAAACAATTCAATGAACCTGCTCGGTCGCGTGTAAAACTATTCGGTCACGGAAGACGCGGCAGCCTAGCTTAAATATACGACCGTAAACAGTCTAAACTAACTGACTGAACTCATAATTTTTTTTTCAAATTAACTAACTTAAACAGTTCACTGAACCCGCTCGGTTGAGTGTGGAACTCTTCAGTCACAGGAAGGTGAAGCGCGGCAGCCTTTCTAAAATATACGACGACAGGGAGTATATTATCGCAAGTCTACTTACAATATTATGAAGGCACGATGGCAGAATGTGGAATTTATGTCTTCCCATCGAATATAATTTTTGTAAACGTAAGAAATACATGATGGCACACATTAACCACTAAATAACACATAAATAAACAAGAAATAAATTAGACGATGTGAGCACGATTAGAACTCGCAACCCAGCCGCACTCCATCACAAATCCTGTATTCAGCCTTCCACTTTATAACTTGAGCTAAACTGCTAAAGCTAATCGAATCGTTCTGATTAAGAAAGTTAGAAAAACGAAATATTTTTTTTTGTAATGTTGGTGTTTAATGTTGCTATACATTAAAAAATTAGAAAATAAATGTTTATTAGAAGAAAATTGTTTTTTTAAAAATAAATTATTCCTTTTTTTGAAAAGTCTGTTATTGTGAGATCTCGTTGTGTTGTGAAGATATTTAGAAAGGCATCTAATCGTTTTTATTTGTTGATAGGTTAGACAAGAATGACCAATTAATTAAAAGTCAGGTTGGGCATTTATAACGAAAGCTAACAGAAAGGGAAATGGATCTAAAAGAAAGACGCAACACATCAATGTCAAACAAGGAAAGATAATTTACTCGTCTACTAACTAGGATAAGTTTATTTGTGTTTTGACTTTTTTTAAAAGCTTGTTTTTGTTAAAAACAAACCTGATGTCCACCTTTTTAGTTAGAACGAAGAAAAAAAGGTGTGCATGCGCCCGGCACAGGGATCCTTTATAATTAGTGAAAAATCTGAAAATAAACTAAATAGTGTTAAAAACACATTCAATAAATGTCACCAATCGTGGGAAAATGCAATGCTCTACCAGTATTTAATTTAATTTAATTTTTTTTTAAATTTTGGTGGACAATATGTGTTTTTTGATAATAAAAAAAAACTCTTTCGTAATATTTATTTGTTGTCTATTTGTTTTTTTTAACCGTGTTTCGTTCGTTAAGATGTTGTGATACCCCTCCCCCCTTAAACTGGATGAAGTGTACGAGTAGCCCTATAAGTGGAAGTGCGCCGATAAAAAAGTGTAAGCGCCCCGCCCAAAGCTGCCCCAAAAAAACCTGCCAAAGGGGCAAAGTTTACGAGTATCCGCCAAAAAATAGAAGGACATCGAGAAAAGAATACCCACTAACCTAGCGGCTTAATGAAAAGAGGTAGTTTCCCCCCCCCCCAGCAGGGTCCCACAAAAGACCATCCTCCTTAAAAGGGGCGAATAGTAAGGGTAGTTGCAAAAAATTGAAGGTCTCCCCTAGAAAACATAACCGCCCTAATAAAAAAGTGGAAAACACTCTTCAGCCCCTTCAAAAAGGGGCTTAGTGTACAAGTAGGTGTAAAACGAAAAGAATAAATCCCTAACCAAACGCCCTAATATAATGTTGACTCTCCAAAAAGACCACCCCACGCCTTAAAAAGGGACGAATTGTATGAGTAGCCTCAAAAATAGAAGGGCAATAATGACTCTTTAACCCTGCAGCCTAAAAAAAAAGTGTCCCCGAGGGTCACGCAAAAAATTGTACGAGTAGCCTTGGAAGAGCACCCAGAAAAGAGAACCATCTCCCTTACACAGCACCTCAATAACAGGTGGAAGTCACAACACGGGATCCAAAATAAGACCCTCTTAAGAAGGGGAAGTAGCAAAAAACAAAACATCACCCCCAAAGTTCACAATTTTGAAAAATCCCGCTAAAAAAACCGGGAATTGGAAGAAAAAAAAGAAAGAAGACGACATCACGTGTGTTGTCGGCCACCTTGATGACATGTAATTTAAACGCATTTAATAATACTTAAAACAGACAAAAAATCATCCAGGTATGTCGGAAAGTAACTTTGATGTGTTATAGTAACGTTTATTTGGTGTATATATATTAATCCTTTTTCCTTTTATTAGCTGCCGTTATGATTGCCCCACTTTTGTTTTCGTTCGAACTGAACAGGTAGACCCCAGGTTTGTTTTTAACAAAGACACTCTTTAAAATATGTAAAAATAAAAATGTTATACTATGAGGGACCCCGTTTTCCTAAAAGTATGTAGGTCCACTAGTTTTATTGTATGAAGGAGTGAACTTAGTTCTTATGCATAGTCGCATGCCCCAGCGAGAAGAATGAATGAATGAATCGCTGAACGAATGGGCAAACCCCCACAACGAAGCGGAATAAAAGATATAATCTCTCTCAAAATCCTTGTCTTCGGGCGTTTTTGTCTCTCGTGCATGAGAACAGAATTCTCCCACAAAACAGGTACACCACTACGATCATGAGCCAGCAGCGGAGATTAATGTGTAAGAAAAGCCAATACCAACAGTGAGGCAGAAATCCGTAAGGTAACTTTTTGGGGCATAACATGTTTGGGGGTCTTAATCTGTAAAACTGAAAAAACTAAAAATCGAATAAAAAAAGTAAACAATGCTGAATTTGCTATGTCTTATGGACAAGGTTTAACATATTTAAAGTGTTTAAATGCGATACAATGTTCAATGAACTGTGTTTAATGACAGAAGAACTTAAAAGAGAACTATGTTTAAAAAGAAAGATGTTTCAATAACGGGAAGTTGTTAAAAAAAGTAATGTGAAAATTGACCGCCAGTTTGAAAGCTTTAAATCGCTCTAAGGAAATGTGTATTAAAAGAGCTGTTGAAAACGCCTATTAAATGCCCCTAAAGAAAATATATTAAACGTAACTTAAAATTGAGTGTTACGAGAGTTTGAAAGCACTTCTAAACTTTTCATATTATTTCATATTATTTTCGTATGATTGGAAGCGCTTAATAGAGTTTCGTAGCGAAGATTTTCATCATTGATAACATAACGGATGTTTGGTTTTTTAAGGGCTATGTAACACAAATGCAATTATCCAGGTTGGTATAAGAGTAACTAATTTTGCCTTCGTAACATATATGTGTTGCCTTTTTAAACGTTTTTTTTCGTTCTGTTAGCTGCGCATTTAATGTAAAATGATTCTCTCATTCCGGGCTAGTCTAAGTTTTATGGCAGTCAACTAAATTTTTTAGCACTCACTCTAAATCCGACCAGAAAAATCGTAAAACCACACGTAATCGGTTAAAAAAGTGAAAACATAACACTGCATGAAATGTATCTCTCATGGCAAAACGAAAAGTGGTTAAGTGCCCTACATTTTGAAAGAACCCTGGAAATAGTGTTGGATTTTATGTTTAAATTATTTGCAAAACTGACATTCCAATCGGCATTCTAAAATAATTGTTGTTTTCTGTTTCCGCAAAATATGAGTAATACAATACCTCCTTTTATGGCACTTCTTTAGTTTAGCTATGAATCAGAAATCAATTTGGAATGTTTTCACTCCTAACCCAAAGCGGAAGTTATGCATACTTTGATTTTTCTATCCAAAAATCTTGATATTTACCATTAATTTTAAATCATCACTTTTCGTTTCATACAGTTTTAAATAATACAAACCAAATCAATGTTGACTGTTTGATAAAGCAATTAGACATCCTCTTCGTTTTAAAAAGTTTTAAACTATACAAAAAATAACACTGCAGGTGCACAAATGATAACGTTTATTTTTATAAAGTTTTAAATCAGACAAAATAAACAAGAGCAACGTTGATTTTTTTATGAAAAAGGGTGCGTTTTTTATGACGTGATATTTAAAAGAATGTAATATTTACAAAGTACCGGAAAAATGTTTAAAAATGAAGTAAAACATGTAAGGAAAGAAAACTAACAATTATTGCTATTTTTAATAAAAAAGTAATATAAAAAGTTTGTTTGTTTAAATTTGTTTTAAATAATTTATTCTTATGTTAGTGTTTGAATTATTTTGGAGGGCTTTTGCCCGGTAAGATTTTGTCCAGTTGGCTTATGTCTGGTAGGCGTTTGCCCACCGTAATATAGACCGCCGTGTTTGTTGGTAATTAGCAGGACCCAAGAAGAATCTCGCTTGTACCCAGCCGTAGTCAACGTATATTACGTTGATCATAACCCAACCCTCAAGCGTAATTCTCTTCCGAGTCAAATAACCAGATTGTTCCTATTAAATTTAAGGATATCGTCCCAGGCATTACCTCCTCTTTCGGTAAATGGCGGACAATTAACCGTCTGCTTATTTCTGATTTTTCCGACCTCACAAATATGTAAAGCTGATTCCCCGAATTTGCATTAAAAAAATAAGTGCTGTGTGTTTCTTTCCGCGAAAGATGAGTAATACAACACACAATATTTTTAAAATGTAGTTTTAATTCAACCACCGGGACCTAGTAGTAAAAACGGTGCACGACATCACTTTTTTGTCGCCGCGACATACCGCCACTAGACTCCACTGTCCGCCACGATATGTCTGACCTGAGTCCCAAGAACCAATCACTTGCAACCATTTCATTGAAACATAGAGAATCGTCTTCATTATTAAAAAATAAGCATCGAATTGGCATTTTATCACCCCTTCCGAATACAATATTTTATCGTTCGCTTTATTTTTCAAAATAAAATTAACGTTGATTGTTTACTTCACTCGCAAACCTTAATAAATAATTCGCAAACCTTAATAAATAATTCGCCGGATAGAAAAATAAATATGCCCCAAAAATAAAAAAAAAAAGATTTTAATTTCGTACCCGATATAAACATTCTATGTTTTCTAGATATTTTGGAGGGAATATGTAAGCAGTTAGCTTCCAAATTTAGGGTATCTTTTGTTTTGGTTAGAAATAAATCATAAACTAAGTATTAGAGATTGTGTTATTCTTAAATGTATGATGTGTTTCAAAATAATAACGTTATTTCAGCACGGTCATCAAACCGCAAAAGTGCATAGAAAAAATTTAGTACACCACAAAAAATAATAAACTATATAAGATATTGAAAAGTAAAAATAAACGTGAATTCTATTTTGAAGAGTAATACTATAATGCTTTAGCCTACACAATATGCCTAGAGAGTCCCGTCTGTATTTCCCGGTAAAGGCGCCTCAGGCGATTAGTAATAAACTAACCGCTTCACAAAGGGTACGAAGGCAAAGCTTGGGAGAATTGACCTCCTGGAATTGCACATGGCAACACCTCAGACTAGTGGTTTCAAGCACGAAGGTAAAGACGCTACCGGTCTACAGAGTATAACATCTACCGGAACACTGCAATCGTATCTTAGCCAAAAAGCCAAAGTTTATTAAAATGCCAATTGATTCATGCTACACAATTTGTAACAAATAATAAACTGTAAAATAGTCAGCGTGAAGTGTTAGTTGATAATGCCTGATCTAACTGACTGAACATATAAAAGTCTTTCAAATTAACTCACTTAAGCAATTCACTGAACCAGCTCGATTGACAGTGAAACTCTTCAGCAACAGGAGGAAAAGCCGCGGCAGCGTAGCTAAAATACACGACCGTAGGGAGTATATTTTGGCTAGTATTGGCTAGTCTTCAATATTAAATTACACATCTTAAAAGGAGGCAACTCTAACGTGAGTGAACTTGATTTGTATAGTACGAATTAAAGAGAAAATAAATTACGTAAAATTGCATACTGAACATAAAATCGAGAAAATAAATGTATTTAATTGTAAAATAATGTAAATATACATAATAGAAATGATAGTATGACACTAAAATGAAAGATAAAGGAAATATTAGAAACAGCATTGAGAATTTGAAAATTCAACTCATTCTCTGCAGAATAATTTCCTACATCAAATTATTGTCATGCACGTTATAAACGAAAGGGAATATATTTCCGAAATATTATATCATATGGGGCCTATATCAAGCCGCCTTACAAGCCAGTAAGATTGTTCTATAAAAAAACAAAATGAAAATAAAATTATATTAACAAATAGGCGAACACTGACAATTAATGATGTCTTACTATCTTTTAATTTGATTTCAGGGCGTGCTTATTCTATTACCTCTGTATTTTATTTCCTTCGATACAAAAGGTTCATATTGGTCTTAACATTATTTCACTTTGTGTTTATTCGTTACACTTGTGAATTTCATAGCCTTCGATCAATTACCTTTATATATACATGTATATATATATATATATATATATATATATATATATATAAGTATATAGATGTATATAAGTATATATATATATATATATATATATGTGTGTGTGTGTGTATGTATATTCATGAATATATGCCAAGAGAACATTATAACAATACATAATCAGATTCATACAGGCGTTCTGTCTAAATCTCTTCATGTAAAGAGGGCAGACGCAGGCGATCCTTATATATTTTGTCAAGGTGAACGAATTCTACCATTGTATTAATAGTCCATATAATATATTACTTCATGTGTATAGTTGTTCAAAACATAGACTTACGTTATTTAGACATGCATTTTAGAATTTGAATATTGCGGCTCTTTCTTTTTAAGAGACAAGGTATTTTAGAGAGAAATGTAAGATACATTCACTATAAATTCAATTTGTATGCTATATCTTGCAGGAGTTTACCCTACTTGGAAGATACTATACACAGAGACAGGATTAATTAGATTGGGCGACGTGAATTTTCATTAAACCGAAAACTTATACAAACCAGAAGTGTCAAGGTCCCGATGCAATAGTAAGGAAGAACACACACATGTAGAAATAACACCAGCACATAAAACAACGGAACAGCAAATGCGAGAAATGTATGTG